>JAJEJH010000372.1:0-243437 GCA_026122585.1 Anacardium occidentale | reverse complement strand
GATACAAAAGTATTTACAATATGACCACACAGGTCCAAAACTGAAATACATACAACTGAGATCGGGGTGTGTGTGCATGCCCTCTCCGTCAGCCTCAAACCAACCGCTCCTCGAACCCAGCACGAACACCTGAAAGGGATGGAAGAAGGAGGGGGATAAGTGATAAAGATCACCCAGTAAGCGCTCCTTACTTCCCTCAATACCCAAGCAAGCACAAACAATCATATAATCAAACATACCTGGGTCTCGGCCCTAATCATAAATCTATACGCTTGCTGGAATCTGAAAACTGAATACTGAATATCTGATTCTTTCATTTACTGATATCACATATATTCATGTCATGATGTGTATGTCATGTCATGCTAACTGTAATTACTGTGGATGCATGCATCTGAATCTCTATCTGAATGTACCCTAAGGTACCTGCTATGCTGATCAGACTTGGTGGAATATAGGGATTCGGTATCCTGGCCATGTGGGCTGAACATTCTAGCTACTGGCTAGAAAGCTACTGAATAATAACTGTTGGATGATCTGACGGTGTCAGAAGGCTGAATCTGAAATACTGCTGAGCATTCTGACTGGTGTCAGAAAGCTGATTCCTACAGATGCCCCCTCGTACTCACCCTATACTCTTCCCCGGACATCAGGTTCTGAATACTGAATACTACTAATTCAGATCTCTTGATCCTATCTGAAGCTACATGTCATGCCATGATATGCATATGCAGCTTTAATATCTGAATGATTACTTATCTGAAGCTTATCTGATCTTTAACTGAATTCTGATGCTTAAATAATAAATTAATATCATTTTTCTGAAAAACTGCAGGTGCACGGGCGTGCAGGAGAAGTGCACGGGCGTGCGACTTGACGCACGGGACCGTGCGTCTGGTCGTGCAAGTTACTGGAATTCACTATTCATCTTCACTGAAAACACTTACGTACGGGTGTGCTCCCCAAGGTGCACGGGCGTACGTCTGGAAATCTAGCCGTGCACACATCGTGCACACGGTCGTGCCATGCAGGCGCACGGCCGTGCGTCTTGTTCTTCAACAAGAGCACCGCCTGGAAAAATGCACAAAATGCTAACCAAGTCTCAATCATTTGCAATAACACTTCAATTGCACATTCCCAACACCACAAACAACGCAATTCAAGCACCCAACTCAACATGCATCAACTCATATGGCTTCTACCATGGAAACATATCAATTTCTCTCACTAGACATGATCAAGTTTGCATGCAAGATTCAAGGGCGGCAATCTCATCAATTTTCATCACAATTATCATCAAACAAACATTCATCAACTCTTCAACATGATAAGCAACCAATTCATCAAGGCAAGCTGGGAAAACTGCAAGAAGAAGTGAAAGAACACTTACCTCTTGCCATGCTTCGGAAAACAACTAATCTTTTCGCTCTCTAACTTGATCGGGAGCAATTGGCTGCTGAATTTCCTCTCTACGAATGGGAGGAACTGCTGAAATGAAAGAGAGAATTGGCTCAAGTGAATTTGGGTGAGAAAAGACACTAAGTCTCACGGCTCATTTACTTATATACTAGGCCACGCACGGTCGTGCATCAAGGGTGCACGGGCGTGCACAAGGGAAAATAGACTTAATCCATTTCCCACTCACTCGCCTGATCGAATCTTTCCGAAAGGATTCCTACGAAAGCCACACGGCTCTGAAAACTTACTAACTCACCCCTGAACTTATCTAGACTCCCAATCTCTTTCTGAATCCCGTTTCTAACCCCAAAACTCTACCTCTAAGGGCTTTCTGGATCTAGGATGCTACAATAACTTATTCTAATTCTAATTCTAATCCTATCGGGTTATTAGGTTTCTAGTAATTTAATACTTGAATCTTAAAATCAGTAATGAGCCGACTCATTACATAGATTAAAATTACTCAAGATAATTCACTGTGGACATAACTCTACTTTTCATGCTATAAACTACTCAATATATATGATTCCCTGTCATATTGGTAGTGATTCAAATCAAATTTGATCTACAATCACATCTCTTTTTTGTCACAGACCAAGATTGGCTTCTAGCAAAACATCATAGTCATTCAAATAATAAAGATTTAGTGGAACTGAAATACATGTCAATAGCATGATTACCATGTAATCCAAATCCTTTCAGCATTCATATCTCATCAATGTCTTTATTATTCAAACAATGATTTTATATAAAACTAACACATTTAGTCAGAATTCACAGAAGCTAACACGTTTAGATGTAAGGTCAGGCACGCGATCATGCATGACCATGCATCTAAGGGTGCACGCCTATGTATCTCAGTGAAAAGTTAGAATTTCCCCAAATTAAGCAGAAATCAATGATAAGACAACATAATAAGCATTTCTAAGTAGAATATAAGTAATAGAAACAACAGAACAAGTAGAAAACTGTAATAGAAAGCAGGTAGATATACATCAGAATATAAAATAGTTTACACAAAACTTATTAATAAGTTTAATAAGTTATAGAAATAGAACAACAATAAGAAATACTCAGAATAGAATTATAATAGCTGATTTAGCAAGATAAACTGTAATTAGAAAAATTAAATAAATAATAAGATAACATGCATGATATACATTATATGACATGACTCGCCAAAACAGTGTTTTTAAAAAAATGGATCAAGTGATCCATATGCATCAATTTTTCAACATAAAGTCTGATATCTAAGTTAGACATTAAGGGTAAATACAATGGGGTATTTGTGGGATTTCAACTTTATACAAATTGGTTAGATTTCAACTTATTGGTCAGGGACTGGTATGGTAGGATTATCATTTTGTTAACACTTTATTGGTATGGTTCAGCCCATATGGCTAAGATGTCAAATTCCTATATTTATCAGTCTGATTAGCATAATAAATATTTTCGAATACACAGAGATTTCAGAAACAGTTTTCATTCAATTCTTTAGTATTTTAAGATCTTTGGATCTCATCAGTAGCATGTTTCAGTAAGTAGGCCAAGGGCAAACAACATGATTTCTGTAAGACATCCCAGAAGGGTATTACTGTTCACTGCTTAATAAAATAATAATAATTAAATAAAGAAAATATGGTCAATAATACCCGACCGAAATGCTTAACTGAACTAACATATTACAGCGGAAGACTTGTAGTACAATGTATACATACATATATACATGCCCAATTAAAACTGATTATATTAAAATATTCGCGGAAAAAAAACATATACATGTGCATACAACAAACTGAAGTAAACTGGATCCCAGATAGCAGCAGACTCCTCCTCCCAGCTCCCAACAACCTACCTGCAAGAGAAAGGAAAGTAGGGAGTGAGTGATAAAATCACTCAGTAAGCACTTCATATCCTCAGACCTTAAACCAACCCTTCTCGAAGGATTGCCACCTCAACACAACTGAACAGGCTCAACTGAAAACCACTCTGACGGTCTCATCTTCACGGATCGGATACTACCTCATACTGGGTCGTAAAATACGTATATGAGTATACGTAAACAACCTAGAGTGAAGAGTAATCCGAGAGGTCAAACTTGACGCACCGAACTCTGACTGAAATCATAAACTGAACTGTTCTGATCTGATCTGTACTGTTACTGCTGTTCGTGTCTTTTACACGTAATTCATGTTCTGTTCGTTTACAGTTTCTTACTGTCTGAATGATATGCACTGTGTCATATAATCATGACATGATATGATAACATGCTGAAATCATAACTAGGCCTGGGCCTGTTTACTAAAAATAGTTTTATGAAAACTGTTCATGAAAACTGCTGTTGGATCCTGGGATCCTATATCTGAAAATCTCATAATAGCTTTATCTGAAAGCTGTACTGAAAACTATGTATCCTGGGGTACCATGATATGCTGAAAACTGTGCTACGCAGACTGATGAAATACAGGGATTCGGCACCTTGGCCATGTAAGTTTCCACTGCAAACACGTGCCACAAACTGTATGGCCCACGTGATGCCATCAGGCCTGGCCTGGAACATAACTGATCGGAGCGCCTCGCGCTATAAAACTCATCTGATCCTCGGACCAGGAAACCTAAGCTTCTAACTGAGCAACCCGGCACAATGCCAATACATAGGGCTAGTAATGAGTATATAACTCCTGGTGACACGGGTGCTGAAACTCACAAGTGCCCCCTCGTATTCACCTCTGAAAACTGTGTTTTTCAACTGAAAACATGAATTCGGATCCTCGGATCCGCTTCTGAAAACACTGTATGGCATGTCATGCTATGCATATGCATATGATGCATCATGTATTGTTATTCGAGCTCAATTTACTGTTTTCTATCCATTGGATAGGGTTTACTGTGCACATTTTCTCAATTAAAGCTTAATTCTCAAATTCTGCCTGACGTACGGGCGTGCGTGATCGCGTGTACGGGCGTAAGTGAACGTGCACGGGACCGTGACCAACTCGTGCATAAGGTCGTGCAAGGTTCTGGAATTTCAAGCAATTTCTCACATTTCACTGAGTGCACGGGCGTACATAAGCTGTGTACGGGTGTGACCCTGCAAATTAGGTCATGCACGGGCACTTAAACACGGCCGTGACCATGCAGAATACGCAGAGTGCACGGGCGTGACCCTCGGGTGCACGGGCGTGCGTCCTGCTCTGCACCTCCATGACCACTCGGAATCAACCCGATTCCGGCCGAAAACGCATACCAAACGTAAAACAAGCATATATCACATGCTAAACACTTCCAATAAGCATATATACACTTCCAGCAACTTCAAAACACCAGCAAATCATCCAACCCAATCTCAAAACCCATAATCTCACACATAACATGTGAATAAGCATAAGTCATACACATAATCATCTCAAATCATCATCAACACGCAAGGAGCACATCACAAGCATGCTGGAACATATCTCATGCATAAAACAAGCATCAAGCCGAATCAAAATACAAGGGAAAGAGGAAAGAAGCACCTACCTTTGGACATCTTTTTCTCTCAAGAAGATCACAAGATCAAGCTGAATGGAAGATCAAGGAAGCTGCTCTCCACTTCTAGGGCGAATATCCTCTGAAATCAAAGCCAAACTTTGGGTGAAAAATGAGTTTGGAAACGGATAAGATCAACTTAAACTCAAGACAGCTGGAACTTATCGCATGCACGGGCGTACACCTCTCATGTACGGTCGTACATGGCAGGAAAATTACAAAAATGTCATTTTCCCGCGCTCGCATGCAAATCCACCCAAACGGATCCATGCACACACCCCAAACTCAAGAAAAACCTCACAAATCACCCCAAAAGCTCTCACAACCCTAGAAAACTCAGAAATCTCAAACTGACCCCGAATCTGGGATGTTACATTGTAATTTTTAAAATAAAAAAAATAACAATTTTGAATCTTTTTTCAAAAACCAAATGTTAATTTTTAAAATAAAAAAATATCATTTATACTTCTAAAATATAAAAAATTTATATTTTTTTCAACAATTTAAAAAAGGACCATTTAAATCCCTATTTAAATAAAAAAATAAATTGTAAAATTTCAAAAGTCCAATGTGATTAAAGATTGTTGGTGGTGAATTTCAATTTACTATTCTTTTGAAAAAAAAAAAAAAACTATTTCATTTTTTATAAATCATGGTTGTAAAGTTATGTAATCAAGTGAGGAGGTAAAATGCTATTTAATTTTAGTAATATTGATGTTTTTCTTTTTTGCATTTTCTGTATAATTATCCTAAAAATGAATAAATACCCTTGACTATATTTGCACTAATAGGAAAAAAAAATTATTATTTTTTGACTTAAATAACAACTCGTAGTTTCATATAATTCGGTTGGAAAATAGTGGGTTCTCCCTATTGCTAAATAGGTAAAGGTTGATTTAAATCATCATCAAAGGATTGGGAGAGTAGAGGAATTTTTTGAATATTTATTTTAAATTTATATTTTAATATTTTTTATAAAATTTATTTTTAATTTTAATTTTAAAAGACAAAAATACACTTTTAACGAGTGGGTATTTAGTTTTTAAAACTTTCGTGAATGATAATTTATTATTAAACTAAGTCTTGGTGGCAATATGTCATTGGGGCTTTATACATCTATTAATCTTTGATAGTCTGGATTTATGTATGTGTAATCTTGCTGCTAATTTACTTGCAAGGAAAGTTCGTTTGATTGATGCTGTGCACTTTCTTCCAAGGGCTGTTAAATCATATAAATATATACTTATTTAAACTTCCTAGAACAACTTCAAAAATGATATTCCAGACGAGGGAAATATTATAATAATATTCAGATTAACGATATAGAATGCATTTGAACTTATCTTGTTAATATACACTGGTTTATTGCTGTAATATTCGTTTGACGTGATGGGCTACACAAGTAGATGAAGCTGTTTTAGTTCCAAACAAAGGCAAGTGACAAGCCAACTTTCAAATAAATTAGAATGGATTGGCAATGGACACTCCGTCTGCGTGAAGCAAATTATCATCAGTGTTTCCGTTGATTTCCATTCGCACGAAGACAAAATCTGTATCACATATAAAATGGGCGCAGTGGGCTGTCACAACATAACTCAATAAAGAGAGAAGGGGTTCTGATTAGCAATTAAGCTCGAGTGTAATGGCGTTTCGATCAACAATGTCGATGGCATTTTTCTCTTTACTATTGCTTTTGCTAGCAGTCGGTTCTAATGCTGGAGGTATTGCCATCTACTGGGGCCAAAACGGCAATGAGGGTACTCTTCGGGAGACTTGTGCTACAGGGAACTATGACTTTGTCATATTAGCTTTTCTAGCAACTTTTGGCAATGGGCAGACCCCAATGATAAACCTGGCCGGCCATTGTGATCCATATAGCAATGGTTGCACTGGCTTGAGCTCTGACATTGAATCTTGTCAAGCTGAAGGTGTCAAAGTGATTCTTTCATTGGGAGGAGCCGCTGGAAGCTACTCGCTTGCCTCCACTGCAGATGCAAGACAAGTTGCTACTTACCTTTGGGATAACTTCTTAGGAGGACAATCGTCTTCTCGTCCGCTTGGGGCTGCTGTACTGGATGGAATTGATTTTGATATTGAAGGAGGAACCAACCAACACTGGGGTGAGCTAGCAAGGTTTCTTTCAGCATATAGCAGTCGAGGCAAGAAGGTGTACATAACTGCAGCTCCGCAATGTCCATTTCCCGATGCTTGGATAGGAGATGCCCTTAAAACTGGTGTTTTTGACAACGTTTGGGTGCAATTCTATAACAACCCACCATGTCAATACACTGCAGGAGACCTCGAGAATCTAGAAGACGCATGGAAACAGTGGATCTCAGATATTCCTGCTACTAAGATTTTCTTAGGGTTACCTGCATCTCCTGACGCTGCTGGTAGTGGCTTCATTCCAGTGGCTGATCTTAAATCAAAAGTGATCCCAATCATCAAGGGTTCTGACAAGTATGGAGGAGTTATGTTGTGGTCAAAGTATTATGACGATCAAAGTGGATACAGTTCTTCCATCAAGAAGGATGTCTAATTCTGAAATCCAAATTGCTCCTTATATATATCGCATATGTAATATCCTTTGCATATGAGCGAATTATGAAGTCTTAAATCGATGAATTCCATATGTAATATGATTGTGCATGCCTGTACTATTTTCACTTCTGAACTACATACACCTTTTGCCTTCTCAAATTAATAGCTCTGATGCTCTATACATGTACCTTTCCTTGACTTCACTATATATCTTCGGTTTCCCACAGAAAATTTACAACATATTTCTAATATAAGTTCAGAAGGTACAAATGAATCATAACAGCCAACACAATCGATGTTGAAGACTCTGGAACGCCCATGACGGCCGGAGGGGGTGGAGTAATGGAGCCAGAGGGGCCCGTTGCTGGAGAGAAGTCGGTGGAGGAGACTGTGGTGGCAAGTGTCGAGGCTAATTTTCTCCCGCACGATGGTGATTGTGCTTAGATAGGATTGGATGAGCTGCTGATATGATAGGCTGTATCGAAATTGGCAGTCTATCGCGCCAACTCATAAAAATGCAAACACTGATGGGCGTGTTGGCCCATGAATTTTCAAGATCAGGGCATGATCCATAAAATCGAAAATGGTGGCCTATCAAAAGTTACAAAAATTAATTTTTGATTAAATTTAAATTATTATTTATTTTTTACTGGGCCATGCTAACACGAGCCACTTCATTTTCCATGGGCGTTTATTCCCCCTTTGCCCACAATTTGTGGGCCGTGCCCAAAGCATGCCTTGAGTTGGTATTATAAAAAAGAGAGATTAACTTTAAAATGCAATAGAACCGGTCACGTGACAGTTGCATTTGATAATGCGAATATAAGAAGAATGATCTGAATGGTGGACGATTCAGTTACAATCAATTTCATTCCAAGTGAAGCTTATTCGAAAGAACAAGGAAGAAAAAAGATTGGTTATGATTTAACGAAGATTTTAATATTCTTTTCCCAAAAAGTAAATAAGTGAGAAATTTCAAAAATTATTATCGTCTGGCACTGCCATAGCAAGATTGCCGGCTGCGTCAACCAATCAGATGCCAGCCAGACACTAACTGGCCCCCAAAAAAATCTTCAAATGCACACACATTAACATGCCCCTCCCATCCTGACCGTTGAGAAAGTTGACGGATGGGTCTGACACTTTCACTGAGTTTTCCTCAAACAAATCCTTTTAATAGTTTAAAAAATTATAATATTTTAAAATGTTTGATATTTTTAAGAGTTTAAATAATAAAATTTATTTTTATATTAAAGATTAATTACAGTTCTATAATTTTAAATAAAAGGATAAAATAGTAATATAATAATAACGTGTTTCTGTACGGTTAAAACCAAGAGGAGGTATAACTGAAAGAAACTTAGGACGTAAATTCAAGTGAAACAGAAGAACTGGAGAGGGAAAGAGAGTTCTAACACTGAAAAACGAAAACCTAATCGAATCCGAATCGGTTTGGTTTTCCAGGAAGAAAACCGTATAATAAGAAAATAACCCAGGATTTCTTCGTTTATTTATTTCTCTCCGAGCTTTATTTCTTTACTTGCATTAGATAGTGTCGGCTGAACGGTGAGTGAGAAGAAACATATTTCGGCCGAAGATCTTAAAGAGCATGGCAACCCTCACGACTTGTGGATCTCTATCCAGGGCAAGGTATACGATGTTACACATTGGGCTAAGGAACATCCCGGAGGCCATATACTGCCCCAGAATTTGGCTGGGCAAGATGTTACAGATGCCTTTATAGAGCACCAGCCCGGTACTGCTTGGAAATATCTTGAAAAATTCTTCACTGGGTATCATCTCAAAGATTTTAAGGTATCTGAGGTGTCCAAAGATTACAGAAGACTTGCTTCAGAATTTGCTACAGGGGGTATGTTCGAAAAGAAAATTCATGTGGCATTATATGCCCTTACATCTGTTGCCATTAAGTTTTCTATTTTACTTTATGGTGTTTTGTATTGTGAATAAATCTTAGCTCATCTAGGCTCTGGTATGTTGTTGGGATTTCTTTGGATTCAATGTGCTTACGTTGGGCATGATTTTGGGCACTGCCAGGTTATGATCACTCCGGCTTATAACAAAATCGCTCAACTTATTTCTGGAAATTGTTTAACTGGGATTAGTATTGCTTGGTGGAAGTGGACTCATAACGCTCACCGTATTGCCTGCAATAGTCTTGATTATGACCCTGATCTTCAACATATATCGGTTTTTGCTGTATCATCACGTTTGTTTAATTCAATCTCATCTCGCTTTTATGACCGAAAATTGATGTTTTATCACATCGCTAGGTTTCTTGTTAGTTAACAGCATTGGACTTTTTACCCGGTGATGTGTGTTGCAAGAGTTAATTTGTATTTGCAACATTTTTATAATTGTTGTCAAGGCGCCATATCCCTGACAGAGGCTTGAACATACTGGGAGCTCAACCCCAGGGGTTTAGCTTAGTGGTAAGGGCAAGGGTCACCTAGGTGACCAGAGTTCAAGCTATAATAAAGTTAATAACCCCTGATTTATCTGGTTTGAGGTTGCAGGTCTCGGTGATCACAGACCCCCGAATTTATCCTATCCGATTAGTTAGGATTGACTGATTGGTATAGATAGAAGTTCTCGGATTAACAACAAAAAAAACATACTGGGAACTCTTGTATTTTGGACTTGGTTCCCTCTCCTTGTTTCATGTCTACGTAATTGGCCAGAGAGAGTGATGTTTGTTCTTGCCCGTCTTGCTGTTACCTCCATCCAAGATGTTCAATTTTGTTTGAATCATTTTGCTGCAAATGTGTATCTTGGACTTCCTAATGGCAATGACAGGTTTCAGAACCAAACGAGTGGGACATTGGATATTGCATGCTCATCTTGGATGGATTGGTTTCTTGGGGGTTTGCAGTTTCAGCTTGAACACCATTTGTTTCCAAGGTTGCCAAGGTGCCAACTGAGGAAGGTTTCACCTGTGGTGAAGGATCTTTGCAAGAAGCACAATTTGCCTTACCGGAGTTTGTCCTTCTGGGAGGCTAATGTGTTGACCATTAGGACTCTCAGCACTGCTGCTCTCCAGGCTCGAGACCTCTCCAATCCTGTCCCTAGAATTTGCTTTGGGAAGCTGTCAATACTCATGGCTGATTTTTTCATGAATTTACTTTTTTTTTATTGTTCCTTTGATTTTGTCTTCTTCATTGATGGCCTATTTAGGAAGATAAATTGGTATTTCTTTCAAGCTTTTGATTTACAAATGGATAGTCCATTTCATATCAATTGGGTATTTTCCTTTAGTTTTTTGTTTACTTTTTTTATTTTTGAATTTAATATAAATCTCACAATTATTGCAGATTTATGTGCTATTTCTGCATATTTTCCTTTGGAAGGGATTATCATTAATCTATGAGAAGAAACATATTAGATTTGCAACTTGCAGAATATGTATTCTTCTTACTATTTTATTATGAATTTTCTTGAACAATTTGGTTGAAAGATTATATTGTTTTTTGATACACTGCCATGAGTAAGTTTGCCGGAGAAACCGGAGAAGCTACTTGTCATTTAAGTCAGAGTTTCCACTATTAACATTTGAAAACTCAACAAAGGAAACTCGACCTTGTCTTTTAGTTGAGATGACTTGCTCTGAATGTGCAGGTCTTCGCATCAACACTTCTGTTTCAACTTCCAGGTTTTATCTCACTTACTCTCTCAGTCAATTGCTCGGATTTGAGCTAGCCTTTTCCAAGGTGTCCTCTTTTCTTTTGTGGAAATAGTGCCTTTAGTTCGGCTGAATTTTATGTCAAAGCCTACCCCCGAGCAAACATTACTGCACCAGAAGCACAAGATAGATGGCCCAATATCTTAACTCGAAGCTTTTATCGTATTACTTTCCACGTCACAAGTACAGCCATTACAGGACCATTCGGAAAGTTACTGAAATAAAAGGATGAAAACCTTTTGAAATAAAAAAAGGCCTACAACGATGCCTAAAGACGAATATTCCTACACCAGCCACCAATCAGATAATTTTTATTTTAAATCAACCTCGATAATTCCAATTATCCAAAACATAAACATATTATCCAAACAGATTTTTCCTATCTCCTTCGGATTTCATTTTCCCAAAATGGAGTTTACTGGTTTAAGTTCTCTCTAATTTCACCTTCGTGCCCCTTAAATTTCAGCCCAATAACCTTTTCAATGGCCTTTCTCGTCTCTACCCCAGAAATCTCCCCCAAGATCTTCTTTAATCCTAACCCTAATTCTAGAAATTACAAGAACCTGGCTAGTTTGGGCAATAATGAGAAAATTGGATCTCAGGCTAGGGTTAGGGTTTCGGGTTTGGATAAAAATGTTAAATTGTACGGAAAATATTCAGCCCCCGTAAAGCCGAGCAAAGAAGAAGAAGAGAAGCAGAATTACTATGTGAACATGGGTTATGCGATTCGGACGCTAAGAGAAGAGTTTCCAGCGCTGTTCTATAAAGAGCTCAGTTTCGATATTTACAGGTTTAACTGAATTCTTTTGCCTCCAAATTATTCGTTTTGTAATTTATTAGCAATAAACTGTTGCCTTCAATAATGTTTTTACGATTTTGATGATGATCAATATCACTTTTGACTTTTAGGAGTGGAGGTGGAATAAAAAATGAGTACTTGTGGTCATGTTTGTGATTGAAATCAGAACTGTATACGTTTCTGATGATAAACGTAACAAGAATTCAAGACAGCTAACCTATGTATTCATGTCTTCGAAGTTAGGCTGCCTTCAGTTTTCTCTCATGATTTTTTACTCAGTTTTTAGATACTTGTAGATCGGTTATGGTAGTCAAAATTATGGATCTTTAGGTGGCTGTTTAGATAATTGCTCAGTTTTTGATAGCGGAGCAAGCTTGATGGTTTCTTTGCTAGTGTTTAAATGTATAATTGTATATATTTGGTTAAAGGATGTAGGAGTGGTGCCTCTTGGCAGTTTCATTTTGTCGAACTATGTGGCTCTGCTTGTCTGTGTGTGTATAGGAACTAGTGATATTGTAAAATATTGAACATCAGATGCTGTTAACATGCTTTTTACAGGATCTTATCCAAACATATGTGAAATTGATCTTTCTCTCCTTTTCAATAGTGTGCTAACATTATGTTTATGTTGTTTTCTATCCAGGGATGATATTGTATTTAAAGATCCAATGAATACTTTTATCGGCATTGAGAACTATAAATCAATCTTTTGGGCTTTGCGATTCCATGGCAGAATATTTTTCAGGGTATTATGGCTTGACATTATCAGTGTTTGGCAGCCTATGGAGAACATCATAATGGTTCGTTGGACTGTCCATGGTGTCCCACGAGTTCCCTGGGAGAGTCGTGGTCGATTTGATGGTACTTCCGAGTACAAACTTGACAAGAATGGGAAGATCTTTGAACACCGAGTTGACAACATTGCTCTCAATTCACCACCAAAGTTCCATGTACTTGCTGTGCAAGAATTGATCCAATCTATCGGTTGCCCCTCAACCCCGAATCCTACCTATTTTGAAACTTCATCTTCTGATAGAAATTAGACTTTTCTTTCCAGTTTTGATATATGTCACACTATGGTTGAGTGTTGCTGAGCTTGAAGTCAACTATACCTAACCTTGGTCGACTCAGGCTCATGTTGAAGTGAGTATTATGATAAACATTAACAAACATGTACTGTAGTAACCTGCTGTTATTAGTTTCCGAATGCAGACAATGTTTGTATAAGAGTAGTGTAAATAATTGTACAGAGGTTGTTTAAGTGTAAGTTATACTACTCATGCACTATGTATTTTGTATAAATGTATGTGATTTATGCATAAACAGTAAGATATATTTATGCATTTTTATATATAATCTCAAAATAAATGAAATTAGAGTAAAAATAACACAACCCTCTCAGATTCCATAAGACCTCCATTTTTGGGCCGTAATGGGCCATCCAGAATCATCAATATGATAGTGTTTTGATCTCATTCTGGTGCCAGTTCCAATGCCAATTCCACTAACATAGGTTGAAAAGGTATATGTGTTGATTGAATGTAAGACAGATTCTTGCCCTTTTTTTAAAAAAAAAAAACATTGTAAATGAAGAAAAGAGAGTAAGGACTAAATTATACAAAACTTTTGACTCTTGGGGAGATCTTGTCCGATCAATTACTCCGTTGTCACGAAGTTATGACTGATTATTATTCGTTGACTTACGCAATTGGCCATGAAATAATGCAACATACTTCACAAGTATTATTTTTCCCCTGCCGGCATCTACCCAGCACTTTCTAGGGCTCAATCATCCATATACATGTGTGTATTAATTTTTAGATCTGTATCCACAAAAAATGCTATGGGTTTTAAGTTTTTTGGTTTGTATCCATTTTGATCCCTATTTGTTAGGGTTTAGATTTGATTTGGTGGGTCAGGATTGTCCACAGATAACCATATGTTATTCGCAATTTTTCTTAATTGTGACTTAATTCGATATTATTATACTATTTAATGAAATAATAAATTTTTTATTCGTTAAGTTTAAAAAAATAAAATTTTCATTTATTTATCAAAAGTTAACGATTAATTTTAATATTAAGAATTTATGTTGTTTTATTTAAATATTATGATATAGTTATCTTATGTTATAAATGTTATTTTTTCAAAGTTGTTAAGGGTAAATAGATAATTATATTTTTTATTTTAAAAATTAACATATTTATTTATATATTGTAAAATATTTTATAATTTCAATAGTTTGTAATATAATATTTACATTTATAACTTTAATTTTTTTTTATAAGTAATTATCATTTTTAAAACTATTGAAAGACATATTATAATTTTTAAAATTTTTAAAATGTTTCAAAATTTTTAAAAATTTCAGAAAACCCTTAATTTTAAAAATTTATATTTTACACAAGATATATGTTTTTTATTCAAATATCATGATAGAGTTGCATTTGAGATATAAACATCATTTTTTAAAACTTATTGTGAATAAATGAATAATTTTTCTATCTTATTTTAAAAATTATTATATTAATTTTAATATTTTGAAAAAAGCCAAAGGACTTTTTCTCACCCATAGTTTGAAACGGGAACAAAGTGTCACCCCCAAGTTTTCAAAAACCCAGTCTCCCATCCTTGGAAACATTTTTAATAATTTTTATAATAAATTGACTAGAATACCTTTTTAAAAATTAAAAATTTAAATAAAATTAAAAAATAATGTTTAAATATACAAAATTAAAAAAAAAAGCAACCAACAACAGTTGCCGATGCCGGCGGCGGTGATCGTCACTAACAAAGAGCCAAGTGGCAGTTTTCGACCGCCTGGTTTCAAAGGAGGTTAGATATGGTCTCCCTGTTCTGTGGAGACGACCAGATCTGACCGTTTCTGACATAAATAAAGGTCGAAAATGGTTGGTGGGACCAAGACCGACCCTTTCCGACTGTTTCAGGCCTTTCTTTCTGTAGAAGACAGCCAGATTTGGTCGCCTCCGCCTAAACTGGAGGTGACCAGATCTGACCGCCTCCACCGAACGGGGAGACTAAATCTAGCCTCCCTTAGAACTAGGTGGTCGGGAACTATCACTTGACTTTGTTAGCAATGACCACCATCGTCGACATTGACAGCAGTGGCTGGTTGCTTTTTTTTTTTTAATTTTATATTTATATATATATATATATTTTATTTTATTATTTTATAAAATTTTAATCTCAAAATTACAAAATTATCCCTAAATAATTACTGTTTATTATTATATTTAATATTAAATTTTGTCCAAAGGCGGGAGATGAGTTTTTGAAAACTTGGGGGTGATATTTTGTCGCCACGTCAAACTATGGGTGGGAATAAGTCCTTTGGCCTTTGAAAAATATTATAACATCAATTAGAGGTATCAACGGGCTAAGTATGTTTTAGTCTTATTGAACTCAAGGGTTTGGCTAGGTTGAGCCCTACAAACTCGTAGGGCTTTGTGTCAAATTGACCCAACATTTTTATAAAGTCGGATGCACATCCCAAGCCCTTGAGTCATGCCCCAATGGACATTTAATGGACCAACTCATGAACAGTAACTCATTAGTGTTCATTATTAGATACTTTTAAATATGATATATATTATAATTTATATATTTTTAAATTTAAGTTTAGATTTTAAATTAAAAAGATATTATAATGGATTGACCCACAAATTAGTACAATAAAAAAATTTTCATACTTGACCATTCAACTTAACCTTTTTAACCTTTTTAATTTTAATAGTTTAGAACGTGATATTTATATTTGTAATTATTATTTATTAAAATTATTAAAAGATCTTACAATTTACTTTTTATTAAAAAATTAATATCATAACGCCTGCTTTCAACTGCCGAAATTCACCTCATCTTCAGCCCAACGACTTCATCACCCCTCATATGAAATTGACAAAGTAGTTGACGCCGTCAAATTTTGTCACAAATTGACGTTGTTGAAGACTGAAGACGAAATTTGACGACTTTGTACTGTCAAATTTCGTCAACGATGATGGAAGGATAAAAATCGTAGAGCGAGACTTCAATGAAGTCAGTGGCGTAGCTGCGGAGGGGCTCAAATTGACGATTTGGTCGTAGCTTCTGATTGAAGGACGCCAAGAAGACGAAGGGGTGGGCTGGCGGGAAAAAAATAGTTGTGCGATTTACCGGTAAGTACATGTGGACCCAAACGCTACGGTGGACGAGGTTAGATACAACTGACAGCTGACTACAGTTTATATTATTTAGTCTTTATGAATATATATTTCGAAGTGAAAGCGACGATTGAATTTGCTATTCCAGTTAGTTATTTATCAGATTTCAGAAACTATCGTCTCTGCGAAGTGTGTCAACTACACTCTCACAATAATCTGAGACTCATAATAAATGCAATTAATTCTATCGAAGAGTCATTCAATTACCACTGCTGAATCGCTTCTACTTGGCTTTTCTCTCTTGATTTTTTCCTCTTATTTGATTTGTTTAACCACCTCACCAAAACCTAATCACAAATCAAACTATTATTATCATTATTATTATAATAATAATGTACAAATAAGATCTGAGATATGGAAGTACTGGAGCGAACGAGACTGGAGAATCGAGCCATGACGCTCCATGAGGTCTCCATGGAGCGTAGAAAAAGCTTCGTCAAAGCTTTGCAAGTAATTCTCAAATTTTGTGTATTTATTTGTACAAATTTTGGAAGCAGATCTGTTGTTGGCTTTATTTTTTTTGATTTATATATATCGGTGTTTAATTTGATTACTGAAGAAATGCATTTCTTGTTTTAGTTGACTTTGTTTAATGTTTTGTTGCCATAATTTTGGTGAAAGAAATGGAAACTTTAAAATTTGAAAATTTTTCCCTTATGGTTTTTCTTAGGTGTTAATTTTAAGAAATAATTAGCTTGCAAGCATACATAGCTTGGTGTCTCATAGAAAATGACGTGCACCTCGCATCTAGGTCTATTTGAGTAGTGAACCTAAATATTTGTCAGGATGAGTATGAAAGATTTTTTTTTAAATAAGAAAGTAGATTATTAAACTGAGTTCGTTTTATCACCTGTTCCTGCTTGCATTTTCATGGAGTTTCTAGTCATTTGCTTCAATAATTATTGCTTGACTGAATCGAGCATGCCACATGACAGCTGATTTGGCTTTGATAAGTTTGATCCTTATACTGTTGTCCTTACAGGAGCTCAAGAACTTAAGACCTCAACTTTTTTCAGCTGCAGAATATTGTGAGAAGTCTTACCTCCATAGTGAGCAGAAACAGATGTAAGGGTACTAGTTTGTCTTCATTTGATTTCCTTGATGTTGTCACTACATGAAATAATTTACTATCAGGTTATTCTAAATGCGTATATATATATATATAGCCACATTGTAGTGCTGTTAAAGTAGGGCACCTGATTTGGCTTCACAATCATAAAAGCAAGATCCAACTGGTAACCCTTTCCAAGATTCCTTGTTGGTGCTTAGCTGAATGATGGGTATTATCTATGTTGCAAATAAAAATTAATGTGATTAGAAAAGTATTGGTTCGGTGAAGACACAGTGTGTATAACTGGTTTATGGGTTCCTACTTCAAGGAGTATGCACAAGGTTTGTACCATTGTCTTTGGTTTGCACGAGGACTTGTGTGCTAAATAACACTTACCATCAGCAATAATTTGCATGCTTCTATCTCATTGTCTTTGTATCTGATTCATCCTTTCTCCTCTTCAAGTCAGTTTTTGTGATATCATGTATTAGGGTACTGGATAACCTGAAAGATTATGCTGTAAGAGCCCTTGTGAATGCTGTTGATCATCTTGGCACTGTGGCTTTCAAGTTAACTGACATTCTTGAGCAGCAATCATCTGATATCTCTACCTTAGAACTAAAATTTTCTTGTTTGAACCAGGTAAATATTTCCCCCTTCACCGAGTAATTATGTTTTTACATAACAGGTCTGAAATGGATTGACTTGGACTGAACCTAAGCATTCTGTTCATAATAGCAACTTCTTACATGTCAAACCTACACAAACAAGGAAGGTCTTCGGCAGCAGCAGTTATTAGCCTTCATCCCAAGGCACCATAAGCACTATATTCTGCCAAGTAAGATTAGTTATTATTAGCATTATTTAGAAGTGCTAATTTATGTGATAACATATGTTTATTTCTCTCACAACATTCTCATTTCTCTCCTATTTGCTTTGACACTTCAAACTAGATTCTATAAACAAGAAGGTACATTTTAGTCCTCGTAAACAGACTGATGCCAGTCAAATTCATTTACAAATGCGTCTTCAGCCTTCAGGTATAAAGTTGTGCAGGGAGGATTCTAAATTTTTTAAGCAGTTTGATGATTTTTCTTGTTCAGCTGATAAGTGTCATGTGTCTTTCTAAATGCATTACATTTAGGTATTACTGCTTCAAAAACTCTTTCTTGGCATTTAGCCTCTGAAACTAAATCTACGTTGCAGAGGTCTCTAAATGCTATAATAAGGTCAGTATAAAATTGTTCCTGATCGCAGCAATAATTACTTCTCAATTCGCATAAACCATGCTGCTGATACTTTTATAAGCATTCAAGTTTTTGATGTTGGCTTATTTTGTAGCTTGAAAGAGCAGAAAGATTTTGAAGTTTTCCATCTTTTGGGTATGTGTAACAAGAATGCTGCCTCATTCAATTGATTTAATGCCTCATAATTTAGTTGTTGGTTTATAATTCATTTTTGAGGTAAGATCTGATATGAAACTCTTATTGGTGCAGGAGATGAACAGAATATACGGACAAAGACCTCTGCTGTCTCTGCTCGAGTGTCAGATGGAGGTCATGCATCTAGTGCAGCTGTGCAGACATTCAGTGTCGCACGAAGGGTAATGTCAAAATCAACAAGAAAACAGATCTGCCCAATGCTCTTCTAATTGAGGGGCTTGTCTGTTTATGCTTGTTTCCTTATTCAAAATGATGTTTGTGTGATTTCAATGTGTATAATGGTGTGACAGACATGTTCATTCATAATACCTTACTCTTATTTTCCCCCTCAAATATGTATCTTCTGTGAATTTTGTTTAGACATGGGGCTTACGACCAGTCATTCCAAGTGAAGTGGATAATAGGAATAAGGCTTAGGATCTTTAACACAGGCATAAAGATATGATATGATTGTATCACAGTACCTAAGTAATGAGCTAATAGATTAGTGTCTAGTAGTTGGATACTTAAATGACTACCGTTATTGGTATAAAACTACAGCAATTCTGAATGTCAATCCTTTTAGGCAATGATGTCAAGCATACATTTAAATTTCAAAGTAGATGACTGGTGATATTTGAGTGGCCAAATTAAGAGTGCTATTCCAAACTGCAGATCATTTCTGCAGGTTCTGAGTTGTCTGTGTTGGTAAATATAGTTTGTGGCTCCCTAGCAGTAGACAGAACAATCTTCTGAACACTGGGGATAGTAGAGCTGGGGAAATTTTTGTTCTCATTGGATCTGCATAAGCACTATGTTGCTTCTCACTTTAGTTAAGTGTGAAAATAACTATAGTTATGATTATCTTTCACTGTTCCTCAATGATCCTGCACGCGGTTTAGTGGCTGTAATTATTTGGTGGTTTGCTGATGGACTACATCTAAATTGGTATCTGTTGGACGCTTGAAACCAACATTGTACGTATATCTAATGACCTTATGATAGCTGTACTCAGTCTAAAGCATCTTTTTTGGGTTGTAGAATGCAGAGTATTTAAGAAACAATAGCTGGTTGTCCAGTTTAGAAGTGTATGTTTAAAATCTAGACAAATTTGGATAATAACAGTATGATTTAGTTATGTCTGTCAGCTGTGTAGAGCTTCTGCCTTCATTGAGATGAGGGAACACGATATGCTAAATTTGTCAATTTTCAGTACCTCAAAGCAGCTTGTGGTGGTTGATTGATTGAGTTCTTTATGAGTTAATAGGGATCACACCGTTCAGATTTGGTTGTTGAAAATTTTGTGTGAATGTGTGGACACTCTTGCATGCGCATCAGACAGTATTTTTCAATTGTCATTTTTTGAAAGGGTAGTATATCATGTGAAAGAATGAGAGTATTATCAAAATGATGTTGTCACTTTTTTTTTTTTAATCAAAGGAGATTCTAGATTACTGTTGAGTTTTTTGCATATTTTCCGACTATTTTGTTGGTTAAAGTTGGAACTATGGTTGTCTTTTGATGCTCAAACCCCTGCATAATGATTGAGTCAAAATAGAACCATAACATAAATGTTCTCTCTTACAGGATACATCAGAGGGTACCAAAGCTTTGACAGCATTTAGGTCATTTGACAACCCAAGGCGTGAAATTGTCTGTGCTCCTGCTCGCAGCAAAAGTATGCTATCAGCTTTCTTTGTTAAACAGAAAACAGCAAAGGTGAATGTTGGTTATGTCTCATGAATCCTTAAATGAGACCAAGACCAAGATATCACTTAGTGGAGTTGCCATTAGTCATCTTCCATGCTGTTCGATAATGAATTGCTTGTAATCGTAGTTTCTCCTACTCCGCACTTTCTCTCTTGGTGGCTTAACAATCGAGCAAATTGTGTATAAACTCTCATAATGAAGATGGTTAAGATGACTTCTCAGAGAACTGTAACCCTGGTAAATGATTTATTGAAATTTAGTTGTATAGGTCACTGAACTTTTACCACTGACGTACATTTGAGAATGAAACAGGTTATGTTGATCATGCTCAATGATAACATTGGCTGAGTAAATCCATATTTGCTGCTTTCCTCTGACAACAGTGGAATCGAACTGAATTGAAATCATGATTGCTCACTTCAAACTCAATGAAATTCGAGTTAGTTCGGTTATAGTCCAACCTAGCTTGAGCCAACGAGTACTTAATTATAAGGGCAAAAGTAGGGTAGTGTGTATACCCGTACCCGACTTTGGATCTGCATTCAAGTCGGACTAAACATGGAAGACCCGACCCTAACACTGATATTGATAACCCGTCATCAGAGATCCAATATCAAACTCTCAAAAGCTTTTAAAAATCTGAAATTGATTGTTGAATAGTTGCAACGATGTCCCAGTTCCTTCACCAAAGACCCTTACACAGTCCATTATCAGATCCCTACTCAATTTCTCCACGGAATTCAACATCCTTCCAAAGACCAATGTCACTTCTCAATCGAACAACCTTTCTAGTCTTACTCACTCTCTTAGTCTTACTCGGAGTGATCCTTCCATGGATGGGAACCCCTCAATTCGTGTTCCCAAACACCACCTCCTCTCTCGCCAAATGGCGCGATTATACTCTGTCTCAAGCAGTGTCGTTCGTTGCCAAGAACGAGACTGTGATTGTTTGTGCTGTGAGTCAACCTTACTTACCTTTTCTGAATAACTGGTTGATTAGTATTAGCAGGCAAAAGCACCAAGATAAAGTTCTGGTGATTGCAGAGGATTATGCCACTCTTTATAAGGTCAACGAGAAATGGCCTGGTCACGCCGTGCTCGTTCCCCCGGCTCCCGATTCACAAACTGCCCATAAGTTTGGTTCTCAGGTTAATGCTTTTTCTATGACTACACTTAAAAAAAAAAAACTAATTTAAGTTTTTTGCTGTATCTTAATCATAATTTGATCTACTGTTGATTTGATTCTTTATTGGATTAGTTTGTTATTCATCCTCTATTATACAGTTTAGGCCTTTGTTGATTGCTATAACGCTGATAATTAGCATTTCTATGTGTTTTACTGAACTGAGTTGTTTTTACTTAATTATTGGTCCTGGGGTTGGTTAATTGAGTTAACTGCCTGTTAAATACCGAAATGTTGTTGACATTGGTTTAATTGTATAGGGATTCTTCAATTTCACGTCTCGAAGACCACGCCATCTGCTGCACATATTGGAACTTGGGTATAATGTTATGTACAATGATGTTGACATGGTCTGGTTGGGAGATCCATTCCCATATTTAAAAGGAAATCATGATGTATACTTCACTGATGACATGG
Source organism: Anacardium occidentale (assembly GCA_026122585.1). Lineage (NCBI taxonomy): Eukaryota > Viridiplantae > Streptophyta > Magnoliopsida > Sapindales > Anacardiaceae > Anacardium > Anacardium occidentale. The sequence goes on along the minus strand of JAJEJH010000372.1, from coordinate 221,409 downwards.
CAGCGGTATGTGAAGTAATGTTACTGCTAACTATGTACGTTAGTTGTTGCTGAAGATTTGATTCTATGCTGTATTTGTAATTCTTAGCACATAATAGTATAAACTTTTCTTTTTTTATTGATGTTTGGCGAACCAGGTTAAGCCACTTAATCACTCCCATGATCTGCCACCTCCTGGGAAAAAAGGGCGCACTTACATATGTAGCTGCATGATTTTCTTGAGGCCCACAGATGGAGCAAAACTAGTTATGAAGAAATGGATTGAAGAGCTTCAAGCTCAACCGTGGTCTAAAGCAAAGAAAGCAAATGATCAGCCTGCCTTTAACTGGGCACTGAATAGAACAGCCGGGCAGGTATGTTCCTTGTGTGTTCTTGGCATGCCTCCTTAGTAGCCTTTATTCCTAGAAATTTTGGTCATTTTAAATTTTCATGTCAATTGCTTAGTCACCAGAAGGTGATTGTTAAATTTGAGCCCTACAGATGAAAATTAGTTTGTTTCATGCTATGGCAGTTTAGCCTGACTTGTATGAAGCATGCTCAGTTCTTGGATCATACAAATTATAGTCAAAGATCACTCATTTCTTAACATCATCATCCTCAAGATGGCATGGAAAAGTGAAATTAACCCTATGTACAAGTTCAAGTTGTAGAATAAGCTAAGCTATGTGGTTTTTTGTTCTTTGGATTTACCAAATTATAATTGTAAATTCTTAATTCTTATATTTGTAGTTTATATCTGTTTATGTTTAACTAATGAGTTAATTGCATCTTTCTAAGCGGGTCAATTTTTTTTTTAAATTTTTGGTCAAATATTAGAGATCTGTAAGTTTTTATAATTAATTCAAAACCCTAAAGCAGGCACCTGATGCTTCAGGAACTGAAGTGTCCCGGTTCTGTATCTTGTCCTTCGAAAACCTTGCCAAAAAATCTGCTGTGATGTGTGCCTTCATAGTTGAAATGAACTGTTAGTTATGTTTATTTTCCAAGGCTTCCGTTGATCAAACAGAGTATTTGGATTAGTTTGTTATACCTGTCAAGAGCCAAAAAATCATAGAGCTGATTAAATGCCTGAAAAATGAGAATTATTGTAGGAAACCTTCCAGTCCATCTTTATAACTGATGATAGCTACTGCTAATTCCATCTATTGTGCTTTAGCTTCAAACTTCTTTTGGTCTGGTGATTTTCATTTGTTGCAGAAAATCAATTCCTTTGGTAATAGTGTCCTTGTCCTTTGAGAAATTACTATTGTGGAAATCAATGGGGGCTTTGCTTAGTCTACAGTTTAATTTTCCTCTCTGCTATTGACTCATTGGATTTACTCTAAATAACAAAAAGTGTTCAGCTGCTTTCTGATTAACATTTCAAAAATTATCTTCAGACATATGTTGTTTGGATTCATTTGATGATTATTTATCTCTGATATTCCTGTAGGTGGATCTGTTTCTGCTGCCCCAGGCAGCATTCCCAACTGGAGGACTGTACTTCAAGAACCAGACATGGGTACATGAAACCAAAGGAATGCACGTAATCATACATAACAATTATATCACGGGTTTTGATAAAAAGATAAAACGCTTCCGTGATTTCGGTCTCTGGTTGGTGGATGATCACGCCCTGGAGTCACCATTAGGAAGGCTATGACAAGGGGGAAATCTTATGACCTCTTTCTGCTGAATTAATAAGCATTATCTATCATACCTTGATGGAGTTCAACTTGCCAATTGGACCATCTACTTGTTACGAGCCAACATCATGGAAATGCAGCAGTGAAGCTGCTGAGGTTTTTATTTGTATTTTTGGTGGGGTTAAGTTTGCAAGAAGTTAGATCATATGTATTGAAAGGGCTTCCTGTGATAATGGTTGGGGCAAATTTGACTGCAAAAGCATAGCATCTTGAGCCAATCAAGTTGGTTAACCAATCAGACTGTAGCCACGTTGCTCAACTGTCTTATTCGAAGAAGATCTGATATACTCAATTTCCTTTCAATCTGTAAGAGTTGGATGGAGGAGAAACTTTCCTTTGAAAATTTTGCAGTTGCTGTTCTTGTCTTTTGTTTAAAATCAACTATATTGACATCCCCCACAAATCAAGGTTTCTCAGTCATTGTCAATAACAAATAAACAAATCATTCTATCATGTTTATTATCAAGATCTTCAACTTTTTCCAGCTCCTATTGAAATGCACAAGACAACAGAATAAGACAATATTCCTGATAAATGATCAATTCTTATTTATAAAAGAAAAAATGAAAATATCAAAATTAATCATTCTTATTTATATTTCTGTTCATACAATTTTATATAAAAATTTAAATTTATACAAATCTATCATATCATATAAAAAAATATTAATCTTATCATTTTTTTTTTACTTTAAACAAAATTTATACAAATCTTATCATAATCACTGTATATCAATCTATTGCAAGCCATAAAACAGGGTCAAAACTTTCAAATACATGTTATAAAAGTAATGTTAAATGTATAGTATTTTGTAACACATTTGATGTGGTCGGACGCATTCAGAGGGTCATGGAACAATCATATTTCAATGTTACATCAAAGTTTTGTTGAATCATTTTCGTTGAGAACAAAAATCTTACACTCTATGAACATCAAGATGGAGAACCCGGAATCTCGATCTTCAAAGCCAGACTCTTGTTTTGACTGTTTCGTCTCCGTGCGAAAAAATTACCATAAATAGGTTTGTTTTATATTTTTGTAACATATTTTATTGATAAACAGGTTTTGAACCAGATAGGCTGTACAGGGTTTTAGATATTATATACAATTACGCGTTGCCCTCTTTCGTTTTCAACAATAACAGCACCTGCCTCCCTTGTTCAAACCCATAAGGGCCAAAATAAACTTGTTTTATTATTAGCGTTGTTGTTTAATTCATGCATCCAATATTTTAGCTCCACGTGTATAGTTTATAAATAAAGTTTTTGACATATTAAGAAGAATCATGGAAATAAAAAGACCAAAGTTGTGAATGGATATGCTATGGATAATTAAAGATTCGCCCAAAATTTTTTTTTTTAATTTATTTATTTTGTAATCATATGAAACCTATCAAATAAACTTTTTAAATTTAAAAAGGAGAAAATATCAAAATCCTGAAAAATATAATCATTCGAGCTATGATAATAATAATAATGATAATAAAAATAAAAATAATAATAAAAATAACGTCTTCACTTTGACAACTTAGGACAGAGACAGAATAACGAAAGACACGTCATTAAGTCTTTTCTCGCTTTACCACGCTCCCCAGTTTGACCATTCATTTACTCAGCTCTTCTTCTCTTCTCTTCTGCTTAGACACTCGCCTTTTCTTTATTTGAATTTTTTTTCTTATTAGTTACAGTCTTGTTTTTTTCTTGATTTGCATGTGTTTGTGTTGAAACGTTTTTTTTTTTTTCTTTCGGTTTCTTTCTGTAAATTTCATGGGAATGTAAATGGGTTCTTTAGAAAGTGGGGTCTTTCCATTCAAGAGAGAGAATCTTGGGCGTTCTTCGTTGAAAACCGAGAGACACTCCTTTTTACAGAGACAGAGATCGAGATTTTCACGTTTCTTGCTGTTCAGGAAGCTAGACTATTTACAATGGATTTGCACGGTTGCTGTGTTCTTGGTCTTTGTTGTTGTCTTTCAGATGTTTTTACCTGGTTCAATGATGGATAAATCCGATGATTCATTGAAAGAAACGGATGCAGTTCCTCCAGATTTGATGTTCTTGAAAGAGATGGGTCTGTTGGATTTTGGAGAAGATATTACATTTAACCCGTTAAAGCTTGTGGAGAAATTTCAAAGAGAAAAAAGAGAGTATAATTTCACTAATGTTTTCAATAGGACTCAACACCGTTTTGGATACAGAAAGCCCCAGCTTGCATTGGTCAGTATTATATAGTAGCTCAATTTTAGATAATGTGTTAATGGGTTTGCTTTGTTTGCTTGTTTTTTGCGTTGTTATTTGTAATTATAATTTTGTATTTTTATTTCTACTTGAAGGTGTTTGCGGATCTGTTGGTTGATCCACAGCAATTGTTAATGGTGACCGTTGCAATTGCTTTGCGAGAGACCGGTTATTCAATTCAGGTAATAGATTGATCTTTGTACGTTGCATCTTTTGGCAAGCTTAACTTCTTGTTACCTAGAGAAGAAACTTTTGGATCGTTTTAAATCTCAATTTTATTCATGTGAGCTATCCTTCTGGTCAATTAGTATTCTTTTGATTCAATTGCTTGATTAAGTGCAAAAAATAAACAATTAAAACTAGTCATAGACCTACCCATGGTTAAAAAACATGAAGTTTCAGTTGGTTAATCATGCTTTTATGTACTGCATTAGACATAATGGGACAAAATATTTGCTCCGTATCACGTGTGTCTTAGTTTCTTCTGGCAGGTTTACTCCCTTGCAGATGGTCCTGCATATGGAGTCTGGAAAAACACAGGAGTTCCAGTTACCATTATTCAAGCCAGTGACAAAATGGAGACTTTCGTGGATTGGCTAAAGTAAGTGTTTCATTGTGAGTCTCTTTTACTTTGTGATAAGTCTATTAATTCCAGCAAGTGGAATAGTAGTATGTTTAATTATTGAACTACTTAACTCATACTCAATGTAGTGTTTGATATATTGAATATTGAATATGAGTAATATAATGGTTTTTGGTTGTTTCTCTTTGTATCCTTTTTGCAGCTATGATGGCATACTTGTGAACTCCCTTGAAGCCAAGGTTATCTTTTCCGAGTAAGATTTCTTATTTGTCCAGATATGATTTCAAAATTTGCTTTTCAAGGTCCTTGCTTTTCTTCCCTCATCTATATTTTCTTTCTCCTATGTTTTTGTTTTCTTGTGTTGTCTAGACTTAAGACGAAGATGCAGTCGTGGTAGATTTGCAGTGACAGTGCTCACTTGAATGTTCTCTTAGAAACAAGATGAATTTCCAATGCAATATGTATGATATTGTGGGATTAAGGACATGCCTTTAGGTGTATACTGGATTTGATTTGCAGTTTGTGACCTAAAAACTTGTAGAAGCTATAGATAACTAGTTTGTCAATACCTTGAGTAGTGACATTGGTGATGCAACTTTTTTCTTCCTTTATCTTAGACCTTAGTTCTGGAATGGACTTGTCAGTGCCTGAGTTCTTTTTTTAATTGTTATCAGTCAGTCAACATCATTGATTTTACTTCTTATAGTCTCATGCAGGAACCTTTCAAGTCTTTGCCTCTCATATGGACCATTCATGAAAAAGCACTTGCTATTTGGTGTAGAAAATATACTTCAACCGGTCAACTTGAGCTTGTAAACAATTGGAAAAAAGTTTTCAACCGTGCTACTGTTGTTGTATTCCCTGACTATGTCTTGCCGGTAATAACCATTTAGTGATGTTTGGTTGAATAGTGTTTATCATTTTAAAATGATATTTAAGGAAATAATTTTCCAGAATGGGGTGAAAGTGATACATATTTTCACCTGCTGATATTTTTCTTTTTAGTAATCATTTCTGTGATATGATGTCTCTGAGATCGAGCCAGGAGATGTAAGTAACATGCATAGATTAGATACATCTTTTGAGAAACTTACTCATTTTAAAGGCAATCTCATGGTCATTAGTATTCAGGGAAATCACTGCTATTAAAAAAAGTATTCAGGAAAATTGCAACTATGTAGCATCTGGTACATTTTAGTTACCTAAATACTCATCCTTATTAGATTGGTGCTGAAGTCAGGATTGATGTCCAATGATTTTATTTCTCTCCATGCTTTCTACAGATAATGTACTCTGCCTTTGACTCTGGAAACTATTATGTTATTCCGGGTTCTCCTGCTGATGCTTGGAAAGCTGATAGCAAAGTGGCTTTGTATAATAACAGTATACGTGCCAAGATGGGCTATAGTGCTGATGATCTTGTCATAGCAATTGTAGGGAGCCAATTTCTGTACAGGGGTCTATGGTTGGAGCATGCCATTATTTTGCAGGCTTTATTGCCACTTTTTCCTAACTCTGTAGTAGAGAATGAATCGAATTCTAATATCAAGATCATGATTTTAAGCGGGGATTCATCTTTTAACTACACTGTGGCTATTGAGGTTAGGCATAAACTATATATCTTCAAATTTGTGGTTCAAGTTGATTGTATACAGACTTGTCTAATCTTCTAGTTGACTGACCAGTTTTTTTCTCTGTTCCTCAGGCTATTTCTCGTAAGCTGCATTATCCTACGGGAGCTGTGAAGCACATAGCTGTTGAAGAGGATGCTGATAATGTTCTTAACATGGCTGATGTGGTGATATACGGATCCTTCATTGAGGAGCAATCTTTTCCTGATGTGTTGATGAAAGCTATGTGCTATGGGAAACCTATCATAGCTCCAGACCTCTCCAACATCAAGAAATATGTATGCTTCTGATTCATCAATGGTTTAGCAAAAATGGCTTGCAAGTCGAACTTATGAATGCATACTTCCCTGCCATGAAAAATTTTGATTTTAAATGCTGCTTAAAAGCGTACAAGTTCAATAGTTAGAATAGGCATGTCCCTGTACTTATATCTGATTTTGTTTCCCGGGAAATTCATAAGCTGAAGTCAACTAAAATTTTAATGTTCTTTTTATCTCTTTGAAATAATTTTCGTATTAATCCTGCTTGATTTTATGGCACATTGGATTTTAACTAGATTTTTGCTTCTTTGCTGTAATAGCTTCTCATGCATCAAAAACTTGATTTGTATTGGGTTCTGTCATTAGTCTGATGGTTGTCTGAAATTTAATCACACATCAAGCCTGAAAAGCTCGAAGGTAGAGCTGCTGTTCTAAAATCACTATTCAAAACTTGATTTTTGCTAGGGGACACATGGTTTGGTCAAAAGTTGATGTAAATATGTGAGCTCACTTTCTTTTGTACGTTTTTGAATTAGCAGCTGCTGCAGCTTACTGGGTGTAGTAAATGTCTATCTATGAATACTTATTTTCTCATCTCTGTTTCTTCCCTCTTTTTTAGTAATCATCTTTTTTCCTAATGGTTGTTGATGAAGTACTAACTGATTGGCCATAACAATTAGGTTGATGACAAGGTGAATGGCTATCTTTTTCCCAAAGAAAATTTAGAAATTCTGACACAAATTATATTGCAAGTAATTACAAATGGAAAGTTATCACCTCTGGCTCGCAATATTGCCTCAATAAGAAGAGATACTATTAAGAACCTGATGGTTTTGGAAACTATTGAAGGATATGCTTTGCTGCTTGAAACCGTTCTCAAACTTCCATCAGAAGTCGCAATGCCAACGACTATTAAAGAACTTCCTCCCAAATTTAAGAAAGAATGGCAGTGGCAACTATTTGAAACCTTTTCAAATTCAACATATGAAGAAAGAACCTCAAGAAGTGAGAGATTTTTAAATCAGGTTGAGACACAGTGGAACATTACTCAAAGGGAGAGCTATCGTTCCATGCCTGCAACAGATGACTCATTTTCATATGAGATTTGGGAGGAAGAAAAATCACTTCGGGTATTCAACATGAGAAAAAGGAGAGAGGAAGAAGAGGTAAAGAATCATGCTGTGCAGTGAGAACTCTTTCTCTCTCTTTTACTTTTTTAGAGGACAAAAACTATGTGTTGATATCAAGAATAATAAGAGGGGTGATTGAAGATGAATAATATCTGACCCCATTATTTGGTTTGGAAATTCACATTCTCTGGAATTTTATGCAGTTAAAAGATAGAAGTGAACAATCCCATGGAATATGGGAGGAATTGTATCGAAGTGCCAAAAGGGCTGACCGGTCTAAAAATGATTTGCATGAACGAGATGAAGGTGAACTTGAAAGGACAGGTCAACCATTGTGCATTTATGAACCTTATTTTGGGGAAGGAACCTGGCCTTTTCTGCACCATAAATCGCTTTATCGTGGCATTGGATTGGTTAGTTGCAGTTTAATTATAGAAAATGTGATATTCTCTGTTATATAAATCTTTTCTGTACTTTGAGAAAAATTATCATGCAGAAGTTTTAAGATCTTCCCCCTTTTATGCTATTATACAGTTTTTATGCTCGTTACCTTTTTAGATTATTTTACATGTAACCTGAAATATTTCTGGAATCAGAATGAAAGAATCTTCTTTTTCACAAATTTAATGTCAATCCATGGACTGTATATTTTCAGTCAACCAAAGGCCGAAGACCTGGAACGGATGATATTGATGCACCCTCCCGTCTGCCACTTCTTAACAATCCTTACTACCGAGATAGCCTTGGTGAACATGGAGCCTTTTTTGCAATAGCTAACCGGATTGATCGTGTGCACAAAAATGCTTGGATAGGTTTTCAGTCTTGGAGACTAACAGCGAACAAGGTTTGTGGTTCTTTGTCTCACCGTTCTCCCTATCTTTTCTGTTGATTTGTTATTTTACTTTTTAACTCTGCTTTAAGTTGCCTTTATATATTTGTCGGAAATCAGCATACTTTCAATCTTTAATATGGGTCTGCCAGACTGATCTTATCAGGGTAGTGTCAAATAGTTTTTATTGTGGAATGTGAATTTTGGAAGGAGTGTGAAGCTTTTGTGCTATGCTATAGATTAGTCAACGGCAGCAGCCTTGTTCTTGGTTATCTTATTGACATCATAATTACTGTTCTAATAACAAGTTCAAAATTTACATTCCATTTTGAAATGTCAAACTTATGGAGTAACTTATTCAATTAAATACAAAACAGTTTCAGGACACGATCCCTGCCCTACTGTCATAACCTCTATGGTTTGCATTTAGCTGTTGACAATTCCACTTGGTAATGGAAATTTGACAAGTTCTCCTAACAAAAAATTAGAAATTGATGACACAAAACCTTTTTGATATCTTCTAATAAAGAAAGTAGCCGCACAAGTTTTGCACACCATTTTCCAAGTATTGTTAGGGCTGGAAATGAGTTGCCTGTTTTTTCTTTTTTGTCTGGGGGAATAAACAGGCATCATTGTCTAGGATTGCTGAAAATGAATTGCTAAATGCAATTCAAACACAAAGACATGGTGATGCACTGTACTTTTGGGCTCGCATGGACATGGATTCCAGAAACCCCTTACAACTGGATTTCTGGTCATTTTGTGATGCAATAAATGCTGGCAATTGCAAGTAAGAGCTGTGAAGTTGATCAATTAATTAAGATCAATTATATTTAAATTTGAGGTTATTATCTATCTCTCCTATAAGAATATTTGACTTGGTTTCTCCATTTCATGAGTGGTTGAAGGTATGCATTTTCTGAGTCTCTCAAGAGAATGTATGGCATAAAGCATGATTTCAATGTTTTACCTCCCATGCCTGAAGATGGGGGTACATGGGCTGTCATGCAGAGTTGGGCTTTGCCAACCAAGTCCTTCTTAGAGTTTGTTATGTTCTCAAGGTAATTGTGGTTACTTGTGGATCTCAGGATACTCGCAATTAGGCCTGTGTCCATGTCAGAAGAATTTGTTAAATTGCCATTATATTGTTTCTTCATTGCAGGATGTTTGTGGATGCCTTGGATGCACAAATATATGATGAGCACCATCAAAATGGATACTGTTATCTGAGTATCTCTAAGGTAATTGCTTCTACTTCAAATAATTGTCCTCTTTCTGACAGAATAGTATTTTCCCATCCATATATAGACTTCAATAATCATTTATGATTGGTTTCTGCCAAATGGAGGCTGGTCATTTAATTGTGACTAACTTGAAGGAATCTGGCAGCCTTTAAATACTAAAGCTCACTTTATGCTCCAAACATTTGATAAAATGGCTCCCTGTTATATTTGATTGTATATAAGACAAGGAATGAATCTTATCAAAATCTTTTATTTGTCTTACTTTTGTTGTCTTGCAGGACAAACATTGTTACTCACGTTTGCTTGAGCTACTTGTAAATGTCTGGGCATACCACAGCGGTAGAAGGATGGTATATGTGACCCACGAGACTGGTACAATGCAAGAACACCACAGCTTTAAGAGCCGAAGAGGCAAAATGTGGGTCAAGTGGTTCTCATACACCACTTTAAAGAGCATGGACGAGGACTTGGCCGAAGAGACAGATTCTGACCACCGTGCAAAACGATGGTTGTGGCCATTGACAGGTGAAGTTGTATGGCAAGGTGTTATTGATAGAGAGAGGAACCTTCGAAATCAACAGAAAGAGAAGAGGAAGCAACAGAGTAAGGATAAACTTGAAAGGATGAAGAAACGAAATCGCCAAAAGGTGATAGGGAGGTATGTGAAACCCCCACCTGAAGGGGGCTTGGAAAATTCGAACTCAACAATGGTCCAATTGAGATATTAGTACCAAATTGATTTTTAAAAGATGTGGCGCCTAAGTAGATTCTAATTAGATAATTCATTGATTTTTGGATTCTCCATGTCTATTTTTTTGTATGTTTTCTAATTTTGTAACTAACTGCGTCCTGGTCATGGTAGTCATTTGATGCAGGCCAATGACAAATGAATATAGGTGATTTTCTCTTTCATTTTTCTTCTTTCTTAATTGCCATTTTGTAAGGTTGGTACATTCAAATGGGGACAAAAAAGGTTGAGAAATTGCATGTAAAGACAGCCATCAATGAGGTATTTGTACTTATTGGAATTGTATTTATTTATTGTTCTCTGTTCTCGTATATTAAATTTCTTCTTACATGTGAGCTGTCGGCATATGTTTGCTATATCTGTTGTTGAATATCAAAATTTCCTCCATCTATAACGATGACTAAAAGGCTTGCATTGTATGGTGCGAAACATCTACTAATAACTTTGGTGGTGTCAGCACTAGTAACCATGGATTAAAATACTTAGCAATACCAACAAAAAAGTGTAGCATTAAAGATTACAACTGTTTTAATTCTACGCTAAATCACAACCATGTTCTTAATCCTATCGGCTGTTAAAACAACCATGCTGATTTAGTTCCAACTGTTAAATGCTATCAGGGAGCTCTACCATTCCTAGTCAAGGGTTCAAAGGATGAATATTGAATCAGCAGAAGAAATGAACCCACCAATAATGCATTGCTGAATGACCATCTTTGCCACCTCAGATCCTGGGAGCTGCAACAAAAATACAGCTTGGAAATGTTACATAAAATATGAGAGGCAAATAAAAAAGTTCAACTAACGAGAGCCAAACAATGAAACAAAGTCAAAGTTAATATACGATGAAATTGCATCCTTCAACCAACTTAGATTTTCAAAGCCAAAACAATTCAATAGGGACACTGTTTATTTTTTCAATACAACACATATAACTTCAGCCTACCTCCTCCAATTGTTGCTTCTGGCAAGCGCTCGATTGAATATTTATGTTGAGTAATATACATAATTGGCACACCAGGCACCTGACAAAAGACATAATGTTTTCTTTATATGTAGGCTTCAGTTTCATGTATTTCAGTGCCAAATTACAACTGGTTGACCATACCTTCCGAATCCTTCTCTTTAAATCTCGATCACATGTAGCAACAATGAAGCATTTGTGCTGTTTCCAATGGAATTCATGTAAGATGCAAGAAAATAACAGTAACAAAGAAAATACAGTAGACTGACATTTCCATTCAAACACAAAACAATACCTCTAATTTGGCTATTATTACCTCATAAAAAAATAATAATAATAACAACCACAATATCATTACCCAACCAAATTATAACCTCTTCTTCCTATCATAAGCAGGCAACTCATATTTCAAGAATTCAATTAAATCTTAGATCAAAATCAACTTCAGAAAAGAAAATGTCCAAAAAGGTAATTAAAAACTATACCAACTATAACTTCACAGTAATAATTTTCACGGCAATAAATACATGCCATGCTTACCTGAGTAACTCGATCTACAAGGCAGTCATCAGCATATGTCCCTTTATGACTACAGGGTAGTCTCTCAAAACGAGGATCCTTAGCAATCCTGTTAAAGAAACCAATGGAAGGAAATGAAAAAAAATTTGGTTCAAAGCACTCTTCACCCAAAATGTAATAAGAAGAGATGGAAAATTGCAGCTGACAACTAGAACCCTTCCACACCAACATAAAAAATTGAATATAAACGTGCTTGTAATATGCCATAAATAAAGCAGTAGAGAACCTACCTCAGAGCTACGCGGTACTTCTGACCTAACTTCTCAAGCTCTGCCATTACGCAATCCGTAATACAAGGAGTGCCTTTACAATCAAAGAGTACAGACAATAAATATAGAAAAAAAAGAGAACAAGACCAAGCTTTTAACAGATTACTTATTCTATTCACATGGTTACTCCAGTTACTAATACACCATTTCTCCTACCACTTGTTCAAAACCGGTCAGCTTTCCCTCAACCAAAACACTTCATTGCAACAGTAGACAAGTGCAGGAAATAAAAAACTTACATTTTGCGTATAAGCAGTCCATCATTCCCTTCTCCAGATCCAACTACAGAAAATTATAAAATATAATACAAGAGAGTCAAACCACTAGCAGATCCAAATTGAGCATATCTAATAATTGATATCAATTAAATCTTAAATGACACGCCAAGGAAAAGGAAAAATAGGCTACAATAAATCAAAATCAAATCGATTGACAATAATATTAATAACAACAAAAAAAATGTGAAGAACTCACTTTATTCTGGATGGAGAAATTAATGAAGTTGGTGTCCACCAAAACTCGGTAAGGCGGCCCCAATGAAGTATTGTGTGTGAAGAACAGAGCAGAGGAAACGTTCGGCCTAATTCACGCACAAAATTTAAGCACTAATCGAGACAAATGAAACAAGTTTTCTATTTTTTAAATTTCAAATAAAATAAATAGAGGCTTACACGTTTCTAGGAAGCTTTTCCTTTTTAATGTCTTTCTTACTGGGATTCAAGACCTCTTCTTTGTAACTAACAGAAACAAATAACGAACGAAAAACTATACTGAAAATCAACATTAACATAATAAATAACAATACAATAAAGAAACAGAAGAAATATAAAACTAGAATTTACTTTTTTAAAGCTTTCTTGGTGACGATCTTCTTCATGACTGCGAATTTAGGAGCCTTTTTTGCTCTCCCCATCTTTTCGATTTGAGGCCAAGAAATATTTTTAAAAATTTTCAGTCTTTGGCTGGCTTAGTAGCAGTGCTTCCGTCTTCGTAAATTAATTGGACAGCAATGAAATTTATAAAAGTCTGCAGCGAACGAGATTTCGTGAAAGCGAGAGTGTAGTAAGAAATCGACGCTGAAGAAAGCCGAGAATGTGATGTGTGTTTCTTTAGGGCTTTGGTTTTGGTTTTCAATTTGGCAACGATGATTCCCTAACCTTGAAAGGGTTTGTAAAGTGTCATTTTTGTCATTTTATTTGGGCCAAACCCTCTGTTCCCACCCAAGGTTTTCCTAAATCACAATTCGCTCACAAACTTTTAAAAGATTAAATATCCATTCAATTTTATTAATATTTTAAATAGCCCGAATGACGTATTGCCACCCAAGATTTTGCTTAACAACAGATTATCATCTGTAAAAGTTTTAAAAGTCAAATACTCACTTATCAAAGGGATATTAAAATATTATTTTATAAAAATATATTAAAATATAAATTTAAAATAAAATAAAAATAATTAATTAATAAAATAAAGTTAAAAATAAAATATATATTTAAAAATCAACCATCACTACTAATAACGTTGCGATGACAGTGGTTATTTTTTAAAAATATTTATTAAATTTATTATTTTTATTATTATTTTAATATTATTTTAGTTTAAATTTGTTTTTAATATTAATATTATTAAATTTTATAAAAGATATTTTAGTCATTTTACAACAAAATTGTGATTATTTAACTTTTAAAACTTTTACGGGTGGTGAAACCTTGGATGACAACTTGTCATTCAGTCTTTTGAATAAAATGATTGAAATATTTTTTACTAAAAATATAAATAATATTTATATTTATAAAATAATAAAAAAATTATATAAAATAAATTAAATTAAAAAGAAAATTCATTGTTGTTAGCTACCAAATATAACTAGATAGTAAAAATTGATCACCTAGTTTAATTAATGATTAAATCTAACCACCAAAAATCTAAAAGTGACAGTCATATCTAATTACTTTCACTATTGAAGAATGTTGAAAACGGTTAATTTTAAGTAAATTGATTGTTTTTGGCTATTTCTAATGATGGAGACAGCTAAATCTAACCGCTTCAACTATCAAGACTATTAAATCTGATCATCAATCAAATTAGATGGTTATTTTTTATTATATGATTATGTTTACAGTGATTACTACATTTTTAAATTTTATTTTATATTAATTTTTAAAATTTTATTATTAATTTAATATTAATTTTATTTTATTTCATATTTTAATTATTTTTATAAAATAAAATTTATTGTTTATTATTTTTTAAAATCTTATTAAAAATAAAATATTTTTTTAACTAATTAAATTTAATAATTAATTATTAAATTTAAATATTAATTTTAATTAATATAATAAATTTTTAATTTTTAAAAAATTTTTAGATAGAATGTGGAGAGGTACCTTCGGCGTAAGTAATTCGTTTGGCCTTTTATTTGTAATAAGTATATTCTATATATTTTTGCTCTTTTTTTTTTTTTTTTCTACTTTTTTTGAATTCTTTGATGTACAAATCTAAGTGAAATATGATACAGGTCGAAAAACTACTCTGGCCACTCATGTAACGCCACGTCTCCTATGAACATTTAATTCAATTGCACATGTGAACGGATGTACCAGAACCTCACCAGTACAACGGCACCACGACGAAAGCCTCTGGCGTGGACTCGTAGCGCAACACACACGTGGCAAGAAAATTCCAGGCATTTCAAGTCGGAGAAAGCCGCGAAAGATCTCGAACACTGAAGAACATTTCCGCTTAAAAATCTACCAAGAACGCTTGCATGTATATAAAATGCTAAAAATCTCACGCATTTCATTCCCATACAGAAAATAAAATACAACTGATCATACGAGCGAAGTTACAATAAGAATTTGAGTCGTTGTTTTGGATCCGTGGATTGAATTTGCGCTGATAACTGAGTCATCAGGATTGTGGAACCGTTTTGGTGGAGTTTTAATTTTGAGTAAGTTGTAAGTTCTTTCTCTTCCACTTGCCAATATAAGATTGTTTTTCCTTTCCTCTCCACGCGCAACTTTGTTTACGTCAGAAAGCTCTTATTAATTATGCTTCTACATTCTGAATAGATGTAGTTGAAATTGTGCTTAATTGTTGTTCTACTTGTTCGTCACCTCTCGAGGTTTCTAGTTCTTCAACTTTCTTTCTGAGTTCATTGTCATCATTTTCGTCAATTATTTGCTCTCGTTAGCGCTAAAATTGATATGGTTTTCTCATTTGGGGACATTAATGGTAACGATTTAAATGCCTATGATTGGTAATTGCCTATATCTACGTTGTACTGTTTATTTGAATCAAACAGAGCTTGTATTTATTTGTTTACCTGAGACATTAGTGTTGGAAGTTTTATGCAATGCAGTCACTTTCTATATCTATTGATCTGATTAGCAGCTCTTATTTATTTGGATTAGGGAAACGGTTTGGGATTTGAGATACTCCATTTTGTATTATTGTAATTTTTTTTTTAAACTGTGAGAAGGTTTAGTTTAATTATACAGCTTTCATTTTCTCGTTTAACCATCTACCTGTTTGTATAAGCTAAAAATATTTGGAACGATTATGATTTAGAAATGCTTAAAGTTTTATATAATTTTTGCGAGTATCAAGTTGTCTCCTCTAATGCTTTTTCTTCTTCTTTCTTTTCGTTATACTTACAGTCCTTGTCTCATTCATCAGAGATACCTTGAAATATTGCCGGTAATATTATCAACACGTTGGGAGGTGCAGGGAACTTTTTCGACAACTGTTTGGGGTGTTGCTTAAATTAAAATGATGCCCATCTACATGGACTCATATCCTCACCTAAGAAGCCAAGTGCCTTCTGGTCAGTGTTATTATCCTTGCTATGACGGTATACCGCCTCAGATGACAGTGGATCAAGCTAGATATCCTATGATGTATGGACCTTGTAGTAATGGCAGCAACCCTGGCCACATGATCCCGTGTTATGCATGCTGCTACCATGTCAACGTCCCAGTTTATTGCAGCTTCAACCCTCTTGCTTCTCATTTGACATCGTCACCATTCCTTCATAGCTGTGGACATCACCCTGTATTTACTGCACCATCCCATGTCAATTACCAATTTACTCCACATCATTCAGCGGTGCAGCGTAGGTATGAATACGATAAGGAAGCGCAAAGAGACTATCACTGCAGTGGCTGCCCTAATCACATATGCAATCAGAAAAGTGGAGGTGTAAACATCGAAGAGCAGGACCCTGAAATTGTGAGAAAAAATGATTCGTTAGTTCCTATTAACACAAAAAATTACCCTTATCCTGTTATGTGGATACCACCTGAGTACATTAAGAAAATATATGAGAAGGGAAGACCCCTTGAATCAGAGGTAGGAGACCAGAAGAATGCTCCACGTAACACAGAGTCCCATGAGGATACGAAGTCTCCTGAAAAAGGGACAAGAGTTTGGAATGGCTGGTTTCCACTAGACTTGAACAGCCTTAAACCTTTGATGCATGAAGAGGATAAGGAGAGAATAGACAACTGTCTGACTGAGGATAAGTTGAGGCAATTCCCACATCCCATTATCTGGATGCCTTCTAATGATGGAAAAGAGGATGCTCAAAAGGACCAAAAGAAGATGAATGGCTGGTTTCCAATTGACATTAGTGGCCTCAAATCCTTGATGAAGGATGAAGTTGAGAAGGGAAAGCAGAATCAACAAGTTGAGGATAAAAGGAGGCAATTTCCTTATCCTATTATCTGGATCCCTTCTCACAGTGAGCAAGGGCAGGCTGACAAGGAAGACCAAAGGGATTCAAATGTTGCTTTGAAGGCTGAAGAACCCCTATCCAGCTTCAAGGTCATTCCGGTGGAGACTTCAGAGATAGAGGATGATAGCTTGAACAAATCTGAAAACAGGAATAATGTTGGTAATCAGGCTAAAAGCACACAGACAATGGACAACATTGCCAACCAGAGACTCAATTCGGCAAAGAGAGTGGAAGTACAGAAGAAAGAAGACAGCTGTAATGAAACTAGGAAAGTAAGTGATGATACTTCAAAGTACAGTGAAACTGTTGCTACAGATAGTCCTACGAGAGCCATTTTGAGCAAACAGTTATCCCCTCAAAAGACATCTAAGTTACCTCCCGTTTGTCTGAGAGTTGAACCTTTACTAAAAAAGAAAAATGGTAGTTGCAGTTCAAGATCTCCTAGTCCTCCGGGCTCCAACAAAGGATCACTAGAA
Organism: Anacardium occidentale; assembly: GCA_026122585.1. NCBI lineage: Eukaryota > Viridiplantae > Streptophyta > Magnoliopsida > Sapindales > Anacardiaceae > Anacardium > Anacardium occidentale. The sequence goes on along the minus strand of JAJEJH010000372.1, from coordinate 204,044 downwards.
AAAGCAAAAGAGCCTTCCCTGTCTTCTGCTTCATCAAGTTTGAAAGAGAACACGCAACAGGAGATACAAACACAGGATTGTTTCATGAACAAGAGCGAGAAGGTGGAGCCTGCGGAAATGGAGAGGAAAGTTGTTCACCTAGCAGATGACAGAAACTGCGAAAACAAGAATGAAGACTGGAGGACTGGATCTCAGAGGAAAAAGCCTATGAGGTTGCACATTGATTCTGAAGAAGACACGTTCAATAAATCTTCTACAAAGGGAACTGAAAGGGACACTGACAAGTTTGAAGATGATGAAAGGGTAAGAGATGGGAGAGATATGGTGGGTGAGATGGCAACTAAAAATAAAATATGTCATTCAGCTGAAGTAGCTGATGGTGAAGGGGTAAGAAAGATAAAAAATTTGTCAGATATGGAAGCTGCCAAGCTTATTCAGTCTGCCTACCGTGGGTTTGAGGTGAGAAAAATGGAACCACTAAAGAAACTGAAGCAAATGGCTGAAGTTCGTAAGCAGGTGGCAGAGATTAGAAACAATATACTAGCTCTTGAATCTACCGCTGATTTACAGAAAAATGATAGGGAAAGAGATGCGATTGGAGAAATGATAATGCGGCTTCTTCTGAAATTAGATACCGTTCAGGTATGTGACCATCGCTTTTAATTGATGTCAATATTATATTTTGTGTATCTTTTTTTTTTTTTTGTTCTTTTTCCTACTTCTATTGAGAGTTATGAGGGATATCTCTCAATTACATTGTTATGTATCGCGTGATTGTTGACAACTAAATTATATAGTTGGTCAGCTCAGTCATTTATATCTAGATAGTGTAAATAAGTTATGCAGAGATGCGGAAGCGAACGCACACGGTAGTTATCTGGGCAAGCGATTGAAGTTCTCCTGAAGTATTTTGCAAGTATCCAATTTGAAGTTACTCTTATTGATATTAATTATGTTGATTGTGTATTAGGGCTTGCATTCAAGTCTAAGAGACGTAAGAAAAGCTTTGGTGAGGGAGCTTGTAACCCTGCAGGAAAAGCTTGATTCACTGGTTACAAAGAATAGAGAGGCTACTAAACTTGCTGTTGATCCCAAGATTGGCACTGATAGTGTTGTAGGCATGCAAGAAATGCAAAACAAGGAGGCAGGAATTATTGAAAATTCAGTTGAGACCAGTGGTGATAGTAGCTCAAACACGAAAGAGCAAGACCAGAGTCAGCTTTCCCAAAGTGCACCAACCGAGTGTCAAGATACCTCAGAGCCTTCCCTTACTGATAAAAAGTTGCTTGGAAGTTGTGAAAATGAGATCCGGGAATTATTTGTGGCAAGTGACATGGACCCTCCGGTGGTAGTATTAACTTCAAATCTGCAACTAGAAGAGAAGGCTGTCAATGGAGCGCATGATGGTATTGAAGTTGACAAGACACAGCTAGAAGAGAAAAATGGTGTACACCCTGAACTTGAGCAGTCTCTTCAATTTCCTTTAGTCACAGAAGAGAAGACCATCTCTGAGGAAATAGTGGAGGCACCAGCTATGGACTTGTGTTATAAACCAAATGGGCTGGAGGATAGAGCAAAGGTTGCCATACATGTGGATGATATTCTGCAGGCATCCAATTCCAGGTTGGAGGAAGTTGAACAAACTGGGAAAGGGGAAAACAAGATTGAAGATCATGAAATGGAATCCAGCATGTTATCAGATCCAAATTTATCTACTGATATTGATAAAATGATGGCGACTAAAGTTGAAGTTGACAAGAAGACAGTGGCCACCAAAGAGTCGGAAATAAATATGTTGGCTGAACTTCCTCTGGGTGCAATTGAAGATGAGCCAGCTGTTTCTGCATCCGAAGAGCTAGAAACAAATCTGTTAGCTGAACTTCCTCTGGGTGCAATTGAAGATGAGCCAGCTGTTTTTGCATCCGAAGAGCTAGAAACAAATCTGTTAGCTGAACTTCCTCTGGGTGTAATTGAAGATGAGCCTGCTGTTTCTGCATTTGGGGAGCTCAAACAGATTGAGGCAAGGAAGGATGAGGCCTCGTGCCATGATAAAACGATTGACAATGTGATAACCAATACAACTGCTCTAACGGAAGCAGAAGATTTGGGGAAGGTGATGTCAGAAGAATTGCCTGTAAATGCAGCACCTGAAGAAGAGGAAACTCAACCATTGTCTTCAGTAGCTATAGTTGGACAGAGAGATCAGGAAATGATGGATGTTGATCATGCTCCCTCCCTAGAAACAGCAGTTACAGATGTTGCCACGGAGGAGTCTGAGTTAAAGAGAGAAAAAGTATGGGAGGCTGAAGTAAATGAAAAGAAAGAAGAAGATGTGCTTCTTGACTCACAATGCGAGGAGGCAAAGTGTATAATTGACAGAGACAAAGTGGAAGATAAGCTGCCTAACGAGCTTGAAAGTTCTAAAGAGAATGTTGTTGTTGCTACACTAATTCCCCAGAAATCTATTGATGAAGAAGAAATTGTGATGGGAAGAGATAAGAAGTTGGTAGAAGAGAATGCAAAACTAAGGGCGATGATGGAGAAGCTGATGGAAGCAGGAAAAGAGCAGTTAACCGTAATATCCAACTTAACGGGAAGAGTGAAAGATTTGGAGAGAAAGCTGTCTAGGAACCAAAAAGAGCGAATAAGACGCAGCAGGAAAACGTTAACTAAGACCACGAAAGGACGGGGCTGTTAATGTTGCTATGCAAGCATGCAATGTCTTTGACAAAATCAAAAACAGTTGGTGATATATATGTAATATGTAATAAATAACAGGCATCATTGAGTCGCTGAAGCGTGTAATGTCTTTGCAATGAATATAAAAATAAAATTAATATTTGGCCAAAGGACTATTTCCCACCCATAGTTTGGGAGGAGACCCCTGCCACCCTCAAGGTTTTAAAAGCCCAAACTCTCACTTTTGGAAGGATTTTTTATAAAATGACTAAATTATTCTTTTAAAAATTAAAAATTTATAATAAAATTATAAAATAATTTTTAAATATAAATATTTTTAAAAAATATTAAAAAAATTAAAATTTTTTAAAAAAATTACAAAATATATTTTAAAAAAAATTTAAATTAAAAAATTGCATCAATCACCGTTGTTAGGGTCGACGGCGGTGGTCGTTCATAATAGAATCAGGTGATTATTTTTTGTCACTTGGTTCTGGTCTTTTCGTTCGATGGAGACAGTTAGATCGATTATCTCCAGTTTTAGAGAAGACAGTCAAATCTGGTCATCTCCGACAGAATTAGGAGTCGAAAACGATCGTAAAGGATCGACTTTAGCCCCACTGGTAGTTTCCAATATTTATTTCAGGCGGAGGCAGCCAAATCTGACCGTCTGTGCCAAAACTAGAGACGATCGATCTGGTCGATTTCACCGAACGGGAATGTCAGATCTGACTTTTTCTGGAACCAGATGGCTAAAAATGGTCATCTGATTCTATTATGGGCGGCCACCGCCGTCGGCACCGGTAGCGGTGACTGTTATAATTTTTAAAATTTAAAAATTTTTTAAATATATTTTTTAATTTTTTTAAATTTTTTTAATATTTTATATTTATATAAAATTTATTTTATTAATTTATAAAATTTTAATACAGAAATACCCTTATATTAATACGATATATTATTATTTTTAATATTAAATTTGACTTAGGGATGAGAGTTTGGGCTTTTAAAACTTTGGGGGTGGTAGTTTGTCCCCGCCTCAAACTATGGGTGGGAATAGTCCTTTGGCCTTAATATTTCGTTCTGAGCAGCAACTGGAAACAGAAAATTAAACCCCCCAAGTAAATTAGATAATGCTATCTTTGGCAGCCTCCAGATTATGGTTTCAGAACTAATCTATTTTAATGTACATAAGGTCATTCCCGTCAATTTATATCCATCCCTTTTCTCTTAACAGAAAAACAAACCAATACTTTAACCATGATAAATCTCCACTTGGCGCAATGACCTACCTTGTCTCTTGGCTCCAGTCAGAACTATCCATCTCACATCTCTGAATTTTGGTAAAATCACCGTTCTTGAAGAAGAAAAGGAATTCAAAAAAGAGAAGGGCCTAAAGTACATGGCAGCTCGTTTTCTGGAGATCACCTTGATCTCTGCGCAAGGTTTGAAGCCTTCTACGAGCAAGCGAATGCAAACATATGCAGTTGTCTGGGTTAACTCGTCCACAAAGCTCCGTACCGGAGTCGACCGAGTTGGAGGTGAAAACCCAACCTGGAATGACAAGTTCCTCTTTAAAGTGACGCCGGAGTTTCTCGCCTCGGAAACTTCGGCAGTCTCAATCGAGATCTACGCCACCGGTAGTTATCGCGATTACGTCGTCGGCTTCGTCCGTGCTCTCATCAGCAATATCCCCCTCTCCGAAAGCAACAAGATACCGTCCTTTACGGCTCTTCAGATTCGCCGTCCATCTGGAAAATTCCGAGGAGTACTTAATATTGGTGCAATGCTGGTGGAGCGCTCTGCTTTCGCGGGATTAGACGAGTTTGATGCGATCGGGTATCGTGACTTGATGGGAGAGAGTGAGAAAGACAAGAGAACACGGATAAGGAAATCGAAATCGATGGCTGATGACCTTAATTCCATTGGTGGAACTGAATCTTTAGAGATTTCTTCGTATGCTGGATCTCCTTGTTCGGACGGTTATGAATCGACGACTTCTTCACCGTCAACCCCATCAATGGCGTTGAAGGATTGGAATGGAAGTGGAATCCCAGGTCCGGTGCCAAAGCCTCATCGAGTGAGATCAAAATCGACAGGCATGTTGTGTGGGCTGTTGGGTAATCCGTCTGATGTGAACTTGGATGGTTCGTGTCGGTCCCCATAAGTTTGAATAAGGTATATTCATTATTCATCCTGTTGCATTTGGTTCGTACATTTTATGATCTCTTGTGCCTTGAATTATGTTTTTGACTTGGCCCTCGAATCTTTACAGAACATTTGGTCATTGGAACCCGTCCAGCATTGATTATCGAGTTCGGAATGAAATGGAGTCAGAGACTTATGAGTGATGTTACGAAGTAAAATTGTTTTTAAATAATTATTTCAATTTATATACATTCCTAAATTTTATGCTCTGTAGTGCAGCATTGCCATGAACACCAAGTAAGAATTAATACCTGGATAACAGAAGTGTTTTTTTAGGTAATGTTTTATAACATTAAATTAAATTAAGGCCAAAGAACTTATTGCCCCCCATAGTTTGATGCTAGCTGAAATCCCACCCTCAAAGTTTGTAAAATCAAAACTCTTACCCATTCATCAAATTCAACATTAAATCTAACTTTAAACAGCAATAGTTAAAGGGTATTTTTAATATTTTAAGATTAAAATTTTATAAAATAATAAAATAAAATTTATATGAATATAAAATTTTTAAAAAATTTTAAAATATATTTAAAAATTTTTAAAATTAAAAAAATGAACACAACCATCACCACCAATAATAGAATTAGATGACTGTTTTCGACCACTTGCATTCAAGAAAGCCCAAATCCAATCTCTCCGCTTGGTGGAAGTAGTCAAATTTAACTGTCTCTTGTTTTAGTAAATGTGATCGGATATGGTCACTTCCGTTAGAAAAAACAGTTGAAAACGATCGATATTGGTTCCACTAATCATTTTCGACTATTATTTTTGAAGAAAATGACCAAATCTAGCCTTCTATAGAACTAAATGATTAGATATGATCACCTAATTCTGTTATTGATGACCACTATTGATGGTGATGGTTACTCTTAATTTTTTTAATTTTAAACATTTTAATATATTTTTAACATTTTTAACATTTAATATTATTTTATAATTTTATTATAAAATTTTATTTTTTAAAAAGATATTTTAATTATTTTATCATAAAAATTAATAATATTGGTTGAAATTTGGCAAAGGGCGGGCTTTGGTCAAACCGTTAAATTAATTCTAAAATTTTGTTTTGAAGGGGCTTGAAAATTGTAGCATTGCTTTACAGACGATTGCCTGGCCAACCCACCTCTCTGTACCAGTGTAGCTGGGCAAAAAGCCCAGATTGTGGGCCCAGGCTAAGCCCGGACTGGCAAGGGAGAGGGCCTAAGCGAGTCCCCAAGTCCTATAGACCCATGGAAATGGGCCTTAGGATCGGCCCGATCAATCAATAAATGCCAGGTATCTAAGAGCAGCAAGTCAATCTATAGGATTCTAGTCAGCGAAGAATTGGTTGGTTTTTAGCTCATCAAAGATTTAGATGCCAAGATTAAAGTCCAAGTAAACTGACGCAGCACCACAAACAGATGATCAATAATGAGAATTCGACCATATAGTAGGTTTTAAGAGGCAAGGGCCATGGGATTGGGATCCATCCATTCGCATTGTCAATTTGTGGAGGAGTAGCAGAGACACAACTCCACGTGATTGATTCATCATCCCAATCCCATCATTATTTAATATATTAATACAAAATTAACTCAGAGACTAGAGAACGAAATGCAATTCTCAGGATCCATCCCATACCGATAGGCCAAAGGACATTTTTCCACCCATAGTTTGAGGCGGAGACAAAGTCCCACCCGCCTAAGTTTAAAAGCCGCTTTTCCCACCCATCACCCAATTTTTTATTTAAAAATAATAGATATACAGTAATAATCAGGGGTAATTTTGTCTTTTTAATATTAAAATTTTATAAATTAATAAAATATTAAATATATAAATATTAAATATTAAAAAAAAATTAAAAAAAAATCACTTGTGAAAATTTGACCACTTGCTTTGTAGAAGCTTACTTAGAAGCGGCATTGTATATAATAAACAGGTGGCCATTTCCGGCCACCTGGTTCTAGGGGAGGCCAGATCTGGCCTCCCCGTTCGGTGGAGGCGGCCAAATCGGTCGCCTCCAGTTTTGGAGGAGGCGGCCAGATCTGGCCGCCTCCACCCGAAATAAAGGCCGGAGATGGCTAGTGGGGCCACGGTCGGCCCTTTACGACCGTTTCCGGCTTTATTTCTGGCGGAGGCGGCCACTGGAGGTGGCCGATTTGGCCGCCTCCACCGACCGAGGAGGTCAGATCTGGCCTCCCCTGAAACCCTGTGGTCGGAAATGGCCATCTGGTTCTATTATGAGCGGCCACCGTCGTCGGTACCGGCGGCGGTGGCTGTTGTGATTTTTTAAAATTCAAAATTTTTTAATTTTAAAAATTATTTTATATTTTTATTATAAATTTTTAATTTTTAAAAGGATAATTTAGTAATTTTAATAAAAAATAATAAAAAAAATAGACCACGGGTGGGAAAAGCGGCTTTTAAACTTAGGCGGGTGGGACTTTGTCCCCGCCTCAAACTATGGGTGGGAAAATGTCCTTTGGCCATACCGATACGATATCTGACGCAATGGCTCTGCCCACCCACCTCACTGCCTTTGTCTCTGCTTGTAATCTCCGTGTTTCACGCCGTTTCTTCCTTATATTCACATCTTCTGTTGCGTCAGGAACACCCTCATATAAGATTCGGAACCGAATCTGCTTACACATTATAACATTTACGGCAAACAAAATAAAGACAATCGAGATGTTTTGTCATATATATATATATATATATATAAAATATATTTTTCAATTATGCTTTTAAAATATTTCCATAGGATAATTGGTGCCGCTGGCCCCGTGCATGTATTTTAGAGTGTTGTTTGCTTGTGGTATAATTTTGGATGTGCTTGGCAGCTTTCTATAACTCCTACTTTTCCAGTCTGATAATTAGACTCAAGTCAAGAAGAGAATTATTGAGAACAAATAATAATTCGATGAAGCATTTGTACTAAATAATTTATTGGAGCTACGTCCCTACAAAAACCCAATTCTTTGATGTTCAGCACGTGAACGTGATCCATTATTATTATGCATTCAAGGCTACACTATAAATGCTGATGCATATAAAATACGTTACCTTAAATCAAACAGTCACCAAGTTTCTTGAGCAAATTACATAAATCTGGAAGCTCTGTTCTTCTTTCTATTATTGAAGGAGCATTATGATCAGTCACATCTATGATCACTCACATCTATTTCAATTCCCCATTAATCCTCAGTGAAAAAAAAAAACGCAAACATATGCTGGTCTGCTCCATTAGCCAGGCCAAACTCAGTTTATAAATTCATCGACTCAAAATAGTTCTAATGATTTCAGAAACACAGAATACTGATCGATCATGAAGTAGGAGAAAACACCATCAATCCAGTCCATTTCCACTTCAAATGGTATTTGGTTAGTGGGTTTTCTTTCCTTAAAAAATCTATGCATAGCAAGACACATAAGCCAGCATGCATATTATTAAACTATTAGCCAGAAGTGATACATGACTTAACCTGCACAAGGTTTGTGCTTGGCTGGAAAGTAGTTGAATAGAGGTGTTCCCACTCCTTCCCGTTTTCACTTTGAACCCAGACGTTAAAAGGTCAATGCTCATCCTCTTGTTCTTCTCCTTTCTCGATTCAGTCCTTTGCTGATAGACTCCACGTACTACGCATTAATGCTGATTTTTATTTTATGTATCATTGGGTAATCTATTTTGTTTGTATTCTGCATTGGAATTGTACAAAAGTTTTCAATATTTATTCCATTACGTTTCTACTGGTATTCATAGAAACAAATCATGAGAAGGTATATCCTTGAGGATATGTTCTATTCTTTGCTTTGTTTTTTCTTACGTAGGCTTCTTCTTCCATCATCGATAAAGAGAAAGGCATTACATTATTATAATCTCTTGTTTTATTTTTTCAAAAGAAGCACAGTGCGTCATTTTGTTAACAGCCTTCTGTAATTGGTCGCATTGATGCCTGCGATTTCTGTGGCAACCCATATCATTGTTGCACAACTCAAAGAAAAATTTTGATTTCAATAACACTCAAAAAACCTGCAGAGAGTCCACTGTTTACTTGATCAGGTAGCATGTTTTGCCTTATGACTCGGACTTGCGACTGCCTAACTATAACGTAATCGAGTCTTCATGAGTAGGTTATTTGAAGGAGTCAAGATGAATTTCAGATGGATGTCGTCCATATAGTGGGAAGAAAGGTTGGATTCGATGCGAAATTTTCTAACATGTAAATCGATGGATTAATTAGGTAAAGAGGGCCCAACAGACATGGCCCGGGATCACTTTCCATTGTCAAAAAATAATTTATACAACCCTTGAAAAAAGTTTATATTCGAATCAAATCAAATTAAATTTTAAATTTAATTTAAAAAATTAAATTTAAGGATCTCATAAGGATTCGATTCGCTTATGACCCCAAAGGGAAGGTATAATAAGCAACCTTGTTACAGTTCGTAAAATATATACCAAAATGGGATGGGTGCAGTAGGAATCTAAAAAAATCATAAAATTGTTGACGAATATTACAGCGTTATTTATTAATTTATATTTTTATAGGATTGAAAAAAAATCTATTTCTATAATTCTATTGCGTGAAAAATACCTCAAAACTAACCAGTCTCCTTTGCTCTTTTTTTAATGCTGCTTTTAGGCCGAAGAAAGAAATAAACGGACGGACGAAATATAACAAACAAAAAAACCCATATAGTCTCTCTTCATTCTCCGTCTGTCGTCGTTTCCGTAATCTCAAAAAACAAACCAAATTTTAGAAACAGAAAAAACAGCTCTCCCTGTCTCACTGGCGATGGTTATAACCCAAATCTAGGCTGACCCATTTCATCGCCATCTCTCATTTCAACCTAAATTTTATTTTTACTCTTCTTACGCTTCATCTTTTTTATGCCCCTCTTTAATTATTTATGTTTACTTATTAATCACTATAAAGTATAACCCACTTCTTTGATTTTTGTTCTGTTCGTTTCCACCATTTCTATCTCCCAAAAATCGAGAAACTTTGGTACCCATTTCAACTCTGGCAGTGAAGAAGACTTTAAACGAGGTATGCAGCTTTGCTTTTTTTTTTTTTTCGGCGGTTTTGTTTTTAGGCATTTTTTTTTGTGCCCTTTCATTTTTCTTGAATTGCTTTTAGTTCTTTTTTTCGGCTGATTTATTCTGTGTTTATGTTGATTAAGTGCATTTAAGTATTGTGGGGGCTTGATGTTTGATTGATTTGTGAGCGTGGTCTAATTTTCCTCTTTACCTAACGTTATTTATTGTCCGAACTCAATTTTTTTTTGGCGGTTGATGTTTAAACTGTTAATGTTTAGTTGTTTTTGGATCAGTAGACCCATTTTGGCTTGGAAATCTTTTTACTTGTTTAGCTTTGATATCTGCTTATAGTGTTTCTTATTCAATACTTTTCTCCATTTCTAGTAATAAATTAAAGTGATATGCATTTTCTTTATCTTCTCCTCAGATTGCCATGAGTTGTTACTTGGTTTCATGTGTTTGATATTCCTTCCTTCGGAAGTTGTTGGCAATTATCATCTGTACGGTATGTTGTTAGTCCCATGTGTCTTAAATTTTCATTCTGTGTGCAATAATCTGGTATGCGTTTACATCATATTCATGGTTGCTAAGTTCTCTGAATATGATCTCATTTTCTTTTGTTATGCTTATCAGTTGAGTGTGTTTGAAAGTTATATTAGGCATGCTGAAATTCTTTCTCATTTCTCAAATTTGGCATTAAGAGCTTATTTAACTAGTTTCTTCTTGTTGATTTCTGGGATATCTGATGTCTTTATCAGTGATGACTTTACAATCATCTATTATGGGAAGCTTATAGATGGGTTAGGTCTTCTCATTGATTTGGATCTATGGTTCATATATTTTAGGTATTAATATTCTGCGCCATGGCTGTCACACATCCTTTGAATCTGAAAAACACAAGAGGGTTTGACCGTATTTGTTTGGGTGTTGGTGCATAGTTTGATGTTCTAATGGCAGGGTATGTTTTTTTTTTTTTCCTTTTCTTATTAATGCATATGGAGACAGTTGATCCTAATTTGCGTATAAGATCTGAAGGTTGATTTCTCTTTATTTGCAAGCCCGTTGGATGAGTATGTGACATCAATTAGTGGACTTAACCTTTTATTACTTGTACTATCAACTTAGTAAGGTTTTGGCACACTTATGATGGTTACAAATGTGCATAACTGTCATATACTGGTTTAACTTTCGCGATTAGTCACAGATTATGTCTAAAGTCAGTTGCTCAGTTTATTTTTCTTTTTGTATCATAATATTTTCTGAAGTGTTTTCTGTTATTTCATGCATATAGAGTAGAGTGATGACATTAATGAGTTTTCTTTTCCCAGCTAAAGGCCTTTGCTTTTGATTCCTCCAGATTATGGAAGGAGAAACATCATGGATCAACCATTGCAATGATGATATGGCAAAAGACAACAGTGAATTGGATTCATTTTTAGAGCTTGGAGACAAAATCAATAAGGAAGATTCTGGGGTTTCTGTTGACTTAATCCTTCCTGATGACCTTTTGGAAAGAATTATAGCTTATCTCCCAATAGCAAGTATATTCAGAGCAGGCTGTGTGTGTAAAAGATGGCATGAGATTATTAGCTCAAAAAGGTTTTTATGGAACTTCTCACGTGTTGTATCACAAAAGCCTTGGTATTTTATGTTTACAAGCTCTGATGAACCTATTGGCTACGCGTTTGATCCCATCCTTCGAAAGTGGTACGGTATTGAACTTCCCTGCATTGAGACATCCAATTGGTTCATTGCTTCATCAGGTGGCTTGGTTTGCTTCATGGACAATGATAGCAGAAGTAAGTTGTACATCTGCAACCCTATCACCAAGGGTTGCAAGAAGCTTGAGGAGCCCCCTGGTTTGAAATTCTCTGATTACAGTGCCCTTGCACTCTCAGTGAACAGGGTATCACATGGCTATACTATCTCAATTGTGAAGTCTAAGCAAGTCCCTGGGAATTTTTTCCAGTGGGATCTCTCAATTTATATTTATGATTCAGAAAAAATGATGTGGGTGACCTCCTGGACAGAGGTGCTGACCGGGTGGAGAGGTGGAGATGAAAGTGTGATCTGTGATGGGGTTCTATACTTTTTAATCTACTCAACTGGGGGTGGAACACCAGAAAATCGCCATGGCTTGATTATGTATAAACTGTCTAGCCGATCTTCCCATGGTTTGCTTATTAGAAGTTTTATACCAGTGCCTTGCCCTCTCACTTGTGGTCGCTTGATGAACCTGAGGGAGAAGCTGGTAATGGTGGGAGGAATTGGTAAACATGATCGACATGACATAATTAAAGGGATAGGGATCTGGATTTTGAACGGAAAGGAGTGGCAAGAAGTTGCCCGAATGCCCCACAAGTTTTTCCAAGGGTTTGGGGAGTTTGATGATGTGTTTGCAAGCAGTGGGACTGATGATCTCATATACATACAGAGTTATGGAGCTCCTGCCCTTCTTGTTTATGATATGAGTCATAAACATTGGAGATGGTCACAGAAGTGTCCTGTAACTAAGAGGTTCCCACTTCAACTCTTCACTGGTTTTTGCTTTGAACCCAGGCTTGAGATTGCTCCTTAGTTTGTTCCGCATTTGATTTGGTGCTATTGATGAAATTGTCGGAATTCCTAATTTTTCTTTATAATTTGTTCATGGAATCTGCGTTCCTGAAATTCTATAGAAAATGGGAATATTATTCTTCTCAATGGGATACATACCACATACATGAATACAAGTTTGACTGTTACATTGAAGATCTTCTTTTCAGTAGAGTTTTGTTTATAATTTCTATCCCATTGGGGTTTTATTTTTTGCCATAATGTTTCTATTTGTCATTCTCATTGCTTCAACTAGCATTTAATTCTTCATCTTTTCCCTCACTTCTACAAAGTTGTGTAGGGGTGGGTGGTGTCATGTAGGTGGTTTAGAAGTCTCTCTCGACCTCCAAGGAAAGTTATGGGGATGGTGGCCTTTCTGTTTCTTTATGTATATATGGGAAATTACCATCCCCAAATCAAAGTCTAGAGATTTGCTACCCTTCCTTTTTGCCAGGAACGGACACCTGCAACTTTCAAGTCAAAACTTTTTAAGAAACGGCCTGCCATGCTACCGACTTTATAGCTTGGTCGTTCTTCCCCCAGCTTTATTTTTTCACAATCTTCTGGTCTAAGGTCCTGGACCTTGGACCACAGCAAGCATTATTTGCCAGCATAATTTTTGCAGGAGATACGTTTGATCTCAGTCCCACTTCAACTATTCGATCCATTGGTTTCATAAATGCATGAGATCTGTTGATCTGCTTCGCAAGTTAGTTCTTTCTGTTTGTTTTGGTCCATTGAGAAGACTAATTTGTCTGCTGTAATAACCCAAAAAAGAATTTCTTGCTTGTCCTTTTTGTGTGCGCAAATTTTATTAGGAGGTCATGTTCCTAGAACAAATCCCTGCGTCAAAACTCATTCCAGAGATGGGCTCTTTCCGGTACCATTTAAAGAAATGTATTATATCATTCAACAAGAGGCAATATCTATTAGAAAATTTATGTTAGCTACATATCAAACAAGCAAGAAAAATTGGAGAATCTTTATGTGCATGTTGTCCATGGAGATTAATCCAGCGACTAGACCATTTTTCTTTTATCTTCGTCTTCCTCACTTTCATCTTTGAAAGGCCAAACGACATAGTGCCGCCCAAGGTTTGGTCTTCCTCACTTTCATCTTTGAAAGGCCAAACGCAATAGTGCCACCCAAGGTTTGGCTTAATGACAAATTCCCACCCTCAAAAACCATATATCCATCATTAGAGGAGTATTTTGATCTTTTTGAATTAAAATTAAAAAATAAATTTTATAAAAATATGAAATATAAATTTAAAATAAAATATTTTAAAAATTAATAAAAATTTTAAAGATAAAAGTTTAAAAAACAGTCACCGCTACTGTCGATGGTGGTCGCCTTTAACTTCGTCAGGTAGTCGGAAACGGCCACCTAGAGCTATTGGTGGCCAGGTTTGACCACTAAAGATCTGGCGGAGGAATTAGATCTGGCCGTTTTCGTCATCTAAAATGGTCGAAACGGCCAGAATCAAGGATTTCGATCATTTTCAGTCTTCTCTAATGAATGAGACAACCAAATTTGACCGTTTTCATCAAATTATTGGTGGTCAAATCTAGCCGTCTCCACCAGATGTTGCCTCGACTATCATGGCAATCGATCCGACTACTTGACGAGGTTAGAGACGACCACCGCCATCGGCAATGGTGGCTGTTTTTTACACTTTTTTATTTTTTAATAATTTTGTAAATAACTTATTATTATTTTAATAATTTTTAATTTAATTTTTTTAATATTATTTATGTTAAATTTTATTTTAATATTAATATTATAAAATGGTATTTTGATTTTTTCCATAGTAAAAGGGTGGTAATTTGCGTTTTACGGGTGAAAAGTGATCATTAAACTAAACCTTGGGTGATAATATGTCGTTCGGCCTCTTTGAAAACTCTTTTCTTTTTCTTGAATCTACTCTCCGATCTCTAATTAATGGCTTGTTGGGATACCGTGCAAAACCTTTAACTAAAGTAGAACTGGCGTCTGGCGCCGATAGAGTTGTGGATGGATCAACAGATGCACATCTAACACACATACAAAAGGCAAATCTTGAGGCTGATAAAATATCCCCGTACTTTAATTCTACGCAGAAGAGCCATACATTCTTGAAACTCTAAATGACAACTACTGACAAGGTATATATCTGCATATTTGCACCCCTTTTCCTGGTGTTTTAATTCAAGTTAATATACTTTTCGGCTATTGATTCATGTCTTTTCAATGGTTTCATTTGAGGCCGTAAATGTTTTGATTTAATTGAGCAGGAAAAGTTGATTTGGTCTTTCATTTTGCTGTTTCCAAATTAGATTTCATTCATTGTTGCTAAATATTTTAAGATTCTCTGTTTGTGTAAATGGAGCCTAGACCTGGCAATGGGCTTTAGATTAAGAAAGTCAGGTATATGTTTGTAAACAGTTTTAACAGGCTAGCCCGGAAAGGACGTAGACTGGCTTGCAAGAACACCCATAATGACACGAACGAAGAGTTGATGGGCTGCGCCTTAGGCCTTGGTTTTACGGCAAGCTGACATGTCCGGCAAGATTTGTCTTTTGGCGAGCCATGGCCCAGTACACCGAGACATGATGGGCTGTATCAAAATAGGTCCAGCTCAGCCCATTAAGAGGTCTGACATTGCCGAATAAATTTTTTATTTTTTATTTTTAATCTAAGGGATGCTACAAAAGAAGATGGGCTAGACTGAACAGGAAGAATTTTAATGATGTTTGGGTGATTCAATGCTTGAGATGTCTAGTCTTTAGTTTGTTCCACTGTACATTAAAGGAGGGGCCGCAGCGCAATGAAACTTCATGTGCATAAAAAGCTCCAATCATGGACATGGACCACGCCATCAAAATTTGAGAACCCAGAAATCCAAGCAAACATGCGCAAAGCCTAATTATTAAACATACAAACTTACATTTCCCTTTGAATTTTATATGTCAACTCTGAGAGTTATCCATATTTTAGTAAATTTTATATTATCATTCGATTACAGGAGCTTGAGGTGGAAGAAGAGTTGAGCTATTTGAATTGATTGGAATACAGTAATTGCAAAACACTGCCCAGATGCAATTAGAAGCTGATGGAGAGTATATTTGTCTGACCATTTTGGCAGGGAAGCCACATGGTTATGAAATAATAAAGCTTTCTTATTTTTGAACATACAATCTTTCAGGAAATATCTGAGTGAGCAATCATCGCGAATCTGAATTTGCAGATTAATTATTTTGGTTAGCATATCTAAATCGGCATGGTTAAGTCTTAATACCCTTTTAGTCCTTTCAAAGGGAAAAATCAAAGCTATAATTGTATATAAAGTCACGGTTAAGCTAAGCCTATGCCTAAATCAAAGGAAGTCTAGCATAGGGTAGCATGGAAACAGGTACAGAGGAGGTAGGTAGTGCAATTTAAACTTTAAACTTGCCAAAATTTGTGCGGTGCTGACACTGACATTTGAATTAAGTGAAGCCAGGGACGACTTAACAGAAAATAGTAACTCCTACGTAGATATGTGCAGTTTCAGAGAGTGAACAGACTATCTGAGAGAGAAGAAGAAGAAGAAGGACCTATGCTGGGGGAGGGAGACATGAGTATTGTAGTCAATAAGAAAGTAAGAAAGAAGCTCACATAATCTGAAAATTGAAAAGTGAGAGAGAGAAGCTTTGTGAGTAGAAAGTGTAGAGGAAAAAAAAATGGACAGAAAAGAAAAGAGATTGCAGAGAGGGGAAAGAAAGCAAGAATTAATGTTGAAAAAGTTCAAACGCGGGATTTTGGTAGGGAAAAGAGCAGGTCCCTCTACTCCTTCACGCACATGGAGAGTTGAGTTTACATCTCCAAATGTAAAAAATTCCATTGCTCATGAATTTCTGACTAATCATCCTACGTCAGCAGTTTCTGCAAGAAAACTTTGTAGAAACTTCTGGGAGATTCAGCCCCACCACCTCTCAATTCCTCAGATGCCAAATCCAGGTTTTAAACACAAACGCAAGGATCTTTCAACTCATCTGCTTCACCACCCTCCTAATACTCCTCCTCTCCAGGTACTTTCTTCACTTTCTTTTTTATTGTTTAACTTGATTGGCTTCATAACACAAACACAAAGGTATGTGCAGCCAAATTGTAGCGTCTTTGTTTCTGAAAGAAAGGTTCATTAGAATAATAAAATCTAGAGTTTTGTTGAACACTAGAGAATAGTACTTGGAGTTGGCTTATGGTGAAAGAACAGAAATTCTATCTTTTTCCCCTCTAACTGTTTATTACCCTGAAACTTATTCCAGCTAGAGAGTGCGAGTAGCTCCAGGAAGTCTGTTGCTACATCCCTGATGCAACATAATCAATCAGTTGAAAGGAATCGCTGTTCTCTGCAGCCTGTATCTCCTGCAAGTCATGAAAGCTCATTGGAGGTAATGCTCATTTTCTCCATATTGTTGTGTAGTTATCTTTCTTTTAATCACTTGAGGAAGTTGAAGATCCTTTGTGCTTGACTATAAATTCCAGTCATTGAAGTATGAGTTTGCTTTCAAAATGTGTTAAATTTTAATCAGTCCAGGTGAAGACTATACTTATCTATCTTAATAATCTCTATGATATATTATTTCTGGCGATGTTAAAAAATGAATTTTAACCATTGTGAAATTTGCATTTGTTTATCTTTGTAAAAATTTTAACAAAGGGAACAAATTCTTACCAGACAAAAGACATTTCTAACGCAACTAAATTCAAACTCTTTCTTTTTTTTATTTTTATTTTTTTAATTTTTCTATCTTGGATTTTATTTGCTAATGGAAGACTCAGATTATGATCTTAATGATGGATGATTTTAAGTTCACCTTTCTCTGTTTCAGTTGATGGTACTGGCTTAAAAGAATTCGATGTCCCCTCTTGCAGGTGGGTCCTTATAACATTAAAACATCCACCGAGGTACTCAAGGTTCTTAACCGAATTTGGAGTCTTGAAGAACAAAATGAATCAAATATGTCATTGATGAAAGCTTTGAAAACAGAACTCGATCATTCTCGGGCAAAAATAAAAGAGTTGCTGCAAGAGAAACAGACGAATCAGCAAGAGATGAGTATCTTTTTGAAGAAAGTTGCTGAGGAAAAACTTAGCTGGAAGAATAAGGAGCAAAATCGACTCAAATCTGTGGTTCAGTCAGTGAGACATGAGCTTGAAGATGAGAGGAAATTTAGAAAACGCTCAGAAAGCCTGCACCGGAAGCTAGCCATTGATCTTTCTGAAATGAAATCATCTTTCTCTAATGTAGTGAAAGAGTTTGACAGAGAAAGAAAAGCAAGGATTCTATTGGAGAACCTGTGCGATGAATTTGCCAAAGAAATTAGAAATTATGAAGAAGAGGTGCGGTCAATGAGATACAAGCCGGAGACTGATCGTGTTCAAGCGGAAAATGCTGACAGGTTAATTGTTCTTATTTCGGAAGCATGGCTGGATGAGCGGATGCAAATGAAGATAGCAGAAGCACAAAATAACCTTGCAGAAAAGAATACGATCCTGGATAAGTTAAGTCTTGATATAGAAAATTTTCTTCATGCTAAACGCTTCTCTGGATCAAGGAAACACGGTAAAGTGTCTACAAATGTGCTCAAGAAAAGCTTTTCACATAGGCAATCTTTAGAGTCCTTCCCATTGAATGAAGCTGTAAGTGCTCTCCAAGATGCTGCCGCTGAAGAATATGCAACCGATACTGATTCACGATGTTTAGAGCTAGAAATCGAAGGCCATTCTGAAGAGTTGGTAAATTCAAATTCCTCGATGAAGTCAGGGTCAAGGAAAAGTGTTAAGGGCGTAACCTGCTCAGTTTGTAAGTTCAGTCCAACGTTCACACAGCAAGAAAAAATAGCCAATTCCCAGATTGGGAACAGGGCGAAACACAAGGAGAGATCTATGGGTAAAAGTTTACACGAAAAAAAAGACAATCGGGGTGGAATGGACTCAAATGATGAACTTGATGAATTAATTGGAAGTCATTCCTTATCATCTGGAGGCGATAAGATTCATCCTGAAAGTGATATCAGGGAAGATGCTTGTGTTCAGTCATTATTTAAAGGTCATGCTAGTCCCGTCCAAAAGTGGATGTCCAAATCAACATCCCCAGATTTTGGAAAATCTGAATCTTCTTTGAAATCGTCTCGGATCATAAAGGAGAATACCCTGAAAGCAAAATTAATAGAAGCAAGGTTAGAGAGCCAGCAATCTCGCCCAAAACCCACCAAAGGTGCCTTTTAGTTTGTTAAGAATGATGGATTCGCTTGAAGTACTAACTTTCCGGTCGAGAATTTCAAGTTCCTGAGATTGTAATGTGCAATGTTTCAAATGTTTTTGCTCGTACATTTTGAGTTACTTGATTGCACAATCCTAATGGTAAACTTGAATTTCTGTCTTACCAACAATGCTGTTCGGTGTAAGAAAGTTCAACAATATTTAAACACCTTGTGCTTTCTTGTCCATTATTTCAGCAAGAAATCACAATGGTGAGCGCTTCCACATGACAATTTTTTTAGTCACTGATGCAGAATTGTTTTACCCTGCTAGTGATAGGAAAAATGAAAACGAAAATACAGTTACAAGGGGACAAAGGCAATAGGAATCATTGTGCTGTGCAGATTCCGTTGAAGTCCTTGCTGTGTGCCTCTGTGGGGATCATTTCACAACAACAATTCACAAAAAGCATGTGTGATGTATCAAGTTGCTTTTGACCCATTTGAACAAATAATGTAATACACAAGATTGTTAAAAGCAAAACACAATTTGAACATTTGAACTTAGGGCTGGATTCGAAGCGAATGTATTCGGGCTCGTTTTTGAGCTCGCTTCATTCGACAACGAAACGACACCATCGCCAGACGAATCGAACGCGAGGACGAACATCCATATCGAAGATTCGACAAAACGAATACGAATCCGAACTGAGGCAGCGAATAGTTCGGTGAAAACCGAACTATTCGTTCAGTGGACGATACGCATTATTGAGGTTAAGATTTCTTCTTCTGATCTCTTGATTGTTGGGTTGAAATCTGTTGCTGGTCTCGGCTGCGATTGATATAAGGTTTCTTCTTCTGATCTCTTGTGTTTCGCCTGCAATTGGGTTGAAATCTATTGCTTTGCTGGTCTCGACTACGATTGATATAGGGTTTCTTCTTCTGATCTCTTGTGTTTCGCCTGCGATTGGGTTGAAATATGTTGCTTTGATGGTCTCGGCTACGATTGATATAGGGTTTCTTCTTCTGATCTCTTGTGTTTTGCCTGCAATTGGGTTGAAATCTGTTGCTTTGCTGGTCTCGGTTGCGATTGATATAGGGTTTCTTCTTCTGATCTCTTGTGTTTAGCCTTTCGCCTGCGACTGCCACTCTGATTCTTCTGAAAATGATCTACAGTGACGAGCCTGACGAACGAACATTAGCCCTCCTCGTTTGCCAAACACGAATCGCGACTCTCCACTGCACTTGTTTGTCGAATATGAACCGAATACGAATGAAACCCACCCAGCCAACGAAGCGAACTCGAACATACCCATGTTCACGTTCGGTTCGCTTCGTATCCAGCCCTAGTTGAACTAGGTTTGTGATGGTGACTTAACTGTCTGTATATGAGAGGCAGCTATCAATAATACTTACCAGGTATATTAAAGAAATAAGCGTTGTATTATTAATCAATGGCTCTACATGAGAAATGACGCACAATCCACCATCACCGAATTGGGTTGAAAGAAAGTGATCTATTGCATGTTTTAATTAATCCATGAATATTTTGCCTTTTTTAACATTATCAGTGAAGTGACAGAACATAGGCATCTGATACAAATTCCCTCGTTGTGATGGTAATGCTCTCATCTTGTGCTTGATTTCTTCCCTTTTTTTTTGCATGTAACTTTGATAATCAAGTTAAAAATAATCAGATTCTGATACAAAATTATTGAAGATTTTACTAAGTCAGTCGACGCTTGTTCCATTTGAACAGATACATCAAAATTTTGTTATATAATCATGCAAAATTCACTGGAGAAAAAATAATTGATTAAATGCCTATTAATGGTCTTCAAGTTGGCCCGCATTAAAGTGAAAACAATTTCAAATTTAAGCATCCCAATGATGAAAAGAAACCTTTCTTTTCTTGATATTTACCAAAAATAAAAATAAAAAAAACCTTTCTTTTCTTGATGGAGTGGAGAATAATTACATGACACCGATTCCACTCCGTAGTTTTAAACACTATAATCCCGTTCAAAAAAGAAATCTACCAATCAAATGGTTGAGACAATTCAAGCTGCATACTAGAAAATCAGGAATTGACAAATGAAGCAACTAAATTCTTCATCAAATATATCGAAGCCAGCCAATAGAATAAATACTCACAAATGGAAAGTTGCGAGAAGGATGCCCAAAATCAGCACTAAATTTAATGTGCGGTGCAACATTTCACAAAATTTTGGCAAGAAAATCCCACCTGATATTTGGTATGTTTCAAATCCAACGAGCAAAGTTACATCTAAAGCCCATGTGCGAGGCTATAAAAGGACCTTCATGTTCAGCTGCTCTGAACACAAAACAAACTTGTTTTTCTTATCTGTATAATAGTATTATATGTTTGTATTGTGCATGTATTTTCATTTTAAGTTGAGTTCTGTTTAATAATAGTTCAAACGTGTTAGGGTTTGATCGGAGCTCCCTCAACTCCAAGTCTGAAAGGAGGTGATGGTAAATCACGGCTGTTAGTTCATGAATACCCCTGGCTCTCTGCAGTTTGATGGGATGCGCAGGCTGAGGGTTTGCATGACCTGAGAGACGTGTTTACTTTGATCTTTTTGGTATTGGAGTGAAGGGAGCTCCGTTAGTTTCCTATAATTCTACCTTTTTCCGCTTTTATATACTATCAGATCTTCTATAGAGGTTATATTGTTGCTGGAGCCGACATAGCTGTTGCATGTCTGCTGAAATCATTCATCATTTTTTTGTTTAAGATTTCACGATCCTCAAAACTTATCTGCATTGACTCAATAAATTAACATTATGGTTTCTGCGCATTCTTCATGTGGATTCATTACCATTTCATCAACTAAAATAATCTTAGTTTTTCACAGGAAACAAGATTGTTAACGCTGATCGCAGACGGAGCAGCTGGGATGGCTGACTTATTCGACTTGTTCCAGTTCTGCTAAAAGTTTTTGGACCAGCCTTTTGCCAATATATTGCTCGAACTTCCATAGTATTGAAATATAGTTATAGGTACTTTCAATGGGATGTAACCAAGACATTTTTAAAATTAATTTCTAGTTATTTTTATTTCTTATAGAGAGGAAAAAAATGCACCCAATTGTATAGTTCAAGGGATAAACAGTTATTTCTACTGTCCTTTCCAAATAATTAAATCTTCATCTACCCATGATCCTCGTTTAATTTTGTGGTAAACATTCAGGATATAAGTGGTGCCATATACACACAGTCAAGCTTGATTGTAACTGGAAAAGCCATATTGAACTATCTGATTCAAAGAATCTGCCAACACTATATGAATTCAAGAAAATCCCAATGCTTTTTCCGCTTTGTGCAAGTGAGATTCGCCCAGGACAAGGACCAGGACCCTCTTAATTTGTTGAAACTGGGTTCTTTTTCGGAAGAATCCGATAGTTGATGATGGATGCCAAACAAAACCTCACTCATAAATTCTATGACCTCATTCAAATATTTTCTTACCAATTATTTGTTTCAGGCTTGATATTCATCAAATATCTTATTTAAATTTTTTTTCTTATTTTTATCAAATATTCACGGTTGGATATTGTTTTAATTATCAGAAGTAGAAAAGGAAAGATGCTCTCATGCTCGCCGGCTAAAATAGAAAAGAAGCGAAGAGAATCCCCACATTAATTATTCTCATATTCAGTGGACTGGAACAGACTAGGTCTGAAATTTACAACTAAACACACTCATGCCTCGTCCTATACAAACACCTCTTTTCTTCATCTCTACACACAACAAAACACAAACAAAATACTCTATTAAGAGGGCTAATCTGGCGAGTCGCAAAAGGAGAGCTCTCTTCCACAAGAAGTTCGAAAGGAGGTGACAGCAGATCACGGCTGCCAATTCATGAATCTCCCTTGCCTGCACTCTCTTCATGGGCAGTCTTAGAGTTTGCATGACCAGGAAGACGAGCCCACCTTCAATTTTTTTTTTTTTTTGGTCTTGCGCTGAAGGGAGCTGTACGTATGCATGCCAACTCTCGAATATGGTTTTTATTTTTATTTTATTTTTGTATCATTATCATTTTATTTTATATATGTCAGACAAATTTTTTATTTTTCTATACAAAGAATAAACACTAATTAATAATATTTTTTATTTTTTAAAATGTTAATTTAATTGGTATAAAAAAACAATCCAACAAATAAGTTTCTTCTTTTCAACTTCAACCTCAATCATAATACAAATCAAAATCTAACAATGAGAATCTAATAATACAAATGATGAAAATCAAGCTACTCCTCAAATATTGTCACACTGTAGTGGAATCTCAAACCCAAAAACTATGTCTTGAATTTTTGTTTGAATAAGACTATAATTGTTAGTAATAAATTTTGATTCAGAAAACTAACCATTCAAGGATGTACTTAAATTCGTCTTTGCGGTGGAATTGAGTGATAGCCATCCAAGCAAAGTGAATCATGGGAAACTAGGCCAGACCAGAAGTGTCTTGACGGAAAAAATATTAGTGAGATTCATAAGAGGATCCTTATCACACACACAGATGAAAACAATACATAATTCTAATAATTTTGTTTTTATAATTATTATATATTGTTCGATCAAGGTTTTATAGATCAAATTTGAGGATCTTATATTTGAAATAATCATACATTTTCTTAAATTGTTATCAACGCTATAAAATTACTTCAAAATTATTTTTTTATGAATAAAAAAAAGTTCATGATATCCAAGACTTCAAAATTTTTTTTTATGAATAAATTATTTGTTATTTGCAATGATTATGAATTATTTATTATTATTATTATAGTGACTAATTGTTATATATTATGATTATGAACTGACTATTCTTTATTTGTTATTATTGTGTATTAATTATTATAATTGTTAACTGTTATTTTTCATGAACTAACTATTATGATAGAAAATGTTTTTCACAAAGTCACTTAAAAGATAATTTAACTTATTTTATCATAAATTCAGATATATTTGTTTTGAATAAGAGCTCAAATTCAAACATTTAAGTAAGTTTGAATTTAAATTATTTTAAAAATGAACCAATTTTTAGCTAAAACTTGGGTAGTTTGATATGAACTCAATTTCAAATTCAAATAATTCAAATCGAATCCAACACTAAGTATTGCACTAAACAAAAACATCAAAATTCAAACCAGATCAGTATATAAGAACATCAGAAATTGAGATGCGAAGCAACTTAATTGTTCATAAAATGGAAAGTTGCGAGAAAGGATGCCCATCATCAGCACTAAATTTAATGTGCGTTGCAACATTTCACCAATTTTTGGCAACAAAATCCCACTTGATATTTTGATATGTTTCAATGCGAACGAGCAAAATTACATGTAAAACCCTTGTGTTAGGCTATAAAAGGACCCTCATGTTCACCATCTCTCACAACACAAAACAGATTTGTTTCTCTTGTCTGTATAATACTACTATATGCATGTATTGCACTTGTATTATAAGTTGAGTTGTGTATAAGAAAAGTTAAAATGTATTAGGTTTTGAACGGAGCTCTGTTAACTCCAATTCTGGAAGGAGGTGATAGTAAAACTCGGCTACTAGTTCATGAACACCCTTGGCTCTCTGCAGTTTGATCAGATGCATAGGCTTAGGGTTTGCATGACCTGGGAGACGTGTTTACTTTGATCTTTTTGGTATTGGCGTGAAGGGAGCTCCGTTAGTTTCCAATATTTCTTACCTTTTCTTCTGCTTATATTTCCTTTCAGATCTTCCATAAAGGTTATATTGTCACTGGAGCTGAAATGGCAGATGCATATCTGGTGAAATCGCTAATCAAATTATTTTTTCTTTTTTCAGATTTCAAGATCCCCAAAACTTAACTGAATTGACTCAATAAATTAATATTGTAGTTTTCTATTATGTATTATTGTTGCACTTTTTCATCAAGATTCATTTCTACTTCATCACACTAAGATATCTTAGCTTTCCACAGGAAACAAGATTGTTGACGCTAATCGCATACTGAGCAGGTGGGAATGCTATGGTTGACTAATTCGACTAGTTCCAGTTCTGCTTAAAGTTTATGGGGCAGCCTATTGCCAATATATTGCTCGAACTTCCTCAGTATTGAAATATAGATTTCGATGCTTTCAATGGGATGTCGACAAGACATTTTTTTTTTTTTTTTAAATTCCACTTTTTCATTTCTCTCTTTTAGAGAGAGGAAACAAATTCACCGAATGTATAGTTTATGTGATAAACAATTATTTCTGCTGTCTTTACCAAATATTTGTGTTCATCTACCTGTTATCCTGCTTTAATTTTGTCGTCAACTTTCAGGATTTAAGTTTTACCATTACCAATAATAGTATACAAGGTAAGCTTGAGACCCACTTGCTTTCACCATTTTATTCATCTTCTACTTTGTACAAGTGAGGTGAGGCCACGACCAGGATCAGGACCCTCTTAATTGTTTTTGGAAAGAATCGGATGGTTAATGGATGGCAAACAAAATCTCATGCATACGGCTTGTAAATCCTTTGACCTCATCTCAAATATTATCTTACCATTCATTTGTCTTGGTTCCATTTTCATCAAATATCTTATTTAAATTATATTTTTTTTCTTATACTCATCAAATATTAACAGTGAGATATTCTGGGATCCTTAGAGGGGAACGACCATTCAAACAAAAACAAGTCCAGTTTGACGAGGAGTTGTTGAAATCATGGATGATAACCTTGATTGAACTGCTCATAAGAGATTCCACCGAATTGTGTTTTTCAGATTCTAATTTGTTGTGTTAAAATTGTCGTTATTATAAAAAATCTGTGTATTTCATTGAGGCTTCAAACATTTTCTTTATTCTATGTATCTCAATTTTTAACCGTAAATTTATACAATTAAATGATTGAAAAACTTAATCAATGGCAAAAGTTAATTGTCTACTCACCAATATGATTTTTGTTTTTTCTTATCATTATCCTTATAGTTATTTGTAACAAAGAAATTAAAATTATCTTATATATAAAGTATAAATACTAGTTAATAATAATTTTCAATTTCACATAACACGAAAACAATAAATAATTCTAATAATTTCGTTTTTCATCATTATTATATTGTTTGATTGAGACTTTATAATTCAATTTTAAGGTTATTATACTTGAAATAATTATACATTATTTTGAATTAATTTGTTATGATTATGAATTAATTATTATAGTCGTTAACATGGATATTCATTGCGATAATAACCTAATTAATTATTTTGATTGTAATTGTTTTTGGTCCGGTATAACTTATGCTCACAAATTATTTCAATTAATTGTGGTTATTACTAGGATTAAATTGGATGTATTCGAGTGACGGCTAAACAAATTTTAATTTAAAATTGACTTAAATCTAAAAGATTTATTTTAATATTAACTATTTTAAACACAAGTTTGATTGAAAGACAAATTAACTTTAAATTAAATTGTCATACACCCTCTTAAAATAATTAGTTAACTTGAAATTGATTCAAACATAAAATATTGATTCATATCGAGATTAACAAAGTTTAAACTTAAACTTAATTAAAAGACTATTTAAATTTATATTCATTCCTGCAAGTTCAACTATTTAGAGCAATTTTATCTTGTTTTTGTTTTAAATATGAGCCCAACCATTGAAAGTAAACTTGGTTGGTTTGATATGAGTTTGAATTCAAACCCAAGCAACTTATATCAAATCCGACACCAGTTATTGCACTAAGCAAAAACATAAAAATCCAAATCCGAACCAGCGTATATCAGAAAATCAGGTCTATTGAGACATGGAGGAACTTAATTGTTCATAAATTTTTTGAAGCCAGCCAATATTTCATAAATGGAAAGTTGCGGGAAAGGACGCCCATCATCAACACTAAATTTAATGTGCGGTTCAACGTATCACCAATTTTTGGAGAGAAAATCCCACTTGATATCTTGATATGTTTCAAATCCAATGAGCAAAATTACATCTAAAATTTGCGTTATGCTATGAAATGACCCTCATGTTCACCATCTCTCATAACACAAAACAAACTTATTTCTCTTGTCTGGATAATACTACTATATGCATGTATTGCACTCGTATTATAAGTTGAGTTGTGTGTAAGAAAAGTTAAAATGTATTGGGTTTTGAACGGAGCTCTGTTAACTCCAATTGTGGAAGGAGGTGATATTAAAACTCGGCTGCTAGTTCATGAACACCCTTGGCTCTCTGCAGGTTGATCGGATGCATAGGCTTAGGGTTTGCATGACCTGGGAGACGGGTTTAATTTGATCTTTTCGGTATTGGAGTGAAGGAAGCTCCGTTAGTTTCCAATATGTCTCACCTTTTTCGGGTTTTTTTACTCTCGGATCTTCTATAAAGGCTATATTGTTACTGGAGTTGAACTAGTAGTTGCACGTCTGGTGAAAATCATTAATCATTTTTTGTTTAAGATTTCAAGATCCTCAAAATTTAACTGCATTTACTCAATAAATTAACGTTGCAGCTTTCTATCCTGCGTTATTATTGTTGCGCATTTTTCATGAAGATTCATACTGTGCAGGTGAAGACCACGCGTTAATTCCGATTTAACCACGCTTATCGTGGATCCTCTGAGGCGAACGACGATTCAAACACAAACAATGTCCAGTTTGATGAGAAGTTATTGATGAAAAAAATTGAAAATTAATAATTGTTATAATAATTATAAGAAATGCCATGCATTTAGATGAAATCTTTCTTCTGTAGCTAACTTTTACTTAGTTTCCTTTTGTGTTTGTTATTGTAGATATATCTTTTATTGCACTGAGCTGTCTGAGTAGATGTCACGTAACTTTATATGGAATCTGAAATCTGGGTGAATATGTAACATAGAAAACTCGTCAATTATTTACTGCCAAAATAAATTTGACTAACCATATAAATAGAGCCTCATCGGTTAGCGCTGTAAATAAACTCGAATCACTCACAAATAGTTCGTGACTTTGCGTGTCTTGAGCAGGCTTGTTTGAAGTCGAACCAAATTCCAGTTTGATGTTATCGGTTGTATGAGTTCAAAAATTTACGGTTTCATTTGTGTAAAATATCAATAAGATTTTAAAGATTCTCACTTTTTAATCCAATTTATTAAGTTTGAATTGATGAGATAATAGGTAAATATATTTTGTTGCGTAATTACTTGATATTCCACTTGAATCAACCGTTAATGGCGTAAGCATGGAGTTTATTCACCAGTGACTCGTAAGTTGTGTCTGGGACTACGACCATCGACGTGGCTCCCTCAGCGTCTGCCCTAACTCACGAGTGTGTTTACTATTATGCAACGAATGAAAGCATTTCAAATTACACTCATCTCTATTTTGACCCATCGTTTCAATGAGTACTCAACTTTGTTGGTCCCTACTTTCTCAAAAGAGGAGAAAATTTTAATAAAGTGGCATGCTTGTGGGTTTGTGTCCGCCATTACTCTTTTCATTTTCCAAGAAACTAGCTCATTTCGCCCCCCCCCCCCCCCCCCCCTCCTCTTTTGACTCAGTGATTAAGCAAATTTCTCTCTCTCGCATAAGAGAGAATCTAATCTATCACCACAGATTTCGTTCGGTATCCACACTTCTCCTCGTTCCATTCTATATATACAACGTTCTAGCTGCTCGCCTTTCACATTAAATCTCGATGAGTTAAGGTTTGTTTGTGGTGGTGGTGAATATGCCTGCGGAGTATTGGTTGAGGTGTAAAAGGGAGCTTCCTTTGATCCAAAATGAACAATGCGAGATGGTTTGTGCAAGCGGTCTCTATTGCAGGTCTCGAGAAATAGCACCCATTCAAGTCTCATACATTTTCGGTCTCAAAATCTTTTCTACACCACATAATTATAGTATAAAAAACAACATTATAAAATCAAAATTATAAAAACTTGTTACAATAAATTATTTCAAAAGGGGGTACCATTATCCAATCAAGCCTAAAAATTTCTTCAATGTTATATAATACCTTTTAGAGAAAATAACTAGTCTTGCATTATCTTATCATTAAAGAGTTTATGATCATGAGAGACCACAATTGTTTGTGTGATTTTGTTATTTGGGAAATATCTTTTGTTCAATATCAAGTAATTGGTCTAATTATATTTTTATCGTGTTCTATTATTATTATTATTTGTGTTTTATATGTATTTATTATATTTAAATATGTTAACATACTTTTATAATATTATATAATCAATATTGTTATTATATTATAGTTTTAATTGTATGTTCTTAACTGCATATTGCTGGGTCTCTACAAATTATCCAACTAATTTAAAACAAACTTAGTTCAAAGAAATTCAAACAAATACCGCATGCTGCACAGTTTGCACATCTGCTGGATCATGGATACCTCAAGCCATACTTAAGGATTGATCCAACGAAAGGCTTGGGAAATTATGAGACATCTGAGCTGAGTGAGAATGGCTATTATTTTTTTCTGTTGGACTGATGCATTAATGTTTCAATCTGATTGAAAGTGGACATTCAATTTTACCTTGGATTCTTTTTCCTTGTGCAATTCCTTCACGTATTTCAGTCCAATCTGACAATTATCACAGGCGTATTGGCTTTAAGCCGGCTCTTCAAAACAAAAGCTATTTTATTAGTTGTGTATTTGAATTTGTTTGCTTTGGGTCGTCGGTGACAATATTGAATTTCAGAACCCGTACGAAGACTCGCTTCTTTTTATTTTTTCAAGAAGAGTCAAAAGAGGATATATAAACATATTAAAATTGTTATTATTTTAATTAGAATGATAATGAACGTAAATGTCAAACTTGGCATCAACTTTCTGCTTTGAAACCGTATAAATTTCAATATAACTATTATTAGTAGGAGAATAGAACGCGTTCTTTACATGTGGTTGATTTTCAAAAAACCTGTTCTTGGTACGTCTCCCCGAGTGGAGCAGCCGACCCTCAAAATTCAAGAAGTTTACTGGTTTATATCCAGGTCCCCCCCGAATTTGTATGAAATCACTATTTTCGACGTTATCATTTTTTGCCGGTAAAGTTGTATGTTAATTTTAATAATTCATATTTCAATATACATTGAAATTTTAATAAAATTAACTTTATCAAAATAAAATTTAAATACTTAAAATAGAAAATGTTGATCTCATTAATTTTCACATTATCTATTATATTAACTTGATAATAAAAAATTATCAAAATTTTTTATTATAAAAAAAGAGATTATTGAGTATTTATATGTTATTTGAACATTATACATATCCAATGTCATGGTAAACCATAAAATACAATGATTTTTCTTTTATTAAAATAAAAGAATATTTTACATGACATTTAGTTTGAGGGGTAACTTGGTAAATTAACATTAACTAAAATAAAATACTGACTGGACTATTTTTTTAGATTTATTTTTCCCATTTTCTCTCTTTTATTCATATTCTTTATCTATATTAATTTGTAAAATATAATTTACAAAAAAATATTCATTATAGTTTTAATAAATTACCGTAATATCATTAATACGATAATAATTAATTTGAAAGAATTGAAAAAGATAAAAAAAGAGAAAAAAGATAATTCTCAAGAAATAAAAAATTATGATTTTTTTATAAGGCCAAAGGACTGGCTCCCACCCATAGTTTTAAGGCAAGGACAAACTTTCTCCCCCAAGTTTCAAAAGCTCAAGTCTCCCACCCCTAAAAACATTTTTTATAATTTTATATTCAAACGACCAAAATACTCTTTTTAAAAAATAAATATTTATAATAAAATTATAAAATAATTTTTAAATATAAATAATTTTTTAAAATTTTAATATATTTTTTAAAATTTTTAAAAATTTGAAGTAGTCACCGCTACCAGTGCCACGGCGGTGGCCGCTGCTGACGGAGCCAGGTGATCGTTTTCGACCACCTAGTTTCAAGGGAGGCCAGCTTGATGGAGGTAGTCAGATTTGGTCATCTTAGTATTGGAGGAGGCGACCAGATCTAACAGTTTCTGCCAAAAACAAAGGCTGGAAATAGCCACTGGGACCAAGGTCAACCCTTTTCAGTCATTTACGGTAGCTTCTTCTGACGGAGGTGGGCAGATCTGGCTACTCTGAAACCAAGTGATCAGAAACGGTCACCTGGCTCAGTCGGCTACGATCACTGTCGTGGCACTAGCGACGGTAGCTGTTTCAAATTTTTAAAAATTTTTTAATATATTTTTTATTTTTTTAAATTTTATATTCAAATAAAATTATTTTATTTTTTTATAAAATTTTAATTATAAAATGATAACATTACCTTTAAAATGTTATCATTTTTTTATTTTATTTAATATTAAATTATTTTCAATGATAGAAAATTAAGCTTTTAAAATTTGAAGGATGAGATTTTATCTCCGCCTCAAATCAGGGATGGAAACTAGTCCTTAGGCTTTTTTATAATCCCTACAAAAAGGACAAGAACGAGGGGATAATCCATCGTTGTCCTGCTCTGCTGGTTACCGTCTTTAACAAAATGTGGAAGAAATAATTTAAAAAAAAAAAAAGAGGACGAAAAAGAGTTTTGGGTTTCAATCAAAATGTGAAAAGTCCAAGATGTTCTCAGGAAACGTATGGGATTGCGAACAAAGTGGCAAAAAAACGTTAAAATGAAAATTCAAAGGCAAAAGGCCACCGTCACTGACCGTGACTGATTAAAAAAACGGACACAACAAAATTTAGGTAAATATTAGTTAGCCAAAACGACAACAAAATTGCTTTCTTAGTGTTTGCCTTACATCATCTTCCCAAAAAAATACAAATAAAAATTTAAAATATTAAAGATTTAAATAAACTAATTTCTAACTAATAACAATAATAATAAAAAATAAAATAATACAGTTAATATGCACAAAACAAGATGACCGATTCAGTCATGGCCATTTGCAGCAGATAACGCCAGCTCACACTATATTAGGGTTTCAGATTTCTCTCTCCTTGATAATTTGCACCGGCAGAGCTACAGGCTTCTTGGTAGAGAGGGAGAGAGAAAAAGCAAGAGGTTTTGTTGTAGGTGATAATGAGAGAGACGAATACGGATCTATTTGACCCGAGAACAGAAATGGACTCCGATTTCTCACTTGCTGCATCAGCTTCCGATGGAGATTTCGGCTTCGCTTTTAATGATAGTAATTTCTCGGACCGCCTTCTTAGGATCGAGATCATGGGCGACCAGCCAGACGACGGGCTCAACGGTGAGGGTTGTAATAGTATTGTTGATTGGGCCAGGCACCGGAAGAGACGGAGGGAAGATATCAAAAAACGTAACTGTAAGTGCTTTTTTTTTCTTAATTTGAAATTCAATTTTCTTTTTCTTTTTTCTATTAATAATTTGATCATGGAAACCTTTCGTCGGTTCTTAAAGATGAAAAAATAAAAATAAATTAAAAATAAGGCGATTGATATACTTAAAAGGAATTCTCATCATTTACAATCTACTGGTGGAAATGGGTAAAATATGCGCTTCAGACTTGTTGATTATCTTTAGTAATTATTGTCAAATAATTCCAGCTATATCTTAATATCTCCTATGCAGGTACGGTACTTTGGTTGATCTGATTTAAAACATTTTTCATCAATTTTGACCTGGAAAAGCTTGGATTGAATATTTAAGCCTTGTGTTACGGTGATTGGAACGTAGCTTTAAGTATTAGGTCCTGGTACTAGTTGATAGATTTTTGTTTTGAAGATTATCAATATCATAGTTTTAATAGTGTGCATTGCTTTTAAGTATGTGGATCATTGTTCTTAGCTTGTCACTTTATTTCTCTTGATGAGTGCTTAAACATTCAGCGCAATCTAGTACTAGCTAGCAAAAATATGTTTATTAAAAGTACTATGAAAGAATGTGGGCTAGCTTACGATGAGAGCCATATGTTTCAGTTGATCAAATTGTGTTCGGCCTTGCTGGATGTAATGGTGAAATGGAGTTTGTTGGAAACTATACTGTGTTAAGCTGAGATGAATTAATTGATTGCACATTGTACCCATCAGTAAACCTATGGGTTTTCCTTGATGAAAGAATCGTAATGAGCACTGGGTATTATTCTTCTGTGTTTGCATGGGTTTGTGTGTGTGTATGAGTACATATGTGTATATAGTTTTTGTTCTCATGTGTACTACCCGATGGATAATGATTGACACATTCAATTTTCATTTCAGCAGTAGATCTCACTCTTTGTCCTGAGGAGCAGATTTTTAATGTTAACCAGCCTGATATGGAAGATTCTGTGGGCTGTGAAAACCAAGATGAGGAAGTAGAGGCAATGATTGAAGAGTCACCTTCAGGTAGTGATACTTTTCTTAAAAAAAATCTAATAAATATGGTGCATGCTTTTATTATTTTTTATTTTTTTAGGGATTTTGTTTGATCAATTAACTAGGGGCTTCGACAAACTTCCATTCTTTTTTTCCTTTTAATGATACAAAATCCAAAAGGATATAGATTTGGGCTTTAGTTAGCCAAAGTTCAAAGGATGAGTGAGCAGATTGTATTTTAGGAAGCACGAGAGATCTTTTGATTTTAATGCTGATGCAAAAGACTGTCAGCTAAGCAAATGTGGATTGCTAGCTTTTGGACTGAATTATTTGTTTATGGGGGTTTTCAAGATTTTGTTTTAAACTGTTGCAGCTAAGCCACTTTTATGACATTAAAAACTCTTTTTAATTATGTGCAATATACTATTTTTATAAATTACTTGTTTTCTCTTGGGAGAGTAATCTGTTGCTTTTCGTCATCATGTACAATTTTAAGCCTTTGTAAAACATGGTTAGGTGACGAAGCTGTAAATGGCAATGAATCAAGCTGGAGTATGGATTGTTCTACAGTTGTGAGAGTTAAAACATTGCACATAAGTTCTCCTATTTTAGCAGCAAAAAGTCCATTCTTCTACAAGGTAAGATTATTGTTATTATTATTGATATTTAACCTAAGGTAGTTTTAAATATTACTTCTTGCTATGATCCCTGATTGGTGGTTTTTTCCTTATTGCCTTCTTTGTTTCTGTAGCTCTTCTCAAATGGGATGAAGGAGTCAGAGCAGCGACATGTAACCCTCCGAATCAATGCATCTGGTATAGTCAATTCACAAAAGCTAGTACATGCTGAAGCAATAATTTTTGTCTTTGTGGAATTTCTTGATTATATATCCAGTGTTGAAGACATTTCTTATTTTCACTTGTCCTAGGTCCATTGTTGTATTTGTAGTTAGTTGTAAACTTGGCAATTGTCACCGGATAAAGTTTGCTCACAACATACCCTTTGTTTTTTCTATGGAACAGAGGAAGCTGCCCTCATGGAGCTCCTGAATTTTATGTATAGTAATTCCTTATCCACCACTGCAGCTCCTGCTTTGCTTGATGTTCTAATGGCTGCTGACAAGTTTGAAGTTGCTTCATGCATGAGATACTGCAGCCGACAATTGAGAAATATGCCCATGACACCAGAGTCTGCATTGCTTTATTTAGAGCTTCCCTCTAGTGTCTTAATGGCTGAAGCAGTCCAGCCATTGACTGATGCTGCAAGGCAGTACCTTGCTTCTCGTTATAAGGACATTACCAAGTAAGTTCCTTCTTTAACCATTGTAACAGATGTCTTATCTGACACCAATGCTGCAGAAAAAAACGTAGTATTAATATTTTGTTGTTTGGAGGCTTATTTGAGTTTTTTACTTATCATCAGGTTCCAAGAAGAGGTAATGGCTTTGCCCCTGGCTGGAATTGAGGCAATATTGTCTAGTGATGATCTTCAAGTTGCATCAGAAGATGCAGTGTATGATTTTGTGTTGAAATGGGCAAGAACCCAGTACCCTAAGGTGGAGGAAAGGAGGGAAGTTTTGGGTTCATGTCTGGCACGATTTATTCGGTTTCCTTATTTAACCTGCCGGAAGCTGAAGAAGGTTTTAACCTGTAATGACTTTGATCATGATGTTGCATCTAAGGTAGTGCTTGAGGCACTGTTTTTTAAAGCAGAAGCCCCACATCGGCAAAGAACATTGGCAGCAGAGGAGTCTGCCTCACTGAATCGTCGGTTCGTTGAACGTGCATACAAGTATCGGCCTGTCAAGGTGGTAGAATTTGAACTTCCTCGGCAGCAATGTGTAGTGTATCTTGACTTGAAGCGTGAGGAGTGTGCTAATCTGTTTCCATCCGGGCGGGTGTATTCTCAGGCATTCCACTTGGGTGGACAAGGGTTTTTTTTGTCTGCTCACTGCAACATGGATCAGCAAAGCTCTTTTCATTGTTTTGGGCTGTTTCTGGGGATGCAGGAGAAGGGATCAGTAAGTTTTGCTGTCGATTATGAGTTTGCAGCACGGTCAAAGCCAACTGAGGAGTTTATTAGTAAATACAAAGGTAACTATACCTTCACCGGAGGAAAGGCAGTTGGGTACAGAAACTTGTTTGCCATACCATGGACCTCGTTCATGGCAGAAGACAGTCTCTACTTCATAAATGGAACACTCCATCTTAGGGCTGAGCTGACTATCAGGCACTAACTCTTTGCCTTTACGTTACTTCCCAGAAATGAAATTGATTTTGGTAGCACTAACCTCTTTCATTTCTCGACTGGAACTGAATTTAAAAATGTAATAAGTAGTCACAACATTCACTTGATACTATGTACGGAGGCTGATACACAATCAGAAAATCCCTTTTTCCCTAGGCCGAACCGTGCTCGGAAATTGAGTGATTAGAAAAGTTGTAGATGTGTAGGGTTCTGTGTTCTGACTGGTTTCAGTTTAAGAATGCAGCTCTTCAGAACCTTTCAGTTCTCTTCTGTTGGAATCTGTGGTTTGAAATTTGATAATTTATTTGTAAGCAAAGAGCATTTCTATTCAAGCCATAAAAGCATTCTTAGAAACCATACACAACAAATTGTCATATTTTATTCCATGAACAAATTGAGACATACAACCATGAAAGATATTCGTTCAGAACCTACTCTAAATTACAGGATACAAATACCCCCTGTACATGGGAATAGAGGGTCAAAATAAACCATAATAGAAACCAGCATAAATCGCCGCCCGTATATAATATCTATTCAGTTCCAGCAATCTTATTCTTCAATGCTTCAATATCCGTAGCCAGTTCTTTTCTGCTAGACTGAAGAAACAAATCAAAGTCAATTAGATTTCAATCACCTTAAATGCATCAAACATATTGCCAATGTTTCTAAACGTCAGTCACATCAACAGAAAATGAATTTTATTCGTGGAGGTGTGAAGTTTGAGCCAAAAAAAGCCATTCTTAACACATGCCATTCATCTTTTTCCAAGCCACTCCACCCAATTTTCCAGCGCTCTTCAATATAATTGGTTTAAAAATCTATATATAAGAATGTTCCATTTTCATCTGCCTTGCTAAAAGAAGAGAATTGCGTATTTTCATACAATACAATATCAGTTTTAACAATCACCTGTGAGACCATTAAACTAAAAGCATATGAGTTTTGGCTGTCTCTTTATCTTACCTTGAAGAGAAGGTATCTGTATACAAACCATCCAGTATAACCAAGCCCAACTAGCTCCATGATCTTAGGAAGCTGGTCAGATCAAATATCATTTCAGATTGGTTAACTAGTACTCAGGAAAGAGAAGAAAAATGATAGCAGATATACATGTAAACAATAAATCATAACTAAACAGTCAAGAACTTGGAGAACATTAGTATCCTCCAGAATACCAAATAAAAGGGAGAGAAAAGCATCCGTTATTTTGAAAATCACATACCAATGGGATTGAATTGATGGCACTAACAACAATTGATGATAACCAAATGGCAACAATTGCCCCACCTCCATAAAGAATTACTGTGGACTTGTTTTCAACGGCATCCCACTGTTACAGATATCCAAAGAAAAAAAAGTTAAACACTGATAATCCAATTTGATTAAGAAAGGTTGAATTCCCCTTGTCAGCTTTGATGCTCACCTTTTCCTTTAAGTCTGTAAAAATTTCACTAGTATCAATAGGACTCTCTTCTGAAGATGCTCTAGCCTGAAGTGAAGAAAACCTTCCGGACTCTATTGGGGAGGCAAAAAAGTATTGGTAGTACAAAGATACAAAATTTTCGAGCAAATTGTTTAAACCAAAACAAACAATGAATGTAAAATTAATTAGCTCAATTATCTAACAGAAAAATATTCAAGTTCCCCAAACACTTCAGACAATCATAATATCTGTATTCTAGACATTTAAGTTCACAAAGATTAGCACATAAGAGAGCTTGTGACACACTAGGCTATTCGCACATCGACAAAGTACAGAAAAAATGTTGGGAGTATAAGCATCTCACATCACTTTGAATGATAACAGATGATTAATTAAATAAATCAAAAACAAAAATTAATAGATTGTGCATTCAGAGCAAAAAATGTCTTGGTTAAACTATTGGACCTGGATGTTAAAGGGCTTGACTATAACTTGGGAAAATTAAAAAAAGCCAACGGTTGCAACTACAAGATTTCTGTGCAAACATTCGATTTCTAAAGCAGAACACATTGAAAGTGAGTGAACCTTCACAGTTCAAGCAATACAGTGCAATAACCATGAAAAGAGAGACTCAGTAATCGAACAAAAATTTATCTATTTCACTAATATAATTGAAACAACATTATCATCTACCTTCAAGCCCTAAAATTTTTGCTATCACCAACCACAAATCTACTCCCAAATTGATACTTATTATAAGTACACATGGCTCCTACGGTTTTCGTTTATTGTTTCTGCATGTAACCCAACATTGATACATAGTTGAACTTTCAGCAAGCAACAAAAATGCAAGCTTGTAAACACAACGACACTAACAAATTAATGTGCTTGTACCTGAAACTTGTATGATGGAAGATGACAAAGATGAGACGGGCAAACGAGGAGGAAGAAAAGGAAGAGCAGAGAAGCGAGAAGATTTGATGGGGACGGAGGTGTAGACACATGGAGTCAACACAGCGGTGGCCGCCGCATACGCCGTCGCTGCCATTTGATTGATAATTTTTTGGGTAGAGCGATTTCCCTTATCTTCGCTTTGGATTTTTTGCTTCTGGTTTATAATATTTTTGCTTTGATTAAAGTTTGTATATGGATATTTTATTTTAAAATTTCGGCCACCGAATTTTTCTCTGCGTCACACGTGGATCGATTCATCATTCTGATTGGCTGCTTCTCTATCTGCAATCCACGATGGAGGGGTCTCTGATACATGGCTTAGGCCACCAGAGAGACTCCCGAATCCCTGCGGAAGTCAGTCGAGATTTTTTGTGTTGTGTGACTTGCGTCATATTACTACATGAGCAAACGACGTGTCGTCGAATTTTGTCTTGATTTCTGAAACCGGACTTGGGCAGGCTGGGAATGGGCCGGGCATTTCTCCATTTCGGTTTACTGAGTAACAGCAGAATTCACGTAAACAAGCGCATCACTTTCCAAATGTCATACAGAGTTACCAGAGGGGCCGGCCTGGTAATAAGTTTTACACAAGAAACTAAGCTTCTGTCCTCTCTTGCGGAGATACAGTCGTAAGGCTTCGTTGGCACCGCCGGGTCACAACCAGTTGTTTCTCACTGACCAACGGACCCAACTGAAAGGGGAATCGAAAAGGCTTTTTTCCAATAACAAACACAAAATTAAGAGGAAAGTACCACAACCAACTCAATAGGATCCCTTTCTTTTTCTTTTTCTTTTTGTTATGGTGCCTGCCTGCCTGCCTGCCAGCCAGCCAGTGCCACTGCCAGTCTAATAAGAATTTAATATTGGTATTAGTATAACCCTTCTACCAGAATTACTAGGTTTTCCAGATCACCTCCTTACTCTTTTTATTTCTTAGACTCAAGCCAAGAACATCACAACGACGAACCTTATACCTTTTGAAGAATTTAGACTTTTCGTGGGTTTGGTGATTCCCACTTTTTGTTTATATGTAAGAAGAAGAAAGCTAGCTGAAATTGAAAGAACATGAATCTTGGTGATTAGTTTCTTCTTAAAAATCTTTCGACATGAAAACGACAAGTAAGCTTTGATGGGGTTTCATAAAATTCGGTTTATCATCTGCTTGATTGTTTGTTTATTGTTCTCTTCAATGGCGTATGGGTTTAATTACAGTGATGTTGATTTATTAGATGAGTTATTTCATACTTCTGCCAATGAAACACTTCCAAAACATCGTACAGGTCTTCTGTTCAATATTTCGCTTCCTTCTAACTACAGCGGCATGGACCTGTCGGCTATCAAGCTACGTAGCAGGGCTTTATGGACAACAGGAGCAAATTACAATTCCATTAATGTTCCACCAAGGGTGGTAACAACACCTTTCTCCAAGAGGGTAGCCATAGTCTTTGAAAATTTGGGAAACTGGTCTTCTTCTTACTTTACCGTACCTAATTATACCATGGTGACTCCAGTTGTTGGCTTCTCAGTCTACGATGCTACAAATTCAAGAAATTTAGGCAATGAACAGCTGGGTTTCAGCTTTACGGGAGATGATGCTGTTACCGTTACTTTTCCTGACTTCGTGGACACAGATAAAAATGTGACACCAGAATGTGTGAGATTTGGCTTTCGTAATACAATTCAAATCACCAACATGAGTGGGCTAAATGCATGCGACACTAAAGTTTCAGGGCGTTTTGCGATTATAATTCCGTCCCCTCCACCACCACCGCCACCGCCACCGCCACCTCCTCCAGGGAACAATACGGAAGCAAGCTTGACTGAGAAGCGGTGGGTGATAGTTTCAGTGAGTGTATTTGGTGGGATGACTGTGTTGATCTTGGTTGGAGTGGTTATATATAAGGTAGTTAAAAGGAAGAAGATGAAAAAAATGGAGAGTGAAGCTGACAGGGGAGTTGCTTTTCATACAACATGGATCGGAAGAAGTAAAATGCCTTCAGCATCAATGGTTAGAACTCAGCCAGCCCTTGAGCAGGACTATGTTCCTTAATACGTCACCTTAGTCTTTTTCCTTTTATTTATTTATTTTTTTTCTGTTGTACATTTTCCCACCATTTCAATTAGATTGATGATTTAAAAAATAAAGTAAAAAACAACTAAACCACTAGGTATTTTATTATTGATTACCGGGAAAAGAAGAGATCAAGCTATAGGATGCAGATCACAGAGCTCGTTAATGGGAAAAGGGGGATCAAAGTAAGAGCCATTAAGAATGGCCTTTGTCATAATCAAGTTTGCAGCTTCGGTGGCATGTATTCCGTCCCAGCTTACATAGTTGAACGGGTCACTACAGGCTGTGGCTGATACATTCTGTCCATCTATCACCTTGCTATTTCCACAGAAAACATCAGCATTGAAATTATAGGCGCCGCCTCCAAGCCCACAACAGGCCTTGGGACCATACGTAAGTCCTGCCAAAGCAATCAAACAAATTCATATACATAACAATTTTGAGTAGTGGGTTAAAATCAAATCAAATCAAATCAAAGTCGAACCATAAGCTGTTGGGTGTCGAAAGAGATCCAGCAGTATGGCATGGTGGTCAACATGAATGAGATTAGCTTGTGGCAGATCTTTTCTCATCTGGTCTAGGGTCTGCTTCAACATGTTATTATAATCCACCACAGCGTTGTTATAGGAAAGCAAGCAGCCATACATATCCACATCGGTGCTGTTGTGTGGAAGTTCCACCAAGAATGAAGGATAGCAGCCAATCGGTGCAAGATTCAATACAAAAAATGTGCGTCCACCAAATGCATATATCTCCTGGAAATGGGAATTACATTTGATGAAGAAAATTAATTATGTATTAACAATATTAATCATAATTGAGAGATCAGTTAAGTCGGTACTATCACCTTGATTGTCCAAGCAATTGTGTTAATCACGTCAGGCAGAAATTTCTTCACACCACTGATACCAATATCTGCTAATTGGGATGTGAAATCGTTTTGACCGATGAAGAAATTATATATTGATTTTCCGAATACATCCGGTGAAGGCAGATTCGTGCCTGAGAAACAAAACCTTCCTTCAAGTAATTTATTTTAAAGATAATATTTGTAATGCGAAACTATAAATATGTTTACAGACCTGTTTTAATACCAGAGGCGTGAAATTCATCGACTCTAGTCTTGAAATTTTTCATTTGGTTGAGTTGAATAGCAAGAGAAAATGGGCTAAGCCCGCCAACGAACAGAGAAGTTTGAGGCAAAAGAACAGTTGAGGCTGCCGTAGCATAATTGGCTCCATGCCTGAAATCTGAACCGATTGATTGCAAATATGGGTCTAGGTATGGAAATCCTAGAGCTTGAGCTGTCAAATGACAGAAAATAATTTGTTCAAATAGGTTCCCACTACTTAAGATTTAATTTAATTGGAATATGTATATATTAATTACCCAAGAAATCAATAATATTCCTTCCATCTGACGCGCGACCAGAGGGTCTCTTGAAGTAGGTCATGCCGAAAGGAAGATGCTGAGGAGGGAATGCAGCCCAAAACCCGCCAGTCTCCGTATTTGAGTCTCCAAAGTTGAAGATTGCCTCAAATTCACATTTGGACTGACTCATACAACTGAACATCGCCATCATCACCGTCCAAATGACGAAAAACTTTCTCAACATAAAAATGATTCTGGGCAACCGGAGAGCCATTTTATCTTCTAAATTAAGATATATGAACAACCCAGTCCAGTGTTCCTGTGAAAACTATTCTACACTGACCCAGACTTGACCTGGCAAACCTGTGACAGGAGAATGAAAATGGACAGAAAATGAAGCAAATTAGGAAAGATAACGCAGCGACCTTGAAAGAATGAACAGGTGATGGAAGTGTTAAGAGTTGTTGATATGCGCTATCTCCATTCAATCTGAGTTCATATTCTGCACTGCCGCGCATTTGGTGGAGCAGGGAACGGAAAGCAGTTAACAGCATCTGATTATATACTGAATCTTCTGATTTCAGTATCTCACAATGCAGTACTGGTTCTCCTCTGACTATTGCGGTGGCAATTGAAAACATTTGGGCCAAGCAAAACAGAAAGAAGAGACGAAGAAGAGCTTCGACAATGAACTAACCCCGTGCTGCAAAAAATTGCAACGATCCAACCCAAAATGCCTCACAGTACAACGTCAGCGATCTAGCTCGAAATGGACTCGAACCTAGTGTGAACAAAACGAAACTTACAGCCCATTACCTTTTACGAAGTTGGTGGTCTGTTCAACGGGCTCAGAGTCCTGGGCTAACGAATGTCACTTCTATCTCAAACAATATCAGTGTAAACGGAACCCAAGCCCCTCATTTCCGAAAGTAGGGCGTTTTCGGCAATGCGTGATTTCGTTGAGGATATTTAAGGAACAAAACAAGAGTTTTCATACTAACTATAATCGGATCGGATCGGATCGGATCGGATCTCAACATTTTCCTCAAGTCCGCATGCGTAATTAACAATGTTGCTGCAAGACACGTCACCTTGTCGGGAACGATGTGTAGTCTGATTAACCTCTATTAAAAATTGAAGAAAAGAAAATGAGGCCACCACAGCAGATTCCACAATCACATCACATGTCTCCTGATATTGCCGATGAATCAACGGCTCAAGTTTCATCCTGACGTGGCTTTCTGACTGTCACGTCACACACCACTAGGCCTAGTCACATGCGTGCAAATCTCATACCCCTTTTGATTTCTAAAGTTATTTTGATTCCCGTCCACTAAAGCTGCTGACGTTGCCATCAGTAAATGGAAACCGTTATTTTTAATTCCTAATTATTTGTTAATTGTAGGTTTAAGATTTAAACTATAATTATGTTAATCCAAATTAATGTTGTCATGCT
Organism: Anacardium occidentale; assembly: GCA_026122585.1. NCBI lineage: Eukaryota > Viridiplantae > Streptophyta > Magnoliopsida > Sapindales > Anacardiaceae > Anacardium > Anacardium occidentale. The sequence continues at coordinate 161,508 of JAJEJH010000372.1, read as the reverse complement.
AACGTGTTTAGATTTGGTTGAACAATTCACTCATTCCTTGTCTTTAGTTTTAGCCTATCTTATATTCTTTTGTGTTTTATTCTTTTTTTAATTTTATTGCATCACATAAATGTTAAAAAAATATGGTTTTTGATCACACGTAACTTAAATTATTTTAACATAAAACCAACTTAGTTTAATAATATATATATATATATAATTATTTTTCAAATAGTCAAAATATTTGAATGTCTCCACTTTTATCACTCAAGTTAGATGGGTTATCTTATACATGTTATATATGTTAGTGCATATCTCCTTTAGCCAATCTTGGAAAGAAATTTTTTTTGGCTAATTTGTTGAATGTTTTTCATGTTTTGAATTCTTTTCTTTGAAGATATATAGCTGGAAAAATAGAATGATACAGAAGAGAGAATGGTTAATTATCTAAAACAACTAGGTATACAGTTTCAAAGGTTCATTAGAGCAACTAAAAAATTCCTGTTGTACCAAATTGGCTGCCACAAGAATTCGACCCAACAAAGCCTCAGCTCCGGATATGGTTTGGCAAGAAGAATGCTAATAATTGATTTGCACACCTGCTTGAGGTATCCTGACCCTTCAGTTTCTCTGAGAGCTCTGAATATGACATACGACCAGAATGTGATCGTGGCAACGTTGGACTCCTCACATTTAGCTGACTTTCGGAATACATTCTTAAAAAGGCACGCACGAGGAGTCAATTGTAGAGGTCTTGCTAATCGGTCTTTCTATGATGTCCCTGGAAAACCAAACCCACAGGTAAGAACTTCCTTTCGGTTACAAACCTGGTTTATTCGCTTTCACTTGGGAAAATCTTCTCGACAATGGGAGTTTCTTGTTCATAGCTTCAAGCGAAGGTAAGAAGGAGATTGTTCTTCTATTGTATTTACATTTGCGTCACCACTAATCGAAGCTTTATCACTTGCTGATTCTGATGTATCTCTAGGAGTTGCAAATACTTAACTTTTTTCTCAACTTTATAAGCAAACATCTGAAATGGGATGCCCCCTCTACTCGTCTTTCTCTGTCAATACTTCTGACTCATGGACTTATTCTCTATGTTTAGTTAGCTTCAAGTGCTTGGTAGCCTTTTTACAGAGGCTTTAATACAGAAGGAGAGAGAGAGAATGTATGGAACACACTAGCCAAGCATTGTGGAGGCGATGCAATGCAATATGGCAATTTGCAGCATATGATTAACTACTGAGAAAACAAAGCTTCAGATGAGAAGGCACATGGCTGGCAAGAAATTAATGGAAAAAGAAGTCCTTCTAGTACTTCAATTCGTGGAAATGATCTGAAATTTTAGAATCAAACTGTACTATTTAGAGGTAAAAACGATGATAAGCAAGCGACGAATCCGAAGAGCCATTAATGGATTTGCTATTTCAGTTCTAATCTGCAGCCACTAACAAACAGAAATAGAAGATGGGTATCTTAATCAGAGTGAAACGGCAACATTTCTTCCACCACAATTTTAATTGATTTATTTTCATTAAACATTACATAAATTATTAAACGAAATTGTGTGTAATTATAATTTATTATTTAAATATAACATGATTATAATTAATTTGGAATTTCGAAACTCGCGGCACGTCGATAACCTTCTTACATACAACCGCACACAACCAAGCCTAATTGGTGAGGCTTGATTCACATTCAGATCATTTCTTCTCAAATACACTACTGCAAACAGACATTTTCATCACAATGCAAAATTTGCAAAAAAAAAAAAAAAAAATTCCCAATTTCGTAATCTCTTACCTTTTGTGTACAATTATCTTATGAAAATATTTATGTTTCGTAAGCAAACAACGAATTCAATCCTCAATCACAGGAACCTGTACAAGTTGACCGGGGATTCTAGAGATCTTTCAGTGGTGATCCGCATTTTGTATACTTATCTGGGGCCTTTCTAAAACCCAGAAAGGTTTGATTTCTCCGGTCCTTCTTAGTTTGGAAGGACCCTCATTTGATTTATGCTGATTCCTGAACAATGGAAGAACTACTTTGAAAATAAGGTTTTTTTTTTTTTTTTTTTAAATTCTATTTCCATTTGGACAGGATTTGATCTGTAATGGAGCAATTTGGGCAGATCGGAGAGGTGTTGGGAAGTTTAAAAGCTCTAATGGTTTTTAAAGACAATATCCAAATCAATCAAAGGCAATGTTGTTTGCTGGTAGATATATTCAGTTTTGCTTATGATTCAATAGCGGAAGAGATGAAACAGAACCTGAGATTTGAAGAGAGGCACATGAAATGGAAAGTTCTGGAACAACCCTTAAAAGAGCTTCGGAGGATATTCAGAGAAGCAGAAATTTATATCAAACAGTGCCTGGCAACCCGGGATTGGTGGGCTAAAGCTATTACTCTCTATCACAACACAGACTGCATTGAATTCTACATCCATAACTTACTTAGTTGCATTCCAATTGTAATTGAAGCAATCGAACTTGCAGGAGAAATCTCCGGATGGGATCATGATGAAATGCAAAAGAAGAGATTTCTACTCTCCAACAAATACAGAAAAGAATGGGAAGATCCAAAACTATTCCAATGGAAATTTGCAAAGCAGTACCTTATTACTCCGGATTTTTGTAACAGGATTGACGCAGTTTGGAAAGAAGATAGGTGGATCCTTCTCAAAAAAATCCAGGAGAAGAAAATTTCAGGTGCAACAAAGCAGGGGCGTCAGCTCATAAATCTTCTTGTAAAAAACTTCGATGGGTCAGAGGCTCTAACTGGAAAGCTTTTACCATCTAAAATCCTAGTTAAATCCGGGGACTACCAGGTGAGGCGACGGTTAGGGAGCGGAAGCGAATACAAGGAGATTCTGTGGTTGGGTGAAAGTTTTGCCTTAAGACACTTTTTCGGAGACATTGAAGCCCTAGTTCCTGAGATTTCTTCCCTATTATCGCTTTCACACCCAAATATCATGTACTTCCACTGTGGGTTTACTGATGAGGAAAAGAAAGAATGTTACTTGGTCATGGAACTGATGAGTAGAGACATTCAGAGCTACCTCAGAGAGATATGTGGCCCAAGAAGGAGAATTCCATTTTCTCTTCCTGTCGCTGTTGATCTTATGCTTCAAATTGCGAGAGGAATGGAGTATCTCCACTCTAAAAAAATATACCATGGCGATTTAAATCCTGCTAACATTCTTGTTAAATCGAGAGGCACCTGTTCAAATGGGTACCTGCATGCCAAGGTTTCAGGATTTGGCCTCTCTTCCGTGAAAAAATTCACATCGAAAAATTCTTCAACTCAGAATGGACCCCTGCCATTCATATGGTATGCTCCGGAAGTTCTAGAAGAACAGGAACAAACAGGAAGTACAGGGAATGTAAAGTACACAGAAAAATCTGATGTTTATAGTTTTGCAATGGTTTGCTTTGAGCTTCTGACAGGGAAAGTTCCATTTGAAGATGCCCATTTACAAGGAGACAAAATGAGTCGAAACATCAGAGCAGGAGAGAGGCCTTTGTTTCCATTTCACTCGCCAAAATATGTCACAAACTTGTCAAAGAGATGTTGGCAAGCTGACCCAAGCCAAAGACCCACCTTCTCTTCCATTTGTAGGATTCTTCGCTACATAAAACGGTTCCTTGTAATGAACCCGGATTACGATAGCCAACAATTCCCGCCTATGCCACTAGTCGATTACTTTGACCTTGAGATGAGACTTTTGAGCAGCAAATTCCCTTCTTGGGAAACACCTAATCCTTTACCAATAACAGAAATTCCATTTCAGATGTTTGCTTATAAAGTTGAGGAAAAAGATAAAGTATTCGCAACTCCTAGAGATACATCAGAATCAGGAAGTGATAAAGCTTCGATTAGTGGTGATGAAAATGTAAATACAATAGAAGAACAATTTCCACATGTAATCGAAAGGAAGTTCTTGCCTTCTCCTGAAGCTATGAACAAGAAACTCCCATTGTCGAGGAAGTTTTCTGAAATGAAAACGAATAAACCAGGTTAGCTCCAACTTTCTTAATTATTTGTCACCCATTTCCTTCTTCTTTTTCTTTAATTAAATGATTAGAGATAGTAGAATAAATCCCGTGGATTTGGTTTTACAGCGACACCAAAGAAAGACCGATTAGCGAGACCTCCACAATTGACTCCTTGTGCGCGCCCCTTAAGAATGAATTCCGAAAGTAACCTAATGGTGAAGAGTCCAACGCTGCCACGAACCCGTTCTGGTCATATGTCAGATTCGGAGCTCTCCTAGAAACTGAAGTATCAGGATACCTCAATCGGGTATATGCGAATCAATTATTAGCATTTTTCTGCCAACCCATAGCTGGAGCTGGGGCTTTGTTGGATTGAATTCTTGTGGCAGCCAGTTTGGTACAGCAGGAATATTTTTTAGCTGCTGTAATGAATCTTTGAACCTCTATATATATACCTAATTATTTCATGTAAACTACCATTCTCTTTTCTGTATCATTCAATTTTTTCAGCTATATGCTGTCAAGGAAAGGAATTCAAAGCGTGAAAAACATTCAACAATTTACTGGAAGAAAATTTCTAATCAATTGATAGCATAATAAGATTATTAAAATAAAGTTTTTGAAATTTTTCCTTTGCTATTTACTTTCTCAAATTTGTATAAATGGTTGGAAGATGAAGGGGCGCGAGATTGACCAAATTATTGTGAGGCACGTGGAATCTCCCACGTGGAGATCTGGCAGGGACTAGTGGGCCATGTAAAATCTCTGGAAAGTGCCAGAGGACGTGAAAATGAGCTGGCTACGCAACCTCTCTTGCATGTGGGACCCTCGTGGTTCTAAGTCCACCTGCGTGGGACACGTCAGTATCCAGACCACGCACGCGACCGGCATTAGTGGGACCGCACCAAGTACGTGATTTGATGCCTTTTTATGCCAAGCCAAACCTCATTGGCAGGGATAACTCCTTATTTCTAGGTGTCGTGGCTCGAATTTTTACCATTGGATGTTTTCATTTACAGCCGTCGATTATATTAACGTCAGTAGTGGGTCCAGGTATTGAATTTAACGTCTGATATGAATGGACGGCTATGATTAGAAATTCGTCGTGCCCTAGTTTGAACAAAGTGCTTTAGACATGGAGTGCTATCCGCGTCAAAAAGGAGGGCACCACACCAGTAGGTGAAATTACTTAAAAATACTCTGTTATTAGTTCTCTGTGGCCCCTTTTTAAAATTAATGCATATTCATGTTAATCGGAAATTTTGTACCAATAAAAATTACGTAAAATTCTGTCTTGAGCAAGAGGATGATAATCTCATTATCTCATTTACTTATAGGTATTAAAAGGTTATATTAATGTTCATAATTTTATTATAATTCATCATTATTTAATAAATTTAATTTAATATAATAACAACATTTACGTAAAATAATCTCATATTATTCTTTGATTACCAACATTCACATATAATAGTTATTTATACATACATATTTATCCAAATATATTATTCTTTTATATTCATTAATTTTTAGAGGGAATTTGATTATCAGTAATATATAATTATCATGATGATTTATCTTTTATTATTAGTATTACTTTTATTTGAGTTGTTCGGTATTGTAAGATTATTAAATTAATCTTGATTTTATGTAATTTAACTTTATTTAATATATTTTTTGACATAATTATTTTTATATTCAATTTGCCTCTAATAAGTTTAAAAATAATAATTATTTTTCACAAAATAAAATAAATCAGAGGTATAGAATGATATATAATCATATATTTAAAAATAAATTTTAAAACTTGAGGCATGTGAAAAATTTAAGTGATATTTTTATATTTTTAAATTAAAAATACTTTTAAAACCATTTGGATTTATGTTAAATTTACTGTAAAGAAAACTAAATAAAACCAAACTCTAATTTAAATTACAACAAATTGGGAAATTTTCTTTTTTATAAAGCACAGTAGAAAAATCTATATAATTGATCAAATATGAATAGGCCAAATGATTTATCGCAGCCAAGGTTTCCTTAAATTGCAAGCCCACCCATAAAAGTTTAAAAACTAAATATCTATCATTAACCAAAGTTAGAAGAGTAATTTTATTTGTTTGAATAAAAATTAAAATATAAATTTAAAATAAAATAAATATTAAAAAAACAGTCATTATCGTCGACAATATTATTAGCGGTAGTAATCGATATAATTCTCATCAGGTAGTAGGATCTAATCGTCTCGATGGTGGAAATGACCAAATCTAGTAGTCTTCGTCATCTAAAATAGCTGAAAATTGCCTATATCAAATATTTCAACCATTTTCGACATTCTTCAATGATGGAGACTATCAGATTTAATCACTACTGCCAGATTTGGTCACTTCTACTAGATCTCTGACCATTTTTATTATCAAAACAGTTAGATCCGACTACTAATGAAATTAGATGATTAACGTTAACCACCGTTACTGACAGCGGTGACTGTTTTTTAAATATTTATTTTATTTTATTAAATATTTATTTTTTTATGATTATTTTAATATTATTTATATATAATTATATTTTAATATTAATATTATTGATTTTTACAAAGGGTATTTTGATCTTTCCAAAGAGTAAGGGTGGGTACTCGCTTTTCAAACTTTTGTGGGTTGGACTTTGTCATTTATGGAAACCTTGGGTGGAAATATGTAGTTTTGACTTGCGCATGCCTTACGACTCCATGCTGGCAGTCAATGACTGGCTAGTCCACAGTTGTGGATTTCAAAGGACCTATTCATTCTGGTTTATTTTTTGTAAGAATAAAATAAATTGAAATTTTAATTGAATGAAACGCACCACGTAAGCCACATGACCGGTGGAATAGGTTGGACCCTAATCGAAGACGCGTAGATCGAGTTATTAACGAACACGTGTACGGCAGAGGTGACGTTGGTATAAATAAATATGGCAGCGCGATTATCGATGGGCCAACTCAACAACCAACTTTGCCCACGTACATGCCATCTATTTGTATACGACACGAGTATGGTGACGTGGATGTTGCCTTGGCGCTCGTACATCTCCTCCTCCTCCACCACCTCCCCCCTCTCTCTCTGCTCCTTTTTTTCTTTTCGGGAGAGCCCGAACATTTCCCGTTTGTTCTTGGAGAGGGAGAGTTAGAGAGATAAAATGTCGAGATTGTCAAGTTTATAGTCTTTATTCACAACTGTAATCTTTATTTATGCTTTTAATTTATTTTCGCTTCTATATCGGAGAAAGACCAAAGCTTAAGCATTTTTAGTTTCTGGATTTCGGAAGTGCGAAGAGGAGATTTGGTGTCTGGAAATATAAGGTATGGAAATTTCAAGTTTTTTGTTTGAAAGAATTTCAGATGTTTTAGAGGATTTGGTTGTTAAGTGTTTGTTATATAAATTCTAACCTTTTCTTTTGTTTGGTGAGAAAATGGAGGAAGGAATATGCAAGTGTTGAGGTCTTCAAAACATGTCGATTAGGTGATGTTTGATTTTCTACAAAATGTAGGAATGTTAGAGGAAACTACAACTTGAATATTGGAATTGGGTTGAGCTTTCTCGGTTTTAGAAACTGATGTAACAGAGCTTCACGACTAAGAACACGCTTGTTATCTTCACTGTTGGGAAAGAATGAATTTCGTTTTCTCGGAAACCAAATAGAAAATAATTTGCTCAAATTTATATATATCTCTTCAATTTACGAGTCGTCCGCTTCCTTCAAATTGAGAACCCTTACCAAGCCTAGCAGGGAGTCAGATTTATAATTAAAAAATAAAACGAAATTAGGAAATTTTGCAATATAAACTCTGTTATCTAGAAGCAAATATGATTTTCCGGATTAAGGAACTAATCCAAATAATTGAGTTATCATGCTGAGAAAATCTGCAGGACTCCTCAGACTCTGTTACGAGGGTATTTTTGTCTTTTAGATAACGCATTGTTATCGGTTGTAAAAGAGATTTGCTGAGTCTACCTATACAGATCACCTTCCTATGATCGGTGGGGGCTTGGAAAGACTTTTAGGCCCCAAATTTCGGACTTCTTTCAGGCTTTCAACTTTTTTTTTTTAAATTTATTCCGAATTGTTGATGGTCATGAATCGTCAATTCGTTGTGATATTCGGACTTAATTGAAGCAGTTGATAAAAATCTTCGTTTGAAGGTGCTTATATGGATCAGGAATTGTGTTTGTGGCACGTTGATTTACAATTATCGGAGTCAAGATATCAATAAATTTGACTAAGAAAAAAGTGAGCGTAAATAAATTTTCAGCAATTAAATTATTCATTTTTGGTTAACCTGGATGCATTCCAAATAAGAAGAATTCAAAACGTAAGGAATTTTTTTACTCAAGAATTTGTATACTTCTATCCATTGTTTTCCAAATTCGTTAATGAAAAATTCATTTCAGTATCGTGTATCTTATGGAGCTTCGTGGGAATTGATATGTTTATGGATGCTGCAAATGGTTTTATATGTTTAATTGTATTATTACTGTACTTTGTCTTCTATGCTCTTCTTTTCTTGCCAATCATGACCTGAGTTTTTCTGCCTTGATGCAACTGACTATTGATCAAAGACGTGAACTTCTGGCATTTTCTCTGAATCACCTGGGGGCTAGCAGTCTGGTGCTTGACCATGGGAAGCAATGAAGATGGGAAGTCTTCTAAGTCGGATAAGTCATCTTCAGCTGCACCACCGGTGAGTTGAGAAATGACGCTGGATTCTTTTGTTAAGAACTAGAATATGAAAACACATGATTTTGCTGCTCAGGAAAAAGAAAAAAAAAAAGGATACAAACCTCTGAATTCTGGGTGCCATACTTATGAAGGTTTTGTCTAACAATTGGTCAATTTGATTCATTGACAGGATCAGAGCAATATTCATGTGTATTCTGATTGGGCAGCTATGCAGGTCATCTACTTTATACTTGCAATTATTTTTTTTCCCTTAAAAATTTTCCAACACCGTTTATGAAACTGCTGAATGGGGATTATTCATCTTTAGGCATATTATGGCCCCAGAGTAGCAATTCCACCATATTACAACTCTAATGTGTCATCTGGACATGCTCCTCACCCCTATATGTGGGGTCCACCACAGGTATACTTTAAAGCTTTGAGGATGTTTGATAGGCAAACTTTTCTTTAACAGTTCTAATATTGAGGAATGAATTTAGTTAACTGGTGATGGGGTAAATTTGTTAATTCATTGATAGTTGCAGCCTATGATGCCGCCTTATGGAGCACCTTATGCTGCAATTTACCCTCCGGGAGGAGTTTATGCACATCCTGCAGTTCCTTTGGTAAGTTTTAGTTTTGTCTACACTTTTAGTAACTGTTGTGGGATTTTCCGTTTTAGTATCAGAGCAAAGTTGTTGTCTGAGGGAGGTAGCAAATTTTTGTTCATGGGACTCTACCTTGAGGTATCAGAGGACATTGTTATCTGAAAGAGCTATTAGATCTGTGTTCATTGGGATGTTTGTAAACTCCTCCTGGTTCGGTAAAATTGATTTGGTTGTAGAATTGTCCACATCTCATTTTTCTTGCAGCTTATTTGTGTTAAACATAATTATTCCTTCTTTGCACTTGGTGGACAGCTTGAATGTGGTCATTGTCCTTTGTTTACTGAAATCAGTTTGATGTGTTTATCTTTTTCCTTTAATGTAGGCATCGCATCCACATGGCCATGGGGTTCCATCATCTCCTGCTGTAAGTGGAGCCTTGTGTCTTTTCTTTCAAGTTGTCTTTTTCATCCCTCTTAGGTTTGTAGGCATCATAAGTTGATGTTGAATGTAATAATACAGGCTGTAATGCAATTGAGCACAGAAACACCAATAAAATCATCAGGAAACTCAGAGCGAGGTGTAATGAAGAAGCTGAAAGGATTTGATGGTCTTGCAATGTCTATAGGCAATGGTAATGCTGAAAGTGCTGATGATGGGCTCTCACAGTGGTGTGTTGAACAAGCACATAACTTTGTTGACAGGTTCAGTGGTCTTGCTACTTTCTCTATTCAGGATATACTAATTTTATTCCTATTTGGGCAGTGACGCTGAAGGTACAACTGATGGGAATGATGGGAATACTTGTAAGGTGAGTGCTTATTTTTCTCTTGAGAATTTGTTACATCGTTGTGTGCTTCACGAACTGATTTGAAAGTTATATATAGAATAATCAATGTAAATAAAATTGTCAACCCTTGCCTACTTATGTCAGGAAGATCAAGCTGGGAGGAAAAGAAGCCGGGAGGAAACACCTGTCAGTGGTATGACTATTTTTAATGAAATTGATGAACAAAAAGTTCACCTACAATTAATAATTTTTGTGGCCTGTGTGAAGATTTCTGGAAGTGTGACAAATGACATCCAATTTGGAATTTATGAAAAACAAAAGAAGAAAATAGAAAAGAATTGGTCCTTGGGAACCCTATTTGGTTGAAATTCTCACGTGTTTATGTTTATATTTGTTCAATCTCTATCCCAACAGGTGGAGATGGAAAAAGTGAGAGCCAGCCAAATCCTGTTCCTGGTGGTGATGTGAATGGAGCTCCTATTGTGGTGTTGGGCACAAGTGTTGCCGCCGCTGGTGTTCCAGGAAAAACAGGCAGCCCCCTACTCTCTCCTGCCATGACAACAGCATTGGAGCTTAGAAACTCGACTAACATGAATGGTAGGACGAGTCCAACTAGTGTTCCAGAACCATGTACAGTCTTGCCTGCTGAAGGCTGGTTACAGGTATTTTTTGTGAATTTTCTTTCATTGTTCTTCGGTGGCTCAGCTTGTTTTGATAATTCTATATTTTTAAGCTATTGCAAGAAACTTTTGAATTTCAGTCCTATATGCAGCATATGATTTCTAACACACACACACACACACACACATATGTGTGTGTATATATATATATATATATATATATATATATATATATATATCATTTGTACTGTTTTGACATCTTGCTAGAATGAACGGGATCTCAAACGAGAGAGGAGAAAGCAGTCTAATCGAGAATCTGCTAGAAGGTCTAGGTTGAGGAAGCAGGTAAGACTCAGGGGACAGAAGTGCTCATCCGTTTTTTCTCAAAATCTCTATTGGTTGAATTTTATTTTACCCCATATAGGCTGAGACTGAAGAACTGGCACGTAAAGTTGATTTATTGAATGTTGAGAATACGGCACTCAGGTCTGAAATAAATCAATTAACTGAGAAGTCAGAGAAACTAAGGCTAGAAAATGCAACATTAATGGTAAGCTGTAGCCTCTGTGATTACTCTAGTTTCCTGAGTTTAGACTGTTTAAGCCCGGAAGTTATATGTTTTCAACCTGAAAAGTTTCGTGCTAACTTATGAAGTGGTTCATTATACAGGATAAACTGAAAAATGCCCACCCTCAAGAGATTATTTTGACCAACATTGACGACAAGAGGGTGACGCCCATTAGTACCGAGAACCTGCTTTCTAGAGTCAACAATTCAGATTCTGTCGACAGAAATGTTGGGGAAGGGGGTCACCCGTTTGAGAAAAACTCAAACTCTGGTGCAAAGCTACATCAACTCCTGGACACAAGTCCCAGAGCCGATGCTGTGGCTGCTGGCTGACCACAGAAATAGCAAAATCGCTAACAGTCAGTAGATGCAGAGATAAATAGCTAAATAGGATTGGTAAGGATGGTGGAGGTTTTCGGTAAGTTAGTTTTCTCTCATGGCAAACCTGATGCGTTTTAGTAAAATCAGAGTGCTTGTGCTAATGGCCTTAAGGTTAAGATATTGCATGTACATTTAAGAGAAAATAGAAATCGATGAATTTAGGAACTTATAGATAAACTGTATTCTGGTTTCATGTGAAGCTATTGACAACTATTGATGTCACGTTTATTTCTAATTGTCCCGTAAGGTTTGTCATTTATATCTGTGGGTTACTTTTATGAATTCAATCAAAGCCCATAAACACATGACGAAAGGAAGAAAATTATGATTTCCAATCTTAAATTTTCTTCCTTGTCAATTCTAATATGTCATTCTTTTATTTTAAGAAACAGAAATGTTTTGGTCCAATAATACGAAGTTGAATTGAAGCAAAAGAAAATTTTCAAAAGCTACGGAAATTTAGAATTATCTTTCGGCATGAGCTACGGCCGACCTATATTTTAGCTGATTGACCTTATAAAAGCGCCACATTTGAATGTAACTTCTTGTTCCCGAAGTAGGATCCTGACGTCCATGCCGTGGCTGAGTCCAAATACCTTATCCATATAATCAACATCAATCTTTAATATAATTATTATTCCCTCTTGGCTAATGGTTTTAATTTTTATTAATTTGATTTTAGGTCCTCTCTCTTTCTTCGTTTTTTGAAAGTTTCTTTCATTTTGTTCTCTTTATCTTTATTAAAAAATATATATATTATTTTTTTAATATTAAAATATATTTATAATAATTTTAAAATTTGAAATTAATTTCATATTTAAGAATTTAAAAAAGCGTAAAAAAAAAAAAAAAAAAGAGGATTCGCTTCGACTCTTTTGTAAGAATTTTGTCAATTCCCATCCCGTCTCCCTTGTCATCTCTGTTTTTGTTGAAAAATCTTTTCTTTATTAAAAAAATAAAAGTCGGTCCAAAGATATGATTTCACGTATTATTAATATAAGAGATATAAGCCGAAATCTTCAGCCCTGTCCATAAAATCAAAGCGTATGTGATGGCAAGTTTATCGTGATTAGTATACACGAAAGCTATTCGTGGCCCACGGAGTCCAAGGCTGCCCAAAAGATTCAAAACCCTAACCCAAGGGCGAGGCCACCAAAATCCAAAAAGATTGCCCCTTTTTGTCTCCTATAATAGGTAACTTCACTAATAGGGAACCGGGATTATTGGGGTAAAAATACAGTCGTCTGTATTTTAGGATTTTTTTTTTTTTAAGATGTTTCACATGCAAGAATTACATTCATGAGAGACCGCCCTGGTCTTCTTGCACTATTGATTTGACATTGGAAAACAGAAAAAAAAAAAAAAAAAAAAGTCGGGGGTCTGGTGATGGTGTCAAATAATGGACTGGACTGGACCGGAGGGCCCCGATGAAGAACTTACAATTTTAATAAAAATATAATTAAAAAATGAAGAATCGTAATTCTTATTTGAATTTTCGACTGTTCTGTACAGAGAACATGTACTTCTCGCATTTCCACGTCCTAGATCTCTGCAACAGAATTATATTATACCAGTTCAATTTCCTTTTTTATGCTTAATTCTTCACATGCTATCACTTTAACAATGGTTTTTTTTTTTTCCTTTCAAATTCTATCCAATGTTTTTGCTTCAACTTTTGGTCAATCATTTTCTAATACAACTCACTGTTTAAAGTATTGCTTTAACACTTTCATTCACAATAAGTAGCCATGCATGTGTTCTTTTCGATATTACTTACCGTTATGGGCGTCGCATTGCTTTCCATAAGTTTATTGTGATTTACTTTTTCCCTTTTTTGGGTTTGCTTTTGGGTTTCTTCATTTTTAGTATCTGAAGTGCAAGTTGGGATTCAGTTGTATCGGATATTAAATTTTCGAATTGATGGGTTTTGTATGCATTTTTAAAGTTAGATTAAGTTATCTTATTATGGTGTAAATAAGACAAGTTTCTGGAGATTTTACTTGTGAGTATATGATAGGTGTTTATGTACGCAATTGCCAGATGTTTCGCCTTTTTGCATTAGTTGTATGGTGTGTGTGGGTTTTAGAGTTTAAGTGTCAATGGTTTTGATACAACTTATCTTTTCGGGGTTCTCTAGATCTGATATGTTCTGATTAAATAGAAATTGAGCAAGTGGGTGCCGTTCCGAATTGCGACTCTGTTCGTTTCTTCTTATTCTTTACATTGTCGGTGTTAGTAATTGACAGGGTCTTTAGAGTCTTCTTGAGTAGTCAGAAGAGAACTAGGATATTTTATTTTGTTTATTGTGTTTGCGAAATGGGGCATCCTGCAGCAATTTGTGATGTTAAATCAACATTTGAGATGACAAAGGACTGGAATGGGATTGATCAGGTTGTGCTTCGAAACCCACGAGGGGCCTCCGCTAAGGTGAGGTTTTTAAACATTAATTGCTCCAATTAAAGCTTTACGCTAACAAGGAGAGCTATAAGTTGGGGACTTCAACTGAGTAGGTGATGTTTGTTTCTTTCTTTAATGGTAAAGGTCAGCTTGCAAGGAGGACAAGTTACTTCATGGAGAAATGAGAAAGGAGAGGAACTTTTGTTCACTAGTAGCAAGGTTTGGTTTCTTCTTGTTTCTGTTTTATATGATTTCTATGGTATACTTGCATGGTCATTTTAATTCTAATTTTGTGGTAATTTAAATTTGGTTTCACCCGGGTTAAAATTTTTGGAACATTATCCAATTTATTACAAAATCATTGGTGGTTATGTATTTGTCAGAAAATCATATGATTGTCTTAAGGATTGCTGTGCTGTCTATATGTAATCAACTTTAAAACCTGCTGGATAACATTTTCTTTCCCCAATTATAACAGGCAACTTTTAAGGCCTCAAAAGCAATACACGGCGGAATCCCTATTTGTTTCCCTCAGGTACGTATTATCATTTTGTTCTGTGCAAGATTGCATATAAATTACTTAGCATGTGCTCATGTATACTATTTTTAATGCTTTTGAAGTTCGGAAACTGTGGATCACTAGAGCAGCATGGATTTGCAAGGAACAAAATGTGGAAAATTGAGGAAAATACTCCATCTCTGCAGCAAAATGATTTCAATAGAAAAGGCTGTGTTGACCTACTGCTTAAACCATCTGAAGAAGACTTGAAGTGCTGGCCCCATAGGTATGTATTTGGGTTGCTGCAGATTTTCTTATGATGCTTTCACATACATTCACAAGGAATTTTTAAATTTCCCATGGTTGAAGTAGTGCAAAATTAGCAAATTTAGATATTGAGTGTCTTTCTGGGCTGATAGACATTTTTATGTGTGCTTCAGTGAATTTTAGTTGGTGGTCATGTAGCTAATGGGTGATTTTTCTTCTCAGTTTTCAGTTTCGTCTTAGAGTCTTGCTTGGAGTAGATGGAGATTTGACATTAACATCACGAGTGAGGAACATTAATGGCAAACCGTTTACTTTCTCTTTTGCATATCACACATATTTGTTGGTTTCTGATATAAGGTAAGATTTTATTCGCTTTAACTTAAAATTAGAAATTATTCACATTTGATAATAAATGTTTGGGAATGTGCTTGCAGTGAAGTGAGGATAGAAGGCTTGGAGACAGTTGACTACCTGGATAATCTTCACCAAAGAGAACGTTTTACAGAACAAGGAGATGCTATTACTTTTGAATCTGAGGTAAGGTATTGAGTCTTGTCAGGGTGACCTGTTAAAAGCAATTTGGAATCTAATAATTGTGGACTAATTTCTCTTATGAATTGGCAATATCTTGTAATTTTGACCGTTTCAAGGTTTTCCTTTGATGTGTCTCTTAAATTTCTTCCACAGATTTTGCGGTGGCTCTGTTTCTTATTGCTTTTCTTGTCTCAGTCTTTCTTTCCCAATACTAAATGAAATATAATTATTTTGAAGCTACTTCCACTGCTTGTTAGGGAATGTGCACTAAATTTTCAGTACAATGAACCTGTTGATGTAGAGAAAATGCATTTTTTGTCTCAAACATTGGTTTACTAAATTGAATGAACTATCTGCTTGTCTGATTCTTGGTGCAGTTTGGGCTTATTGTCTACCTGTTATTTTTCTGCCAGGTGGACCGAGTTTATCTTCATTGCCCTAATGTAATTGCAGTACTTGATCATGAAAAGAAACGAACATTTGTTATAAGAAAGGAAGGCCTGCCTGATGTTGGTAAGCTGCCACCTGCCAAACATTTTTACTGTGCTAAATCAGGAGGAAAGAAATTACATCAAGACACGTTATACATTGTGATTATCTGAGTTTTTTTTTTTTAATATAGATATATCCAGTTACTCAATTACATAAGCAAGTGAAGTAAAAGTGCGCGTCATAATGAAGAATTTAGATTACAGATGGTTTTATCTTGTGTTGTTTCTGTGAGAATTTCTATTGAATTTTCTGGTCCTTTTTTTAATAATTCTCTTTTGATTGATAGCGGTGTGGAATCCATGGGAGAAAAAATCAAAGTCAATGGTAGATTTTGTCGACGAGGAGTATAAACAGATGCTATGTGTTGATGGAGCAGCAATTGAGAAACCTATCACACTGAAACCAGGTGAAGAGTGGACAGGGCGATTGCAACTTTTGGTAGTGCCTTCAACTTTCTGTAGTGAACAATTTGATCTTTAGAATGAAGTTTAGAGAAATGGTACAAAGCTTTTAATTGTAGATGTTTTGGTTTCACAGTTTGTAGTTGCAGGAATAGTTCAATTGCCCTTTGAGATGTATTTTGTAGGATTTAACTGAGACTGGGAAATGTTCTGCTTTCTGGAAATAGACATGCCTAATGTTGATACATATTTTCATAAGCATTTAAATTGGATGAAATTAGAAAATTAATAAATTAGTTGTTGGTTGCATTTGGTGAAATATTAATTGACATTACACCAATAAAATGTTACATGAAATTTTGAACTTCTGTTTGGAATTTTCCCCAATGTGGAAATGCAAAGTGTTAAAACCTTGGTGCCATTTGCCACTCGCACCTTTTAACTTTGCACAAGAGACAAGTCATCCTGACCTGATCTCAGTGCCCTCTTCACTCCTTTGTGTAACTTTTCTCGCTCTTTGAATTTCACCTCTTTTTCTGTCCTTCTCTTGTCTCCCATTTTCTAAATGACTTTGTTATCGCGATCCGATTTGATGAATTTGAGATAGAGATCCCTTTAATCTCTATTTTACAATCTCTTCAGATCTATCATTTCTGAATTTCAGTTCCATTTCCAAAGTACGTTCTTTGCATGTTCATCTCTCTTTGTGCTTTTCTTCACTCTGTTTGATTTCTTCTTTCAAAATCTTCTTCATTTTCTTGCGTTGCCCAGAAAACATTTCATCGAATTTTATACACCAGAGCAACTATCAATAAAATCTGAACTCGAAGATCAAGAATGGCTGACGTGCAGAAAGGGAAACCTACCCTCCAAAAACCTCCGGGTTACAAAGACCCAACCGTTCCAGTCCAGCGGAACCCCAGAGCACCGCCACGAAAACTAGTCCTCCCACCGTCTTTCCACCAAAGGAAGAAACGCATGAGCTTTCGTCGTTTTTGCTGCTGCTCCTTCTGCATCCTGACGTTAACACTCATCATCATATTTTCGATATCTTTTGCAGTTTTTTACTTCTGGTTTGATCCGAAACTCCCAGTTTTTCACCTGCAGTCATTTTCATTTCGACAATTACACGTTAGTGTAAAAACCGACGGCACCTACCTGAACGTTGCAACGTTGACAAGAGTAGAAGCACGGAACCCTAACGGGAAATTAACGTATTATTATGGCGGGTCCGAAGTGGAGGTGAGTGCAGGGAAGGACAAGGATATTGAGTTTGGATCGAAAGACTTGGCAGGATTCACTCAAGCCAAACACAACATGACAAGTTTAAAGATCGAGACGAAGAATAACCAGCTGGTTGAAGATGGGGTAGGGCCAAGGCTAATGAGTCGATACAAAAACAAAGATATGGTGGTAAACGTCCAGATTCGGACGAGCGTTGGCGTTGGATGGAACGGCTGGAAGATAAGACCTTTAGCCTTGGGTGTAAATGTCATCTGTGGCGGTGTAACTTTGAACACTCTCAATCAAGAAATGCCCAAATGCACCATTAATTTACTCAAATGGTAGTCTTCTCCATGCTGGAATTTGTTTGTATAATCGAATTTATATGCCTTTCTGTGAGTCACCTCTTCAAGTTGAGAATTCTGATTAAATTTTGTGCATGCAGGATTAATATTCATTGAGAAACGGGGTGTTTTCCCAAGAAAATGATCTTGACACATACCATTCTTGACACAACAGTTGAGACATTGGCCGTGTGTAAGCTTTGGAGTCTTTTTGCCGTAATGGGGTTTGTATAGATTAATTTCATTTTGCTGGTGAAGAATCTTGTTTCTGTAAATTGTGGGGTAGATGATGATTGCCGATGACGCTGACAGAGAGACGGGCTGCCGTTTTCTGTCAATAATAAAATAAAATTGAAGAAGGTGTAACATCCACCCATAATATGGCGAAGGTGTCATATCTGAGTTGAAGTTAATACACAACCTAAGTGGTAGTATTTGAGTGCCTGCCTCGTCAAGTAAGAATCGGCTTTGTTTGGTGCCAAGTCTGCTGCCTCATCAGGTTAATGGCTGTCACCTCATATCAAATTCTATTATGACTACTGCTCATTTCCATGCCACATGCAATTTATCCTAAACGCCAAAATATTCTCAGTATTTTAAGCTAAATAAACGAACAAAACCTCTATGAAGCAAACAAATTTTCAAAACTCTGATCGGTTGGATTTTGAATGAAATCAAGTACTTATATATGTCAGAATATTTTCATTAATGTGATTCATGTGTAATTAATATAAAATATATGTTCAACGATAAATTACGAGCTAAAGTATTATAATCAATCTAAAAAGATTTATATAAAATTATACAATATTTGTTCTTTCTATTCATATATTGTAAATCATTGTCATCATCAATTTTAATCATAATTAAATATATATGTATTTGATGTATATAAATAAATAAATAATAATTTACGTCTTGAGAGTTTCTTGAATTATAGAATTTGGTATTGCCATATTTTTAATTATTTGTCCTAATTTTGATCAAAGAAATATTTTAATATAAACCATTAAAACCATTTCTTATAAGCCAATAAAAAAAAAAAAAACTAAAACTAAGAAGTTAAAAGGGGAAGAAGTTGACCCTAGGGCTTGGCCTAGCATTAAGGGCTTTGGCCAACCCTTATGGTGGTCAGGGTTCAAACTGTAGTGAAGTCAATAATCTTTGATTTATCCGGTTTGTGGTTGTGGGTCTAGGTGGTCACAGAGCCCCGGATTTAAATTATCCGATCAGTTATAGTTGACCGACTGGTATGGATAGGGGTTCCTGGGTTTTAAAAAAAAAAAAAAGGGAAGAAGTTGCAAGGAAAAATAAAGAAAAATATAAAATATAAAATAAAGGAGAAAAAATGTAGTTTGAATGATCTTTTGGAATTGAAGTTGATAGAAATAACGAGAGGAAGGTGAAGATTTAGTAATTTTTTTTTTTAGAATAAGAATTTATCGTTTTAATATATTTTTTACGATAAATAATAATTTATATATTTATTTTATTTACTTTAAAATAACGACTATCAGATGATGCTTTTAATAACTCATAAATTCTAACAAGATAGAAATAGCTTAATATTTAAACAATCATAAAATGGTGATAAAATATATATTAATAATCAGAATTTTATATTTTATATTAAATTATATTTTCTCAAAATTTATCTTTAAAATATCTTTTTATTATTTAATAATATAAATCATATCTTTTCAAACTTTAATAAAAAACTAATATTATAAAAATAAAATAATTATATTATTCTCTATAATTTTAGAAAACAATTAAAAATAAATGTTTATATATTTTGTTTTAACGTTTTAAATAAATAATTTCACCCTTTTTAACTTTAAAAATATCAAAATAAATTTATTTGTGCGTGTGTAACATCAAGATAAGTAGGGGAAGAAGAAGGCAATGATCGTAGTAAAAAATTAGACTTGTTAATAATAATAAAATTAGTCAGAGGAAAAGAAAAACATGCTTTCATAAATAAAAAATTTATAGGTAATTCTCCATAAAAGGGTGATTACGTGTTCGTTCGTATGTAGTTGAATGAATTTAGTTATTCTAAGAACTCACTTTTTAATTGAATTACGGTAGACTTGTATTATCATTAATTTCATTTAATTCCGTAGGGATAATTAAGTATATAGTATTATATTTTCTCAAATTTGATATTAAAAAAGTAATAGAATAATTTTATTAATTTAAAATGATATAATTTATTTTAAAAAATAATTTAAGATAATATGAAAATTTTTTTTGTCAGCAATTTTTTTTTTAATTTATTTAAAGTGAGAAAGAGTAATTTACCTGATGACGCCGAAAAGTGGGTTTTTTTTTTTTTTTTTATCCTTTGTAAATATTACGACCAACTCGGACAAGAGAAGGAAAGAGAGAGTCACGTCAACCTGTGGTGATCCTCCAATCACAATCCAAAGTAATTGTTATGATCTCATTCATTCATATGCAAATCAACGTACGCGTCGACGCCAGACTCCTACCATAAGTAAGAAAGCAACTTCTAAGTTGCGATCGGCTACACGTAGATACACCCCAATTTCTCTTTATCTAAATTTTTCTATTTTTCGTCAAGTTTGTTCGCTCCAACCGTCTGCTCGCCGCAGTTCTGTCTCGTCGCGTAGATCGGAGAAGATCTTCTGGTTTTATTCATGGCCTCCAAGCGGATCTTGAAGGAGCTCAAGGATCTCCAGAAAGATCCTCCGACCTCTTGCAGTGCTGGTAATTTGTTTAGAAAATAATTATCTTGTTCTTTTATTACCTTTCGTGGTCTCCGGTTGCGGTATAGGCGGTTCGATCTCTGATTTTCATGTGTCGGTTATATACGAGTCAAACTGTTTCATCTTATTCGTGTATTAATTTGAAAAACTTAACTTTATTGGTTGGTGTTTGCTTGATAAATTATAGCATCTTGTGAAAATTTGTAGGCTCTTCCTCATCTGTGTATTATGTTATTCTAATAGGACATGTATTTTGATTGCATATTTTGGGGCAGTTTTTCTGGACTCATCAATGATTGGTTGTGTAGGTATTTCTGCATTAAATATTGACTTTGTCAAACAATACCGTAATTAGTTTCAGAAGTTTAGTTTCGTTGTAGGGGGCTGTAACTTTTCTTAACCTCGAGCCTCTGAATATATGTGCTGTTTGTTTTTCTCTTTCATCAGTAAACTGGTATGCTTTTCATATTGTGTCTCTCTTTTGATGTTTTTGAAATGGATTTGACATATTGATTTCCTAGAATACTCTAGGATGTTTGATTTTGATTGTGGTATTATATGTTTCTAAATTTCAAATCGATGTGGGTCAAAACGTTGAAGTGAAATGTGCAACAGTTCCTCCCACAGGTTCATGGTCTTCATCGGATCAGGCCTGCAAATATGATTCTTCAGCTAGTATAGTAGGGTTGCCTCTTATCCTCATCTGCATCACTTTAAGCATTGATTCTCTTATACCTATTACTGATCATGAATTTGTGCTTATACTTTATTCTGTAGTGGTGAGTAGTAACAGTCAGACAATAGTGCATTTTATGTAACTGTTTCAGCATATCTATTATTACATGAATTTGCATGTCCCAATATTTCTACCAGCATTATAATGGGTTTCTAGGTCACTTTTCTACATTATCAGCATTTATATATGTAACAGTTATCACAGGTATGTTAAGGGCAATAGAATACAATACCTTTCAGGTAATCTGGTTGCAGGTACAGTGTGATAGGCTTGATATTGAGACATGATATGGTTTTGATTAACTGGTAGTTAGGAAATTCTCTAGGTGTTATGTTTTATATTAAGTTTTTTGCTTAAAGAAAATCTTTGCTATTGAAAATGAAGGTATTTTTGGGGGAAAATAATTATTATAATTTCTTATTACAATTGATTTTTGTTGCACTTATTGTTAAATATTATTTGATTATCAGATATGATACTTTATACTTTGATGCTGGTAGGTCCTGTCGCTGAAGACATGTTTCATTGGCAAGCCACCATAATGGGTCCTCCAGATAGTCCTTATGCAGGGGGAGTATTTCTAGTTACAATTCACTTCCCTCCTGATTATCCATTTAAACCACCAAAGGTGAAGCATTATATCTAATATTTAGTTATTAGTGCTGTGGAGCAAATATTAATCTTTCTTTTTATAAAGATATGTGATTGTTGAAAAAAGTTAAGGATTCTTGATGAAAGAATGGAGTGAACTTAAGAAGGATCTTGAATTGTGTGTTTGAAGGAGGGATGGAATACTTCATGAATGCTTTGAATAGTTAAAGCATATAATACCCTTTCGGTGAGAAACTATGTATACAATTGAAGCATGATGAGATGAGTCATGATTGTGTGAAGTATGGACTGCAGTAGTGAATTTCTTAGGTGGGAACATTCAGAACATATCATGTTGTGCCTGATAGACCCTTTTCATGTGATACATTGAGTAGTAAATATCTTGAGGGCTAATACTTTAGGAAAAACATATCATGCTGTTAAATGTAATTCTGTGCAATTCATTAATCTGATCTAATCTGTTTCTATGTCTCTGTTTTTGCAGGTTGCATTTAGGACTAAGGTTTTTCATCCAAATATTAACAGCAATGGTAGTATATGTCTTGATATATTAAAAGAACAGTGGAGCCCAGCGTTGACAATATCCAAGGTTCTGTTCTCTTAACAGCTACTTAACTAAAAAGTGAAAAAATAAAAAGCCGATGATTGCTAACTTGCCTACTCTGATATAAGAATTGGTATGCTACATTATTCACCTGCAGGAAGTTTCTAAATTAATTGTTCTAGTCCAATGTGATATCTAAAAATTATAGTTGAATGCTGTAGTATTGGAAGAAAGTAGAAACATATTACCAGATTCCACTGAATTTGGAGATTTTGTCATGGGCTGAACTCCTTCTGTCATTTA
Source organism: Anacardium occidentale (assembly GCA_026122585.1). Classification (NCBI taxonomy): domain Eukaryota; kingdom Viridiplantae; phylum Streptophyta; class Magnoliopsida; order Sapindales; family Anacardiaceae; genus Anacardium; species Anacardium occidentale. The sequence goes on along the minus strand of JAJEJH010000372.1, from coordinate 138,782 downwards.
GAGTCAATATCTTCCATCCTGCAAATCACGATACAGGATTAGTTTTAAATGGGTTGTACAACCTTCATTTATTTTTGACATCAACAAGATAGATACCTAAAAAACACATACCACTGGCTATATTGGGGCAAAGTTTGGGCTAATCTTTAAGTAGTGATGGACGTGCCTCTGTTAGTTTTTCATTTTAATAATGCCCTGCCATGAGCCATAGTATTAAAAACTGATTTCAGAGAACTGTTGCTTAGGTAAAGTTCTCCATTATTTTTGTCAGTAGACTTCATCACTACTTACAATTGTTGTAATGAATCATCCAATATATTTCTTTGAAATTATTATTATTATTATTATTTTGTAATTTTTATATTTTGGGCTGTGATTCACTCTTTCATAATTACTGTTTTTTGAGTATGTGGGAAAGGTTTTGTTTCCTTTTTCAGGTGTTACTCTCAATTTGCTCCCTCTTAACGGACCCCAACCCAGATGACCCTTTGGTGCCAGAAATTGCTCATATGTATAAGACAGACCGGGCCAAGTACGAATCAACTGCTAGGAGCTGGACCCAAAAATATGCCATGGGCTAGGAAAGTCTGTCAGTCTCATTCCCTATTTATGTATAAACGAAAACTGAAGTGTGATCTGTTTTCTTTATTGTTGTTAATGGATAGGTGAAGATTGGATGTATACATTGTCCCCCACCAAACAAATTAGCGTTCTAGCTTTGTTTTGTGTGTATTGAAATTGATATTTGGAACCATGTAATTGTAAGATGGGTAGCTAATGTTGTTTAATATGCAACTGTTTTGTAATCCTTACAATTTTATTCTGTCAAGTTTTGAAAAAGGCGCATAAGGATACGTTGTTTTATGCTAAATATCAATGCACAATTCAGAAGTAAACCCTTTACCATTCTGAGTTCTTAGAAATCCTGTAAGGTGTGAATAAGTAGTTCTCTTTACAAGACGTTTCTTTTAAGCACTTGAATATATATTACACCAACATAACAACTTGCCGCCTGTTTTAATCTGCTCTTGTGTGTGGTGCTGCAGGCATAAGCGTTGGGACCGCACGAACGCTTAAGCAGGTAAGAATAATTTGGGCACAAAAACCTTTTTAGCCGCATTGTTTATTTAGAAAATATTTGTATTGCTTAAGAATAGGAATGGATTTGAATCAAGCCTGGACAAAAACCAATTTGACCTCCTCCCTAATGATCACTCAAGTTAGTAGCAAGTTTGTTGAAGAAAGTTATTATTTTTAACAACTTGGTCGATTAGGAGATGTTGAAGCCAAACATGGAGCTAATCCCGAGTTCGTTCAGTTAAGATACGCCCCGACTTAAAGTGGTATGCTGCTTCGAATTGTTTCTCTGATTGGAAGGAGGATCAATGTGTCTGAATCCATATACATGTATGTACAGTAGTGTTCACGTGAAGTAAATGAAGCAGAAAGGACACCAACGACTGAGAAGGTCTTTTCAGCTTCCTACCTAACCATAGTTGAATAGAAACTTCAATCAGTTTCTTTCTCTTTCTTCCGGTGTACAGAGTTATCCCCAAGAATTACGGATTATTGTCCAACATGTAATATGTTTTCGATATATTTTTTAGGTCCAGTCAACCATTTTTAATTCATAAAAAAATTCATAATTCCCTTGAAATACCTGAGATGGTGATGATATTCTGCCCGTGTTGACCCAATTATCTTCACCGACATTTGTAACGGAGCCAGTCTCTCCGTCACGTGACTCATGCATTCCAGAGAGATTTTATCGTCCCTGACTGTCACTTATTTCTAATCACAGACAAACAGGCAACAATATTATAGTGGGACCTGTAGAAGGTATCCAATGAAGTTAAAGCGGTGATACATTTTCCCATTGGCATGCGGAACCAACCAACCAACCAATCACGTTTACGGGAATAAATAAGATGCGGCGGATCGTTAGGGATCGCCGGTGGTCACCGGGTAACAATAATCACTACATTTTATTTGAATTATTCTTTATTATGATCATCTTAATGCTCTAATTTCAAAATAATTGGTTACTAATTAAAAATTCAAACTCGTAACGTCCCAGACAAAAATAAGGGAGGAAAAAACAAGTCAGGCCATTGAGGATTCTCCTATAAAAGCGCGATTCTTGGCCTTTTGACTCTTCTTCTCTTCAACTGAAGCTGTTCTTCTGCTTAACTTTCTCTCTCTCTCTCTCTCCACACTCTCTTGTTTGCTCCATTTTGTAAAATGAATCAGGCTATTTCATCTCGTACCAAATACTCAGAACACCGCACCATAACCACCAAGCTTGTGAAGCCCTCTAGGTTTCAAACAAAAGTTGTTCGCATTGTGGTGACTGACGGCGATGCCACTGACTCATCAAGCGATGAGGATGGAGATTTAGATTACTCCTCCTCGCCTATTCGAGTGAAGAAGCACATTAACGAGATCAAAATTGAAGATTGTTCAAAATTCACAAGTGAGAATGTAGTCAACAACAACAGAATCGCGAAGCCAATGAAACCAAAAGCGAGTGGCAGATCTAACGGCAGCAAATACAGAGGCGTGAGACAGAGGCCATGGGGGAGATGGGCGGCTGAGATCAGAGACCCGTTTCGGAGAACAAGAGTCTGGTTAGGGACTTTTGACACCGCAGAAGAAGCTGCTCTGGTTTATGACAAAGCCGCTATTCGTATTAAAGGGCCCGATGCTCAGACGAATTTCATGAAACCCCCCGAGAGAAATACTCGAACGACGCCGTTAGAAATCAATGTTGTTACGGTTTCTGGCTATGGTCATTCAGTTGGAGAATCTCATACAATATATTCACCAACTTCTGTTTTGATATTCCAGTCAAATGAAAATGAAGAAGCTGAACAAAGAACAGAGTGTCAACCTGAGACTGAGTCTGAAAGTGATCGGAGACAAGTTCAAGATTGTTTCTTCTTAGATGATGGGTTCTTCGATTCCGAAACACCACCTCGGATATTTTTCGATGAGATGAGTGTACCAATTTTGACAGAAAATTTGGATGACATCTCAGTAAGTTTAGATGGTGATTTCGGGTCATGCATATGGGACGTTGACAATTACTTTCAGGAACATACTTTGCCATTGCAATGAAATCAGTAATGGAGATTTTCCTTTTTCAAGTTCGTGTTCATCTTCATGTTTTGGTAAAATCCGAGTGGAATTTTGGGTACATAAACCAATTTCTTTCGTCTGTTTCTCTCCTCCTCCAGCTTCATCAGTGTGTAAAGCTGCATATATATTTCACTAAGCATATGTGCTTAAATTCTTAGCTTCTTTTATGAAAAAAAATGGTTCAGTGTGAAACCATGAGAAATCGTAGCCATTTTTTGAGATAATGTTATGGCCGTTATATTTTTTGTCAATAATGTCTGCTAAATACATCCAATGATGCGTTTATTCATGTGGTTATCGATAATAATTACCAATAATATGTGTGTTTAAGTGTAAATTATAATTTTTTAATAGTCTGAAAATAACTTTTGACTTTGAAAAGTAAAAGAATTTGATGATTATGCATGAATCACGATACCTACCTATCAATATGACCCAATAGTCAGACAGATCTAAAATATATTGTGTGAGATTGAAATTGAGACCTCGGCCGGCCACTAGAGCAGAATGAATGAATGGGGTTTTGTGGGGAAAGTGGAAAGGAGGGCTATAACAGTTAATGGTGATGGGATAGTGAGAAGCGGGTAAAGTAAGCCAATGAAATCTCTCTTTCTGTATTTTTATTTCTTTATATATATATATGATGTCATTTGATGAATAGCAAGGACAACGGTGACCTGTCTTCAACAGCCACAGGATTTTGAATCCTTAAAATGAAGTGTTGGACCCGCAGAGATTGAACAAAGTGGTATCCTTAATTGAAGTAAAATGTCCTGCAGTTGTAGGTGAACTTTGAAAGTCTTGGAGAAATAAATCATATCTTGGTAATAGAAGAAGAAAAAGGTCAGCTAGGACAGCCATCCGTCGGCTTTTCTAGAATCCAAGACATACCGGCGTGCTGGAATCTCCGGCCATGATACGTTTCTTTTTCTGAACACATGGTCAAAATTTTACAGAAAGTTCGGTTTTAAATTAGCAGTGCATGCAGGCTTTTATATTATAAAATGAATATAAATTAGTTAAACTTGAAACAAGATTTTCATATCATGCCCACTTGCAAGCCTTTTGAAAGAGTTTCTTCTGTACACTCTTTATAACAATTTAATGCGATTGATATATAATATACGTATTTAACAATGGCAAAGTCTGAAGCCCATCTCTTTCCGCTATATACGGTCCCATGCAAAGGCCTCTCACACATTGGGATTTGGTTTGGTTTGGCCTTCCATGTAAATAAAGCAAATGTGAATTACGCAGAAACCACCTGCAAAATGAAAACAAACTATCTTGTTTGGGGCGTTAGGCTTAGCCAACAGTTTGTCTGCTTGAGCTGCGCTGTCTCTGACTCTCTGTCATGGCCTGTATTAATTAGAGTTAACGCACATGTCAAGTTGCAGTTGAATGGAGAGTTAAAGTCAAAAATCTCAGAAATTGTCACATCAAAAAGACAGAAAAACTAAATCAGATCTTCGAATATTATGATCTCGCACCGAGACAGATTTCAGACATCAGTCAATGGCATGCCGTACATGTTTGTCTGATATAGGACGTCGAAACGCCTTCGTTCTGCAGTGCACCGTTGACTTGCATGTAGATATTGCCTACTCCCTTCTCTTTCTTAATCCCATGTGTTTACAATCAACTGGAGGTTGAGATCTTTTCTGGTTTTCTGGCCAAGGAAGTCACGATAGCAGCACTGTTGATATGCCTAACAATGAACGTAACAATAAAAGGAAAAAAGCAGAAAGGGGGAGATAATACATGTAGAGAAATAAAGATGCAAAACATGATAGTTATTCCAAAATAAGCACAGGATTGAAAGGCTGTCTAAGATCTTTTTGACCCTTATAATGACGAAGGATTATGCCCACATAAATTTAACTAGTGAGTGTACTGAAGTATATAACTTCAGTCTGAATCTTATTGGTCTGGAACTCTCGAGTTTTCTAGCCACTGGTTGGCTTCAAATCGGAATGGCAATCATGAGAAAGTGAGCTCCACTTAAGTCTTATGTCAGCAAAAAATTGTACCAGTTTATCATATTGATTGAACTTTTATATTTAACAAATCCAATTAGATAGGGCCCTGCAAGGTCCATTTCACTTGCTGATTATGAATCTCATGAGACCTTGAGCAGTGCAATCTCTTGTGGGGTATATGATTCAAATGTGTTTTTGAAATCTGAACCATTTGGGTCCTGACGTGTCCACCTGTTTGGCCTAATGGACCAATATTCAACTCTAGCTTTGTCTGTGAATACGTTATGGGCAAAAATTATTTCTGATTTGGTCGATTTACCATATGAACCTATTAAGTATGTAGTATTCTCCACAGGTCTTCCGCAGATTCAAAGAACCAAATTACTGTGCGTACAATCCTGAAGAAACAAGTGAATTTGTGATTGATTAGATTGGCAATTGGAGTCTCTGCTTAATAAGAGAACTCACGGACCCAAGAGACATAAATCACTCCAGCTTTAAATGTTTAAGGTCTGAGTGGCTCTTCTAGATTGGCGCATTCATCAGTTGTTAACCAGGAACGGGCTGGTTTCTACGGGATTGTTTCTAAACATGGGACCTAATGTTTCAAAATTCTGCAAAGATGTGTATGAAAACGTTCATTATACACAATGAGCCATGTTGGCATGTTCCATACCAAACTCTTCAGTTTATTAGGTCTGAATTGTACGTTTGATATAATTACAAGAGTCTTACACACATGATATAGATGGAGATGAATGATGACATAGCATTTGGAACGCCTGATGGCTTGGACCATGAGGCATATACTTGTCATCATGACATCCATGACATGCATGAATAAATCAATGGGATGTCAGTAAGATTGTGAGGTATCAACAGCTAAGTTTCTGAGTTCCGAACAAAACTTCTCTTTAAAGCAAATCCACATAAAAAAGAAAGTGCAAGAAAAAGATACAAAAATAATTTCCATACACGACAGATTCTGACCATAAAAGACTAATAAGAGGCCCACTTTCATTCCACATTGTCTTAATCCTTCACCAACAGGAAAAAGAAAAGCTGGAGAAATCTGGAAAAGTACAGAATGTTAAAGACTACAGGGTAACATTAGAATATAAACTAAGATATATTACAAGTGGGTTTTCATTGATGTACTGTGTTTTCAATGACACAGATAGATAAGAAGTCTCTCAAGACTGTCATCGAGAGAGCACAGACGTCCCATGATAGTCTCAGTATCAAAAACATTATCAGTTTCCGGTGGGTTCGTTCAGAACATGGTCGATACTGTGACGTTGCAGAGACCATTTGAGGAGAGGAAGAGATTGATTGATTCAAAGTGGTTCATTGAAGAAGGCTGAAAATATACTTATATTTTTACAAGTAAACATGTTTTGTCCTGTGACAAATATTCATTCCTTTAATTAGTAACTCTGGAAGCCACAACATGATTTGAACTTTCACATAGAAATATCATATTAATATTAAGTCATGCATGGCTAAGTATGAATTAATTCAGATTGTAAAACTACGAATGACTCATTAAATGAATTATAGTTTATTTGATAGTATCCGCTACTCGAATAATCATAATAATTTTAGAACTAATATGTGCACCAAATCTCAACTTCTAGGAGAGATGTATATATTAGATAAAAGATTGACACAGGCTTTACCCGTTGTTCTGATAATTTATGATAAATACGCATTATTCAAATTTCTGTTCCATCAACTTTCGATAGTAGAATAGAGACCTACTATAATGATGACGGGTAACGAAGAATTAGGGTTTAATTCCAGAGAGGGAGTTTGAGAAGCAACTACCACATCCAAGGAAGGTAGTAGGTGTGCAAATTACCCTATCTTAACATGAGGAGATAGTGACAATAGATAATAGTACTGGGCTCTTTGAGCTTAATAATTGGAATGAGTACAATCTAAATCCCTTAACAAGGATCCATTGGAGGGCAAGTCTGGTGCTAGCAGTCATGGTAATTCAAACTCCAATAGTATATATTCAAGTTGTTGTAATTAAAAAGCTCATAGTTAAACCTTGGGTTGGGTCGACCGGTTCGTCTTACAGTGTGCACCTGTCGACTTGACCTCCTGCCAGCGACATAACGACCAAGTAAATGACATTTTGCTTTCTGAAATTTGATGGATTTGAATCCTGCGATATCGCAATCTAGTTGATAGTCACAATGCCAGATATGTGTAGTCCAGAGTTTGTAGTCTTGGCAGTGGATAGGTAGACATGAGCTCTTACAAGTTAGGAAAATAGCAGATTATATCTCTCATGGAACAAGTAGAAGGATATCAAGGAAAAGAAATTGAAGTGGTGAAAGAGATCAATGTATGTTTTTGCAACGAAAGATCTACTTTCAATTGTGATTCCGGGCAAAATAGAGAAGTTAACCCCAGTGTTCATAATGGTAAGTTAAAGATTTCAAACTTCCTCATGAGATTCATTAAATTATATTTCATTTCATGGAAGTAACCAATAGCTGTTGGAATTGCAGTCAAATTGTAGGCAGTTTCTTCTACAATCCAATTTTATCATTCCAGGCGAAAGTAGTCACAGAGAAAATTCCTTTCTTCATCGTTTTGTTGGCGCCCTTTTTCCCACGCCATATAACTTGTTTTGTTTGTTTGTTCTCCAATTGAAGCAATCAAACCTCACATCCTAAGTCAAATTGACAACACAAGCAAATTCTGTTTTGGATTCATTTGATCTTTAAAGGAAAATAAAATCAAATGAGAGGAGAATGTTCATGTCAAAGGCAGGGTGTGCCTGTGCTTTCATGGTGAGTGCAGCAGTGGCAACAAGATTTGATTTGGAGGGAGACGTTTCCTTTTTTTCCGGAAAAAAATGTTTAAAGAAGGAAAAGAAGAACCATATAATTACAACCTTCAAAAGCCGTAAAAGATGATGTCAATTTGGGTTTTGGAGGGAGGACTTTCTCTGCAGCTGGTGCCGTTATTCTCTCTGCCATTATAGTTAACCCTCTTGATGTTGCCAAGGTTTGCAATTTTAAATTTTGAAAGTAATGTCGTATGTGAACTATTTTTTTTCTGACTCTTTTCTTGGCATCACATCATTATGTAAAATGTTAAGAGGAAACTAATAGGCCTGAGATAAATAATGTAGAATATTCACGAAATATGAATACATCTCCAGTATCTGTACAAGTTTTTTTTTTTACATCCCGTTGTGTACCCAATGCTTGAAGAGTTAAGAACAGTGGTTGTGGATGACAACTGTTTCTATATTTTGACAAGATTTTGTTAAATTGTTGTGTAGATGCTTCCAGACCTGAGAACATCTCCATCATGCATAGGAGTTGTTTGACTCGTGTTTCTCATAAAAAATAGTTGACTGATGTTCAAAATTGTTACCTAAGTTCAAAATTTATACAAACTCTAATTGCAGGAAGGATTTGCTAGGCTATGGAGAGGCACCAATGCGAGCTTAGCATTGGCTGTGCCAACAGTAAGTTTCTTGCTTAATATCTTCTCTTCTCTCTTAAATTCTTTCTTCTAGTGTTTGATCCCCATGCGTCAATTTGATGCCAGGATCCTTTAGGATTATTTATACTTAATGTTCTGATTTTGTGGAAGAACTTCTGCCTACGTCTGCTATTCTTTTGCATTGGTCAGGTGGGGATTTGTCTCCCTTGTTATGACATTTTTTGCAATCTGATGGAAGAATTCACTGCACGCAATGTTATTTTTGGGAAGACATCCAAGTTGATGCTGCTGCTTTCCTATTGTCATTTCTGTGCAGATCAGGAGAAATATTGTTTCTCTGGTGGGTGATGAAGCCAGAGCAACCAGTGTCGTGGAGGCAAATTTCACAGCTGGTTTTTCTGCAGGAACCCTTGCAGCTGCTGCCGCTACATGCCCCCTGGATGTTGCAAAGACGACACGACGCCAAATTAAGGTTTTTTCCTCTTACCAAACTCATTAACAGGCATCAAAATGACTGCAAGGCAGACATTGATCGAAACCTGGAGGCCCGTCACACTTTGATTATTTGGAAGTTAAAATGATTTAACTCGATCTCACTGGAGTTTAATTATCAGGTTAAAATGACTGATTTAGATTACCCGGCGTTTGAATTTGAATTTAGGAGATATTTAATTTTTAAAAAAAATAATTAAAATAATATTATTTTAATTAATATAGATTAAATAAATTTATCAATTTTAATTAACTACAGTATTATCCAATTTTAATTTTAATTTGACTTTTTTAAATCAAACTAAATTTGAATTAATTCAAATTACAATTCAGTTTAATTCAACTGGATTCAAATTCATATTTATTTCTAGATTATTTGGCCTGATTTGGATTTGACGAAAGGACGGAGGAACGGAAGAACTGTTTACAGGAAGAGGTCCCCATGTTGGTCGTGCAGATCCGTCTGTTGGAATAGTAGTTTCTTTCTATGAAGATATGCTTTTAAATCACAGACATCAGCTCGAAAGTTGTAGAAAATTGCGTTGATAGTGCTGAATCCTGACCTAACAGGTGAGGAATAGTATTATTTATTTCCATAGATAATGGGATTAGAATGGTATGCATCATTATAGACACCTTTTACTTAAAATTATTATGCCTCTGGGAGGCAAAAAAAACTTCCCTCCTGGGGCCTTCGAAAATCATCATGTCATCAAGATTCTTGATTGTTTTTTTCTTGTATACCATATATACTCTCAAAGTCATGAACAATTTTCCTTTTCAAATTCCAATTTCCTCTTTTGTTTAATACTATACGGCAGTTTTATATGCACAAAAATCTTAATAATAAATCAATGATTCCAATAAATATACGAATAGATTGGAACAGAAAAACTGCCGGAGCAGAAATGGAAGCGCAAAAGATTAGGATCCCGACCACCAAAAACAATAGCTTTCAACCAAGTAAATACACAACCAACGCCAATCCAAAAAACCAAAAAAAAAAAAAATCTAAATTCTAAATTACCCACATTGTCCTCCATCGCTGATTGATGCAGCCTCCAAGGAGAAACTTAAAAGAAGCTGCAGGAAGATGCGGCCAGTGGGTGGATGAGGTAGGTAAGAACCAGAGCCACAAGCATCAGCACGTACGCAATTCCTTGATCGATACTAGTCCCTGTACAACCAAAATAATCCAGTTACAGTCATACACGTCACAGCAGAATGTTTTTCACTCTTCATATGCAAAAGGACAAAAGCTGGTAAGTACTTAAAAACGACATTGAATCAGCATTATCACTAACTAAAACAAGGATAAATTTTTCCGGAGACAGACATCAACGCCGCAGAATCAAATGTATGCAGAATCAATAACCAAAAAGAAAGAAAGAAACAACTCTAGATCTCTAAAAAGGAGAAAAGCTTGAAAGTAGAAAAAAAAAAATTTAAGACAGATCTAAGGAGATATTAGAGCGTACCATCGCTGGCAGGGCTAGGTGCAGGAGAGATGGATTGAGCGTCGACGGATGGCGAGATTACGGCGAAAACAACGGCCAACACAGCCAAGAAGCAGAAAACGGCCCTTGACATAATAACTTCCATTGTTTCTGCTTTTTTCTCTCTCCTTTAATCTAACGGTTGTTTCTCAGTACGTACCTGAGAAAAAACAACGAGTAACAGCAGACAGATGGAGAGAGAAAGAGAGAGAGAGAGACTTCTAGTAAAGAAAGAGCGAGTTCGCTTGTATTTATAAGAAGGCTGTATTGATTGACGAGAGAAATAACCGGCAGACCACTAAGGGCATAAAAGTAATTACAAGGCCACGTGCTGTGACAAGACTAATTTTGGCTGGAGACAGATTGTCAACTAAGTTGTCGCGACCCAGTTTATCTTCCTACGCCACCACCTCCCCTCCAATTATAACCGGCGTAACGGCTAATTTTCCATTTTCTTCATTCAAATTCAAATTTCCTTTGAATTGGCCGTTTTATATGAATGTTCAAATTTAGATTTCAAATTACGATGAAAGAAGAATCAATTTATAATTTATGATTCGAAAGAATTAAGGTAAGAGAGGGACGTGGGTCAAATGTCAAAAAACATTTGACATTTTACAGGCACCATTATTTATCTGACGACCTGTTCAAAGAAAATGAAAGATCGGAAATCTATCCAAGTCCACACAAGAAACGTAGCTTGAGGATCAGACTCTCAGTACTTGGTTTTTTTTTTTCTATTTTTGGAAGTGTTTGTGTTACTACTCATTTAAGATCAATACTTGTATCCCCCGTTGTACTTTTCTATCTGCCCATCGCCGTCCTCATCGTCTGTCCCTATTAAGCAGTTGAGACGAGCATTGCATACATTCAACAGGTGATGTAAATTCAAATTAACGCCTTCATTTTCGGCAATCTGCTAGTGCACTTCCTTCTGCCATACAAGACGGGTAATCAATAACAATTCAATCAATCAGTCACATGTGATGTTGTTTTTTGCATGTGGAAGACATTGACGAATGGGACCCGAGGTCAACTGGTCAAGAATGACAAAAATGCATTTAAAACACTTTCATTTACGATCATAAATGTTCAGAAAATAAAAGAATCCGCTACTCAACGGTGCAGGGCATCGCATTACATCGGCAAAATAGAGTAAATGAATAAGACTGAAAAACATATGGATATTCCAGCTTAGCTAATAAATGACGTTCTAATGATGATTTATTATATTAAATATTATTTTATCTTTATTTTAAAAACTCTGACTTATTATTAATAATAAATGTTAAATTAGATGAGCATGATCATGTGACACCATATAATTTGATATTGTTATATTGTGACACATCATTTTTAAGACCCAATTTGAAAATCATTTTAAATTCATGTTTTGTAGAATTAGAAAATTTTAAAAAAAAAAAAATCCTTAATAAACTTGAAGTTAGGCCATAGTCAATGCAATCATGGGTGAGGCTATAAAACATGCAAAAGAATGAACCATAATCCACATGCAAAGTTAAATAATTAGATAAACCGTGCCACATGGGGCGGTATTATGATATTTTCTCTTGACAAGTTTCAACAGAGAAAAACTTTCACACCGGAAAGAAAGCGTTGGAAAACTAAAGGTGAACAATCACAAAACAAAAACACCTGCCTGATACCTCAGAGGCCTATGCTAGAAATCTGAAACTCTTAACTGCAGTTGTGTTGCCTGGCTTTTTGGCACCTAATTGGACATTCACAAGGGATTGGAAACCTAATAGATACAATGAGACTCTGTAGTTCTAGTCTGAGGTATCAATCAAGATCAGAAATGTTCGCAACATACACCCAATACCTCAGTCACATTCCAAATCCTTCAATGTTAAAACAGGAATAACTCAAAAACAAATGCAGCCAACTTTAAAATAACAGTCCACCTTGTGAACCACGGAGGAAACAGCTTGGTAATATATATGCAACAAAAAGTCATTTCCAGCGAATAAAACATGTTTTACTTTGATTGGTTCTGAAATATTACATCAAGGAGAGAATTCACAAGCACCTGATGTTTAAGAGCTTCAAGTAAATCAAAGGCAAGGGCTAAAAATGGACTTTAGTGGTGTTGGTGTAACCAATAGGTAAATTTAGAAGCATCAAAGATGCAGGGATATTGCTTTCTACTTGTATACTTGAAGGCAAAAATTGAATCCCATATTATTATCACCATTAACAGAAAATATTTGGATTTCCAGACATCAATCAATTTACTGGTCATATGACCATCATATTGCAATCCATAAACGAGCACATAGTAACTAGATCATTAAGAGAATAGCTTTTTTATTCATTTTTTGTTTTCTGCCTACCATTCACTGGACAGCTTAACTCTGAATATAATTCTTGAAATTAATTTTTGTTTCAGTCCTTAAAAAACCATGGTTAAGAGAACAAAAATTTTGGGCATCTACAGACTGAGTTCAGAGTACAGAACCACTGGGAAGAACCATAGCAAGATCTGACAAGAACACCAACAAGGGAAAACACACAACTTCCAGAAGAAAATTCACTGCTCAAGCACCTAAACAATTCCCCCCAACTAAGACCCCTTGGAAAGCAACTATATCTTCAAACATTGTTTATATCAACTATTTACAAACACAAAAAATCAATCTAGATGATCCTACAAGTTCATACAAATAATTATTTTTACTCAAATGAGGAAAATTTGATAAACCCACAGAACTTCCATTGAAAATGCGGCTGTACCTTCCTTGTTTTGTTCACACTGCTAATTTAGGATCAACAGTTCCAGTAGCATTGCCTTCTCCTGTTAGAACGTGATCAGGATCCTGTATAGATCATTGAATCATCAGTAAGGTTCAAAATGAAGCAAAGAAGTAAAATATCAAGCCATACTACACTTGCCTCCATTCCCCATTTGATGTAATCCGGGGACTCACAAGCCTTATATTCATCAACTAAGCTCTCAATTATATCTCTCGATTCATCAAATTCCGAAAGATCATTGTCCTGCCCATGTTCTTTACTTCATCAGAATGATATGCAAATAAATCCAAGCAATTTATAATGCTAGCAACGCCCAAGGAGAAATTTTATGTATCATAGATCTACACTAAAAAGGCATTACAGAGAATAGTAAAATATAATTTCTCAAACAACAATAACAGCCACAAGGAAGGCAACTTACAGCAAACATCGGAAACTTCCGGTAGTTGTCAAGAAAGGCTTGCTTTTTTCTCAACTTCTCATATTGACCCAAACATTTACTGAAGAGATGCCTGATACTAGTATGGCTTGCAAGCATTAGACCGCTAACCTAAGAAATGCAACAGTTAAATTTCCAGTAAGAAAAGTTTGATGTCAACGGTCTAATACCATGAAAGGCTAAAATATATAAACATTAGAGATAAGATATGAAGTCCTACCCGATGCGCAGTTTGAACATATGGAGACTTCCTAGAAAGAGCAACCTAGAAAAGACGCCCAAATAAGAGAGGATAAATAAAACCCAGTATTGAGTTGAAAAGAAAAGACTTAGCACCAGAACAGATTGCTATGTCAATGTAAGAAACCTGAATACTTGCAGGGCCCCACTCAATAAAATTGACAAGCTTTCTTTCACGAATCCTCTGCAAACTTTCATGTACCTGGAAAAAAGAGTAGGCAACGCCAACCAATCAAAAGTAATCTGATGGTTCACAAATTTCTATAAACATAACTAAACTAAATTCCACTAATCTAAATGCATTGTGTCAAGTAAGCAGTGAATTCAAGTTTCATTAAAGTGCCATAAAGCTCAATTTCTACAAAAGTTAGAGAGACTTCATGAACTTGGTGTAGATATTTTACCTGAGTAGGGTCTACTTCTCCTTGAATGATATTCAATATTGAAATGTACTTTGCCTGGCTGGCTTCTTTTGTTCGAGCATAAGAAGAAACCATAATATTTTTTGTCTGGAAATAGAAGAGTCAGAAGAGTGCCTAACTGCACTTCATTGAATTAACAGCAAGCAAAGCTTTTTACCTGCAGAAGTCTTCTCATAACATCTAGTACAGTAGTTTTACGGATCACATTAGCCTGCCAAGAAGAGATATACTCACATCAGAACTACAGCAAAAGCTCAGCCCACTATAAGAGTGCAAATTGCCTAACATAATTTTTTACAGAATATGAGGCACCAAAAATGATGCATATGATATGAATCAAACCTATAATTACATTAGAGGAATTCTTAATGTACTCCAAATAGATCTCACCGGATAATTGACTGCTGGGATTCAGAATTAAAGTTTATATAATAAAAAACAAACATATGTGGTACATGTTTTCTTCTTCCAATTTCAAACACAGTTAACTTCAAATTGCACAAAATTACCTGTAATACCACTATATGATTTAGAATATGGTTTTCAGCAGAGAAGACACAGTTAGCAAGTTTGAAAGTTACCTGACGCTCCACAGTGAGTGGAGTGTATCCTGTCATAAGAAAATGACATCTTGGTGTTGGAATTAAAGAGGCGAGAAGGCCAACCAAATCATTGTTCATGTATCCTGGATAGCGCAAAGTGGTTGTACTTGCAGACATTACAGTAGAAACCAAAGAATTAGTTTGAGCAAAGGTGGGGTTTTGTAGATGTAGGCGCTCCACAGCAATTCTATTCAGTGCAGTATTGTCAAGAACAACAACACAATCAGCATTTAGTGTTAGTCGCTTCAATGTCAAGAGTGAGTTATAGGGCTGAACCACCACATCACTAGTCTCCATCTGGTTGGGAAACACGCTGTATGTCTGAACCAGTTTTTTGCTATAGCGATCATTTAAAGTCTCCAACAAATATGAACCCATACCTTTAATATATAACAATAGATACTCAAGAAGTACACATGAAAAAAGTACATATGTTATAATGTAGATTTGGCAATTTCCATACAGTCAACAAAGCAAATAATGGACATCTTCAATCCATTTTTAACCTTTATGCACTTGCCAACAACATCTCAGTTCATCTACTGGTTTCAAATAAATTCTTAGAAATTCAGCAGTTAAGGCACACAAAGATGACACAATTTTAAATTTTAATATATGGGAGAATGACTAGAAGTAAAGAAACCTGAGCCTGTTCCTCCAGCAATTGAATGGCATAGAACAAATCCCTCAAGACTATCACTTCCATCAGCTTCTCTATCAATCATGTCTATAATATCCTCTTCAACACCTTTCCCCTGATCAGAAAGTAATGAACCCAAACAGATTAAATACTGCCAGAAACTTGGAGAGATTGCAGATAATTTACTGGTCACTTTCTACAATTGACAAAAAGGATAAAATCTTAATGTGCCATCCCAGAACAAATTATGGCCACTTGATTATAGGAACAATTTGGCTGATTGATGAAGCATCCAGATTCATTGACCCAAATCATTACAATCTCAAGCGTAAGCTTAGTAATGCTTCTTTACAGAAGGTCACTACATTAGAAAGAGATGGGGTACAAAAACAAAATATAGACGGTGTGCTTGAAGCTGCTAGTTTATTCACTTATAACTATCTCTAATACATGAAAGTTATGGCTGTGAACAATGCACACAGCCTGACAACTGCTGATAAGCTTCAATGAGTAATAGGAAGTCTACCCATGAACTTAGCTAAGATAACCTCCTTGAAAATTTTAAAAAACTTCCCATATTGAAGCACATACAAAAGAGTTATATGCCTCCATTTATGTTAATGTAAAACAAAACAACCATTGAAATAATTTACAAAGTGGAATCAGATTAATTTTGATTATAAAATGTCTACATAAAGTTTTTCCAAGTAATGTAGAGCATGTAAAATATAAAGTACTGTAAGATGCAACATAATATCAAAATTAAAACTTGAAACAATAAGGTATGGAAATTTTGAGCAGCAAACCTGATGATATCCACTGGCCCAATTATTTCCAGCACCCCCACCATGATCTGAAACAAAGATGTTCTCGTGATTGTATAAATTTCTATATTCACTGTTTTGAATTCCATTGATCACTCTGGGTTCCAAATCTATTAGTAAGGCTCGAGGTATGTAATGCTGATCATCAGCTTGATAGAAAAAGACATCTTTCCTATCACCTCCCTGGAGCACCCATAAAGATCAAATAATTATGGGAGACTGTATTCGTCAAAATTAAAGTACAGAAAGTAAATATTGACAATGTAGCTATAGTTGACCACTATAACTCCTATAGTAGTATTCAAGAAAACCTTACTCTCAACCTCGTCAAGAACAAAACAACCAGACTGAATTAAGTATTAATCCCAAAATCCTTAAACATTACCCTAAATATAAACTTTTACAAGGACAGTTATAACACATTCATTGGGACAACTAAAATAGTCTCATTAGTCACTAAAATCCTAGTAAAACCCTAGCCAGAACAAGTACAATCATATTTTCACATAGTATCACCAAACAAACAAAGCAATTCACCAAATGAAAATTTCGTCAGATAATGACGCTACAATCAAACGAAAACTGCTGATACGAAAAGGAAAAAAGGAACAATCGATCATAAATTTTCAAAATCCTTTAAAAACGTCGAAAGAAATGCTAAAAATGATTGGAAAGAAAGTGAAACACCTGTGTAGCAAAGTCCTCAAGAATGCCTTCTTTGCTGATGCCGTGCTCGAGGCATAGTTGTTTCCAGAATTCCATCCCGATCTGGTTCCCGCATTGTCCCACTTGGAGAGTGATAATTTCTCTAGGCATTATTTTCTCTTTTCTAAACGGAAATTAGGGTTTGGGGGGCAAATGCTGAAAAGAAATGAGTCCTCTGTGGCGCGGAGCGATTTTGAGAAGTATATAAGAGAGGGAAAATCCCGCAAATTATGCTTATCACGAATAATCCTTTTATACGGTGAGAGCTCAACAGTCACTACCAGCTCCTTTGGGCCGACTTTAACTGTTGCTCGCTGGTGTATCCTAACGTGTGCCCCTTGTTACGCTTTTTTATTTACTTTAACTCTGAGCTGGCTGGGCCTTCAGGATTTTGAACATTTTGTTTAAAGATTTTGATTGATTGCTTGCTTTTGTTGGCCCAGTGGAGAACGGACAAGCCAGCTGACAGTTGACACGATCCCCCACACCACAATTTCAAGTGGCATTTTGTTCTTGTCTATCTATGCATAAGCCGTCGAACGCTGCCCAACCCTGACGCCACAGTTGGTAGTGTGGAAACAATATATGCATTGAGACTTGAAATCGCCATCTTCAATAATGAGATTAGGCTGAGAATCGGAAACCGGGGTCATCCTTAGGCTAAAAAAGAAGAAGAGAGAACCACGGACGCATTACATCAGTGAACATACGTTAAGGTTTAAGAATATTAATTGGAACTTGTACATTTAATACAGAAGTTAATATATAGATTGAGTGGGCACTGCAATTGGTCTTAAACTTGAGCATGTCCTGTTTTGTTATCACCATTTAGGCCAGAGGAAGTCCCAATGGAAAGCTTCCCCTTGTCTTGTACGATTTGAAAGATTGGGAGGCCGTACTGTTGAAGCATATGATCAAGCTGCCATTCGGCCATGGTCTGGTAGTCATTGCATGGTGTATCTACGTTGGTGAAGTGGCATTTAAAAGTTGGTGATGGCGTGGCTGTTCTTTGAGCTTGAATGTTGCTGCTGAGCAATTGGTCTGCCTTTTGGGTACAGAGCTGGCCTGGTCCTTTCCCATGCTCATGCAATCGTCGTATAAACATATTTTATATGTAGCTTCTCATAAATGAAGAACAATTATTTCAAAGACAATCCTTGACTTGAAAAGAAAAACTTCGGCAAACTGCAAAATGAGTCAACTAATCTGAAAGAACTTTCAGAAATTAATCATACAATAATTTCCAACATACAGCACCTGGTAAAGAATGCCCAGATCCTCCCAAGAAGAGTATAAAACCAATGGAATTTATACCAAAAAACATGTTTTAGAAATAGGAAGTAAAATTTTCTAGATGCACCTTATGAGTACACATGAAAGGAAACAAGTTTAGTTAGGACACGGTAAAGCTCCCATAGCAAAGTTTCTCTTGTATTCAACATTTCCGGTGATTGGCAAGCCAGAGTCTTTAAGCAGGCAATCAAGCCTCCACTCTGACATGGATTCATAATCAGCTCTTGTGAATCTCGGGTAGTGCAATGGCATCTGAAAGTGGCCGCATCTCTCCATTGAGAGCTGTCCATTTGGCCACCCACCCATGTTCGATGATGACCTAGCCACTGATTCCATTCCCCCTCTACTCATCGTGCTCTGTCACTACTACACTACTGACTATTGGGCTGATTCTATAGTTAGCTTCAATTGCTTGGTAGGCTTTTTATAGAGGCTTTAACAGAAAAGGAGAGAGAGACTGTGTGGAACACACAGGCCAAGCATTGTGGAGGCAATGCAATGCAATATGGCAATTTGCAACATATTATTAAATACTGAGACAACAAAGCTTAATATGAGAAGACACATGGCTGGCAAGAAATTGATAGAAAAAGAAGTCCTAGTACTTCAATTTGTGGAAATGACCTGAAATTTTAGCATCAAACTGTACTATTGAGAGGGAAAAACCATGATAAGCAAGCGACGAATCCAAAGTGCCATTAATGCATTAGCTATTTCAATTTTAATCTACAGCCACTATCGAACAGAAATTGAACATGGGTGTCTTAACCAGAGTGAAACGGCAGCATTTCTTCCACCAAATTTTAATTTATTTATTTTCATTAAACATTGCATAAATTATTAAATGAAATTGTGTTTTATCCAAACGACAGTGTTTTTCCCCTTTATTTAGTGAAGATTCCATTTTCTTATCGATGGTAAATTGATGTGACAGTCTGAAAGCCAAACTCAATACAGTAATGGATCGTGTATTCAATAATGTTATGGTCAATCAAATCAGATCTTTGGATCTTTGCGATAAGAGACAAGAGATAAAAATAATTAAAATCTTCGTAATCAAAAGTAAAACAGTTATGAGATAAATATATTCTGACATGTTCTCCTCCCAATTTATTCATTGCACATGTACTGTATAGTAATATGTAAGTGACTTTAAGGCAATAAGCAAAACAAATGGGAATATGGGACCCTACCTCCTACACATTTGGGACACGTTTACCCACTCTATGAAAGGTCTATGTTCTGATGGTAGGTGACTGACTACAAAGTCTTAGCAATTTGATCTAAGAGAATGCTTGGTGTTGGTGAATAAGGTTGGCATGCACGTGACAATAAGGTTGGTGTTGGTGAATAAGCATGCGAGTATTTTATGTTCGAGAGGAGTGGCACATATTATCAGAAAATTTTGCGTAATTCCAAAATGAGATGACATATTACCAAAGTGGCCAAGTGGTGGCCGGTTGAGTGGCCTTAGATGAGACACGAAAGGGAGTTAGAAATTATTAAATGTACCATAACATTAAAAAAAAAAAACAATATATTAAGGCAGACGCATTTCTTTGCATGTTCCTTCTCCGTAACTTACTGACACAGCATAAACATGGGAAGCTGAGTGGTACACAATGTTCACAAGGACACATAGACAGGAAATAAAAGCAATTTATAAACACAGGCTCCGGCATTTATCTAAAGTCATTCTTAGATGACGACAGCAAGACATTATCCCTACTTCTACCTTTTCTATATCCCGTTGCCTACAAAAATAGCACACTTGTTGAACAAATATCAGAGTTGAGCAGATACCTCAATCTGATATTCTTATCTCCACTCCTAAAATGTCCTTCACCACCTCATACGTCACAAATGCAATGGCTATTGATGGAACCACCTGAACAACAAAATATGGCACCAACATGAAAACATGCCTATTGAGTCAAAATTTTACAATACGATAAAAACATCCAAGCCGCATATTCCGCAAAAACAAACATTAAAGACCCGCTATCTCAATACCAACCAGCTTTTGTTTCTAAGAAGAGATTTAGTAACTTCTGCTATTAATTACGATAAGTCCACCAAGAAAAGAGTTGTAGGGAAGGTGTAGAGAGGTGGTGCTGGTTCACCACAAGTATGCTGGTTTATGATAATACTATTACAAGCTCAGTAGACAGACAAATATTTTGTAAGCCTGTCAAGATAACTAACAAACTTATGACTCCAGTCAAATTAGTAACTGAACATTATAGTTTCCAATCTGAAAGTGTAACAGAAAAAAACATATTCCAAGCAATTATCCTGCTAAGTGTACAAATCTTGATGCACTTCATATGTCAAATCACTCGAGCCATAATCAAAAAGTTGGGAAATCACAATGTGGACTCGAATGGCAATCAATTTGAAATTTTTAATTGGTGAAGAACAAATGGCAAACAGACGTATCAAAAAATCACCACCAACACAATTTTTCAGGCAGAATGCAAGATAGACCATCATACTGAACCTGCCAATCATAGAAAAGTTCTAGGAACAGAAGCGTTTTAAATTAGGGTAGGGATTTTTAAACAGCGAATCTAAGATTTTTCTGTCCTTACATCCACTTAAAAAATATCATTATAGGAATAACAATGGATGCCATGTAGCCTTCCAGACGAATGCAACTTTTTCTTTAGTGTGGTAGACTAACTTGATTTCAAATTGGAAAATAAGTGATGATATTAGACTGACCTTAACAGAATTAGGAACCAAACCCTTGTATAACGCACCAAACCCCTCATGCCGAACAGTTTTCCGGAATGCATCGATCATGCCATTATATTCTAGAGTGGCCTTGCTCCTCCCATCACCAGTGACTACTGATGAAGCTTCCTTCCATCCCACCATCTGCATTCTTCGACGAATAACGTCAAGAGGGTAAGCGACTGTTTGGCCAACAGTTCCAGCAACTGCCCCACACGCAAGCCTTGTCGTTACATTCAACTCAGAATCTTGAATTAGCCCAAGAGGCTTAGCTTTGATTAACCAATCCTTTAGAGACTCATACACAGCAAAGTTGAGACCCACATATGGAATCTGAAAATATGACTAATAGTATAAGACCCACATATAACAAAGAAAGGAGAAGTCTCAAAAGATTTCCCAACTCCATTTATAAAAACTAGGAATTATAGTACTTACAACACCAATCACAGAAGGAAGCCAACCCTTGTACAAAGCCCGGGGACCTTCTTCACGTAACACAGTAGACAGAGCATGAAACATTCCCCTGTATTGATAAGGAGACTTGTCTGCCTGGAAACATCATACAAATAGGTGAAGTAGAAAAAGAATGAATCATAAAAACCTTCAAGATTCACGTAATAATCACATAGGGATGCTTGTAATAATTACATAAAAGTCAACTTAAAGTCTTCTTACATATAATAATACAAGAGGTGCTAATATGTTCTTCAAAAAAAAAAAAAAAAAAGGATTCAGGGCAAAAAGCTGGAATAAAAAATTCCTTCTTCATTGGAGAATTCAAACAAAACAAAACCAAAAAAAAAAGGCATCTCTGAAAATTTATTGGAGAATACTTTTTAATTTAAACAAATGGTTAAAAGATGGTACCTGTACAGTTAATCTTCCTCGCACCATATCCATGGGATAAGTAGCAGACATGGCAATTATTCCAGCACATGCACCAGCTCCAAGGCGTAATAGAGGAGTGAGTTGAGCATCTTCTGAAAAAATTAAAGGAAAAAGAACTTATATAAGCCTCATATCCTACTAGTCCCAATTGTGTGTAAACATGAAGAAATGCTTAGTATTTTGCAAATATTGTCCCAAGACAATAATCAACTTATGACTTTCAGTCTCATAATGCCTTGCAATGCACAAAGAAGAATTCATCAATGAGAACAAAAATGACAATAAATGTGGGCGTTACCATTCCCAGTATGCTGTTGATACAATTGCAGTATTCCCCTGTTTAAAATAGAGAGGGTCAATCAGCGAAAGAAAAAACTAATCAAAAAAATGGTAATAGACAACCTTTTATCATCTAAATATGAAAGATGAATAAATGTGGTAAGAAACATGAGTGAAAACAGTTGCCCTCAACTCAAACTATATGATAAGCTGCATATTAAAATGCTTGTAAGAGGGATCAGATATCTTTTCCTCAGCAAAGCTGCATTTAAGAAAAAGAGATTATAATGCTTCTTTATATATTTGAACGTGATTTGGACCAAATTTTAATATTATGTTTTCATCTAGAATTGTCAAGATTGAAGTTCAGCAAA
Organism: Anacardium occidentale; assembly: GCA_026122585.1. Lineage (NCBI taxonomy): Eukaryota > Viridiplantae > Streptophyta > Magnoliopsida > Sapindales > Anacardiaceae > Anacardium > Anacardium occidentale. Next base: position 115,986 of record JAJEJH010000372.1, on the reverse strand, counting down.
GAGTGTGTACATAAGTTGGAATCATCAAATAATTTACTCCAAGTCTCTAATGGATTGATGCAAGCTTAGACTGTAAAGAGACTACAAGCATATTACCATAATAAACATAACTAAACACAACTTACTATTTTTCAGCCATTTTCATTTTTTTCTTTTCTTTTCAATAAGAAATAATGATACACAACTTAAACCTGATATCTTTGGTCAACAAAGAGATAACCCAACAATTGTAGTTCTGTTAATTACAACATGTTTACCCTTTCAGTGACATTTTGAAATGTAGCAAGAATTATGAAGAATCATACTTAGAAGCTTGCTCATAGCTGAAGAACTTGACAGCTGAGTTTGGAATAATTCGAGCACAATTAGTACCATTGCCTTTGAACAGTCCACGAAATCCCTCAGTTCTCCATATATATTTCAACCCTTGTACTGTTCCATTGTATTTTATACTATGGGGATTTTGAACCTGAATCAAACAAAGCATTCAATATGAGTCTGTTTAAAGGTGCAATCATACCCATCAGGTGAAAATAGAAAAGACTAACCTGTAGTAATATTTTCATACGTTCCAATGGTGCAACAGCTGTGCGAGATCTGCATTAACATCCAAAGACTCAGGATGGTCGAAATACAACATGGTAATACTATAGCAAAAAGAAACAATAAAAAATGCATAGCATAGTCATGCTTCTGCATTCTGCTTTTGAGGAGATGAAACCTGTATTGTATTTATTTGGGTAAACCATCACATTGGATAAAAAACTGCACTGATGAGTAGAGGGCAAAGCTTTGTTGGGAGTGAACTTAATGCCCCTCTCATGATCAAAGTGCAACATTTTATACTAATCTATGTATGAAGTTTAGCTTGAAGCTCTTCTTGCAACAAAAGAGATTTGTAGTAAGCTTAAAGGCTGAATATTTGTGAAACAAGGGAATTTTTTGTGTACAAATTCACTATTATCTATTTTCAGGAAGCAATTAAATTATGATCTAAAAGAAACTAACTTCAAGATAAGTTGTGTGTAATACCTAGTTTAATCAATTAAATTTCCGTGGTTGTACAAAAATTATTGGGATCAAATTCATGGGATTGAGGAGGTTTGGGATCGGGATTTCACTCATAAGAGAAAACAAGCAGCAAATTCCTCAACTAGTCACTGCTAATTTCACATAATGTTTCAGAAGAGCAAATAAACAAAACACATAGTACAATAAGTTCATGAAACAATATGATATGCCAGCAAATTAAAACTTCTTAAATAGAAAAAAAATGAACTAATAAAGTTACAAGTACTCGCAAGAACATTCCCAAAATAATTTTGTCCAAGGAAATAAAAGAGCGGCAATGAATTCACAACACTCATGCAAGATGCAACAATAAAGAATTCACGAGGTTATGTTCTCATTTAATTTTCATTGCATAAAAATTTCACATTCCAAACTAAGAAAAAAAAAAAAAAAACCGTTAAACTAGCAAAAAAAAAAAAGGAACTAACACTCCGCCAGCTACTCCCCCAGCGACAAGAGATTTGCAAATACTTAGAACTGCATAGCTTGGAGCTTTAACGCCTTCTCTTGCAAGCTTCGCCTCCTCCGCCAGATTCACAATCGTCGACACCGCCGATTCGCTAGTCTTTATATCCTCAGAAGCCATCAATGATACCGAACCCTAGGCAGCCAGGCAGTTGTGTTCTCTGGGAGAAAGGTCTCCGATTTCAAAAAGATCCGTCACGTCGGATCTCCGACGATTATCAGACAGCAAACTGTGGCACCTCTTTTTGCGAGTGGAGTGAGTGGTGTTCTTGACAGCTTTAGAGAACTGAAAGTGAAGTCTCAACTGTGAGCTATGTGTACACGTGTGAGTGTGAATCCGACGGCGGAGCAAACAACTTGAGTACCTACCCTACTCGCGAGTGAACTGGCACTCGCTTTGTTTATTATAAACGTGGAGCGTGAGAAGTATTTTACTGCTGTTTTGGGAGCATCGACAGACTAGGTAGGGTCCATAAAACTTCAGATCTATCACAAGCTAAGAATGCATAAACGCGATCATCTCTAAGACAGTGTACCACCCAACGAACGACAGAAACTTTGAAGTCATTAAAATTGTCGAAAAAATTATTTATCCCCCAAAGTTTTCGAGATTCACATTTTCTTCCGCAAACTAATCTGATACGCCTAGAACTCTTCGTCCGACCTCCCTTAAATGCATGAGGATAAAATTGTCTTTTCACCTCGCTCTTTATTATTATGTTTTTAATTCTCACTCGTTTTCGCCTCTTGTTTTATGTCGCTCCTCCTCTATTCCCTTTTATTTAACTTTTCTCCCCTGGCATCCACCCACCACCACCCCCACCAATGCAATCTCTCCACTAACCCACCAAACTACAGATTCGTATTCCCAATTCCTCTCACCTTCTTTTTGCCAAATTACAGAATTCCTAAGACCCCACTATTTTAATACTAGTCTATACCCAATTTTCACAGACATCTTCAAACCCACCCAAAACAAAGCCTTCCACTTTCAATACTATCCCTGAACCTAGAAAATAAGAAGGCTCAAAAACACAAATATAGCAACAAAAAAAAAAAAATTTGATAGTTGAGGGCAGATTATTTGCAAACAAAAAAAAAAGAAGAAGAAGAAGATTTTTTTAGGAAGTTAATCTGAATGAAATCAAGGAAACCATATGTTTGATGTTTTAACTTTCTTTATCAGATATATTTTAAATATATTTTTACTGATATTAAACCAAATTTTGTGCTTTAGGTTTTGTTCTTTAACAAGGTTAATTAGAAGAGAGAAAGTGGAGAGAGATGGCAAAGGTGGGGCTGTGGTGGCGATCAAGGTGAGTGATGACAAAAGAAGGAAAGAAGAGGGGCATAAGACATTGGGGAGAAAAAGGAGGGAAAGAGAAATAGAAGAAAAAGGGCAGTAAAAGGACTATTTTACCCTCATGCAATTAACAGCTGTTGGATCGACATAGGATTTTTTTTAGTTTTAGAACAGCTGGGGCGGGCTAAAGTCATTAAAAATATTATATGACCTAAGAAAGTTTAGGGAGTAAATTGATTTTTACTCTGATATTAAGAGGCACTGATAAAATGCCCACTTGTTGGTCACAACCACGGAAGGAATCGGAAGCATGGAATTTAGCAAACTACATATAAACGGAAAGTTTTAAAGTGCTGACGTAAGCGCATCAGACGCTTTTCTGTTACTTTTCCGTTTTGGCAATAACGGAAACCCAAACGGACTTTTTGACGGCGGCATCTAAGATTTTACGGCTTACTCTTTTAACTGGTTTCCTTCCCACCGGCAGTCCAGCGTATCAATCGAATCCGAGAATTGGAGCTCACGTGACTTCGTCTTTCAGAACTAACAAGCCCAACTCCAAGGCCTTTTAGCCCCTAAAGAACTGAAAGCCTGACCCACACATCGACATAAATGGGCCCAGGCCCAAGGCCGAGTTGAATGTTAAAAAGATGTAATTATATATTCTCACAAGGACAAGGAATCATCATTTACAATTTGAAATATCGAGTTTAAATAGCGAAAGATGTGATCATTTTGAATGTTAAAAAGCTGGATATTTTTTATATTTCCAACAATCACCAGCCCTTCGATCGGAATCAAATCTGAGATGACTTAAATTTGTCCAATTCAAAACAAGTAACAAAGGAAGTGAATCTTAAATAATATAATATTGAAAAGAAATTGAGACACTGAATGTAGACATTGACATTTCAAAATGGTTTTAAAAGCGGAAGCTCGTACAAGAAATGAAGTCCTTCGAATCGAGTAAATAGATTCGGGGCGGGCTGGCGGCCACCACAAGAACAGCAGTCGGTCGTTTTAACCGATGTCTAATCAGATGATAATGATAATTACCTAGACGCTTTAATGTTAAGTAAGGTTCCCATCATAATCACATCTCCGGCATGCATGCATGCATGCAATAGCGTATTTTGGCACAGGTTTCTTCAACATGTATTGTGATTAGGGCTGTATTTTGGCGAGTCCAGACCGACTGAACAATATCTAATTCAATTTTGCTTTAAATTAACAATGGCCAATTAGGTATCTATTAAAATTAGGCAGAATTGTTATCCTGCCTCATCAATAAAATAAATTAATTATTAATGAGATAAATAATATTATTAATAAATAAAAAATATCATTAAAAAATATAGATTTAAATCAAATTTAAATTTAAGTAAAATTCGATTTAAAAGGAGTTTAACTCAAGTTTAGATGTAATGTCAAATCAATCTCAAATTGAAAATCAGTCAAAATATATCATTTTGATACATTTTAATTAAAATAATATTAGTATATTTAAATTGAGTTATTACAGACTTGTGAGCTCAAGAGTCGAACACCCTAAACTTAAACTCAATAATACAAAATCCTTTAAATTAAAACTCGTTTTGAGTTTCATTAAGTCAATAAATTGAATTTGAAATTGATTTATTTAAACTAATTGAATTTAAGTCTTGGTTAAAGCTTGGCTCTACTAAAAATGAGTCAAATTTGAGTTGACTTGAGTCTAATCTCAATAAGCACAAATTCAATTCCATTTCCAGCCATTAAGTCAGAAACAGGGTGAAAATTTGGCAGAAAGAGCTTTAGAGCTTCGCCTCAGGGTGCCGACATACCACCCACTAGCGGTGTGCTGTGATGCGGACCACCGTTACTTGCGTATTCGTATACAAAAAATACGTAGTTGTTTATCTTTTTAAGAAATCTCGACAATTCTACAGCCATCTTCACGCACATTCTTGACTCCGCAAACCAAACTTCAATCTTATTCGCGTATCCAGAAGCCACTGGAGACGGACGAGATTCGATGAGTGACGAGAAGTCGTTTGCGTGCCGTCGGGTGTTGAAAAAGTGCTTGTATTAATAACCAATAAATACATATGAACGATCATGCCGACGCCATTTTCTGTCATTCTTGGTCAGTCCGAGCCATGTGCAACCTCCTGCCAAACATGTTCTCAGCCACGTGGGGCAGCTGCGATCAAATGAAAATTTAAAACAATTTTTCAATCAATAACATTAATTTAATCTCTCAGATACAGGATTTTAATCCATTATCAAGAACCCCTGTTGAATTTTTACCAGAACACACCGTTAAAGGAACAAATTTCAATGAGATGAGCTTTAATTTCCACTGTCTGTCGATCAGCCTTGCTTTGACTGAAAAGGCAAAAGTTTATGGTGAATTATGCCTAACTTTCGAGGATAAAGCAGAAGTATGATTTCTCAGAACGGACAAAAAATAAATCAAGCGCGAAAGTCTGTTTTCCAAGAAAATTATGAAAATGTTCTGGTATAAATCTGCAAGTGAAAATGTTGCTTGAATTGGATCTTTCTGAGGGAATCCGCCGTATATGTCGGCGGTGACGTTAAAAACTATGCAGATAAGAACAAGCGTGCGTGCATCACGTGTATCAAAGACCACCGGTCCTTTATCTATCCATGTAATTGCATACTTTTCCCCACCTCACATGATCCCTACTTCTGTGTTGACCGCTTTCTTTGTTTCTCCACGGCGAGGGTACACAAAGCTCGATAAAATAACATCTTCTCCCAAGTTTTAAAATTTTAATTTTTTTATATTTTATTAAAGAGAATTGATTAATTTAATAGTTAAAAATATGAATAATTTTAAAAATCATAGTTGGAATATTTTTTTTCTATAAATAATTAATAAAAATTTTAACAAATTTAATAAAATAAATAAATTATTTTTACAAAATTAGAACGAGAATTTGATTACATCAATCCTTCATAAGGAAATAGGCATTAATTTCATAACAATTAACGTGACTACCATAATCATCGATGATGGTTGCCAAAAATCAAACTAAATAAAGTGATGATTTTTTTCAATTACCATTATTGGCAAAAACAATTATATTTGATTATTTTACGTTTGAATCGGTTGACTTTTTTTAAAAGATTTTTTTATGTATTTTAGTTTTTATTAATTATTATTTTAAGATTTTTAAATATTATTTTATATTTTATTATAATTTTATATTAAAAGCATTTTAACAATTTAATTAAAAACTAAACAAATAATTTAACTTTTAATTAACAAAAATCTTTAACAAAATTAGATAAAATAAATGATTTATACATAAATATTTAAATTTAAACAAATTGATGAACGAAAATTTCTCGTTTAAGAAAACTTTAGACCATCAGATTAAATCAATTGGCCTGTAGAAATTGACAGTGTCTCATCAGGTCGATGGAAAACCACGTAAAAATACAAAAAACATGGCTAAATTTTCCTTCGTATCTATAGGCTATGGTGTTGAAAAAGAAAATCTAATTACTCTACCATATGACTATTGGCATCTGGTATTACTGTACCATTTTCTGCTGAGAACGATGGACATATAATTATAAACCAAATAAAGTCACGGGAACATCTCCAGATTTCTTATCAGAAAACCTTCCAGCCATGTCGACCCATTACTTGTGGTGATCAGAATTACCAATTAATGCGAAAATAAAAATAAAATAATCAGTCAATACGATTCCCACACATAAACTTCTCTTTTAGGTTTTTTTTAAAATTTTTTTTTCCAAATTCAAAATATTTAAAACGTTTTGATAATATTAAAAGCGTGCTGACGAATGGTGGCCAGTAAGTTTTTCTTCGGGAGCTTGTTTCCGCCTATCCGTCCAAATTTATTAAAGGATCAGGCTATTTAATTTAGTTCGATTAGGGTGGTGACCTTAGTGGTCCTTAATTTCCTGTCACGACCGAAAGATATTTTATTTATTTAAATTGAAACGAAACTGACACGGGCACATTATTGCAGACATTGTCAAATGGGTTGGCATAGACCCATTGAATAGCATAGAGGGACAAAAACTTAAGCTCAGAATCTCAATAAAAAATAATAATAATAATAAACTTGGTGCTTCGTTTGGTGGAGAACATGCGCAGAAGGTGCGGTGCGGTGGGCTGTATAGAAATGTCAGCGTGCGGATGGACTCGGTTCGTGAATTCGTTGACCACTTATTAAGTGGCTGGGAAATGTTTGATCCATGGGATTAATGTGATCTATTTAACGCCATCTTGCTCAGAATGACAAAATCTCAGAGAACCGAAGGGTCCTTTTGAAGAGGAATCTGCCCTTTTTCTGGAGGGAATAAATCATATCCGACGTGCGCGGAATGGCTACTGATTATTTCCACCGTACAACCTTATGCTTGGTTCAAGGGACTAGCTCCCCTTAAGGCAACAAATTCAAGAGCACACACCAGACAATCTTCTTGACCGCCAACTGGGAACAAATTTGAGTCAATTAGGAGAAAAAAGCTCCATGTAAATTTGATTAATATAATATTATTGATTTTGTAGCCTCTCTTACCCTTCTTCTCCATTTGAATTTAGATAAACCTATAAAAAGGGTCTTTAGAATTTTTGTTAACACTGATTCAACAGGTTATTTATTGGTTAATCATGGTTATTCGAACTTAAATTATTTATAAAAAAATATCAGTTTAATTTAATAATATAATCAAACTTAAACTCATTTTTTTTTAATCAATCTAAATTTAAACTAATTTAAAAATTTATCGAATTTAAATTATCACAAACTCAAATTCAAATCAATTTGAATCCATTTCTAACTTTTAATAGGGGTAGATTCAAGATTAAAATAAAGTATTATTTTAAAAAATGAAATATTTAAAATAATTTGTCGGGTTAAATTTGAATAAATTATTTTTTGTCTTAAATTTAAATCAAAATATTATTAATTTGACGAATCCAAACTCGTTGATAGGGCAACCAAACCAAATTTGAATTAAAGACTATTTGACTAAGCTTTCATGCAAGCATTAATTACATGATTTAAACACAAAATTGAAGCATGAGCCTGTTTAATGCCTAAACAGATAGGGTTACTATTGTTTGAGATAAAATTATACTTGAATGAGATTGGAGCAAATATTTGTCATGCATTATGTGTTTGAGCTCATTCCTACATACATGTATCATTCTCTAAGTCATGCCTGTCTAAGTCATCATTTAAAAAATAATTCTTCATTTGGCCCTTAAATATTTATTAAAAAGCGAAACAAGAGACTTTATTTGATCAAATTATCACAAATCACTTTCATAACAAATATTTAAGTACAATTAACTCACTAGTTGTAAATTATCTTCCAATTAATATTACTGAACAGGGAAAATCCATGCTTGGGTTGGCTTGGTGGACTCCTTATTTTAATCCTAGCATCACATGTTATCGTTTGACTTCGAAGATGATTTGTCAAATTACGTAATTACCCTTTTTATTTATAATCACACGTGACAACTCGTTAAATTATGTAATTACCCTTTTCTTTCTTGTTTCCATGAAAATGATAACAAAAATTTGAAAAAAAAAAACAAAATTATCAAATATTCCTCCTAAAATTAGAAACACTAACTTTTCCAGTACTTTATAAATTATGATAATTTAGATTTAAATTATAATGATTAGACCAAAATAATTATTTTTTACCCAAAGTTTGATGAAATTTCATATTTTTACCCCTTAAATTAAAAAAATAAATAACTCTCTCTTTCTTGATAAAAAATTAACCATTAGTTTTAATAATCAAATATTACTTATATTATTTTATGTAAATATTATAATACTTTAAGATCACTTACTCTTAAATAATTAAAAAATTTATACTTCAACCTTAAATATTTTTTTCTTCATTTTTATTTTAGTAAAAATAAATTTATTTTAATCAATAATTAACTAAAATCACATCAATTAATATAATTTTAATGTGACGGTTGGTAAGCACACCCATAGATGTGATTATGGTTGGAAATTATACTGATGGATGCAATTATTAATGTTGATAACAATGTTTTTTAAATTTCGTTTTTATTAATTATAATTAAAATTAAAATAATTTGAGTATAATAAATATGTATTAATATAATTTTTATAATAAAATATTATTTAATTTAAATATTTTTTTTAATAATTGAGTTAATATTATTAATAAATTTAATTAATAATTAAAAAATTATCCCTAATTAATGAAAGTAAATAGTTTCATTAACTTTGATGAAAAATAGTTATTTATTTATAATTAAAATTGACCAAATAAAAAATTGAGTTCGGTTCAATTTTAGTTCTGTAGAATTTGACTCCTCCAAACTCTAATTTAGTTTGGTTTGACTCGTTATGTTTCAAATATCTAAAATAATGTTATTTTTTATTAATATGATATCATTTTAATTAATTTAAATGATTTTATCAGATTGCAAACTTTAAAAATCAAATTTGTTATAAGTTTATACTCGAATTTAACTTTCAAGCTCGAATATGGTTAGAGTTTATGGAAAACGAATCGATTATAAGTTCATTCAATTTAAACTTAAACTTGGTTTGGAATTAATTCGAATTAAATATAATTTTAATTAAAATAATATTTCCGTGCCTTAAGAATTAAATGCTACATCTTATCCACATAAATGAAATAATTAGGTATTAGTTTATGGTGGATCTTCAGACATGTTGCATGGCATTCATGTTGTCTGTATTATGCAAGGGTGGACATTTTTCAGGCAACTCCCTTCCAAGTAGATAAAAAAATGCTAATAAGAATTAACATCACAAATTATATAATAATTCCTTTCCTTTCAAAGGATAAATCCCACATTCAACGACTTCTATTAATAGGTCTAGTTATTGCCCGGAAATTCAATTGTCTAATCAAATTCGAAACACGATCATAGTGAAATTCGGACGTAATTTTCCATTATGTGGCATAACAAATCTGATATCACCAAGCACCAAGATTCCTTTTTCCGGTAACAACTAAAAAGTATTAGAGGTACTTTAATTGCGAAATTTGAATTAAAACTTTATTCATTTGGCGTTTGTCTCGAAACTTGTAATACAAGTTTCTATCATAATTTCTCGCCCATCCTTTTGACCTTTTTCATTTGGTTAAATTTGTTTAAGTTTGAATTTTATTAGATCAAATTCGAAACGGGGTTGAGTTTGTAATTTCAATATTATTGAATTTCAAATTTATTAGAATTAAGTTCGTTAAACTTGCTAATTTACAAAAATTTGAACTGAATCAATTAAGACAATATCGTTTTATTAATATACACATTAAAATTTGATCGTTTTTCTCTAAATAAAAGGCAAAACATAATCAGTTTTAATTTTGGACAACCATTCAAAATCTTAGTGAAAGGCTGAATTTGTTATCTCGTGTTTGCTTTTTGTGAAAAATATACCCATTGAAGTGGAGGATTTCTTCGAATATCAAAAAGTTAGGTCAGCTATTTAATCAAATAATACTAAGCGTTTTTCTCATATTTTCTCGACAAATAAGTGGGTTATATTTTTATAAAATTGTACTCAATTTCATATGTGATAATTATATCTAAGTCCCTTCGTTAGTTAAGATTAATGCAAAAAAGTTATTAAAAAAACTTGTAAAAAAATTTGATTTAGTTTACTAAGTTTCGAATTTGAATATGAACTTGAATCTATCAAATTTGTTGAATTCGACTTTTTATCAATTAAATTAAAATTTAATTTAATTTAATTTGAATTCAATTTTATTGTAAATCCAAAAAGCAAGGAATTGTAATTTAATTAATTATTTCTTTAAATAAAATAAAAGAATAGAAAAATCAAGGCAAAACCTTTACACGAAGGGCCCACGACAAATCTGGCTGTAACAAAATCTTTTCAATGCCCCTTTTCGCATCCCAGCGATAAATCCACAGCTAAAAGTCTTAAATATGGACAAGATTAAAAATAAAAAAAGCAAGGCTATAATTGTCATTTTAGTCACATAAACTTCCAACCTAGAAAGATTTTGTCATTTTAGCAAAAAAGAATGGGCAAAAATGGCATTTTTGATTATAAATATTTAAAAAGGTAAATGATTGGCAAAAGGTGGACGGCATTTGGTAATGCTTATATAATGCAGAGCCAAGAGAAAAGAATCACCACCAAAGCCAAAAGAAGAGCCATTTGGCAATTACTAAACTAAATATTGTTCAAAAGCGACTCACTCTCTCCTCAGTTCGGGTCAAATTTTCAGGGAAAAGTGAGAGTGAAAGCGTGGAAATCGGTGAATTCGTAGCGTCTTTCACTGAACCTCGTTTTGATTTCAGTTTCTCTTCTTCTTCTTCTTCTTCTTTTTATACAACTCGTCACTACTGTCTTCTTCTTCTTCTTCTTCTTCATTCGAACTCTCAGTCTCAGGCTACTGAGTATCAGGTACTATTGTCTCTGTATCTTTTTTTTTTTTTCCAGAATCTGTTCCTTTGTAAAACGGCTTCGTTTTGTTTGATAAATCTTCGAAGCTACTGTATTATGTTTTACCAGTCTTGTTCTGTTCTATTTATGTGTATGTGCGTATTGACTTTTTGTTACCTATCAGTTTGTTCCTTTATTTTTTTAATTGATATTTAAAAAAATATATATTCTTACAAAATCATGAATTTTCTTGAATTGGAGCTTCAAAGCTGTAGAAAGAATCTTTTTGCTCAAGTTTTTTTTTTTTTTCTTCTATAGAGAGAATCTTTTTTCCTCGAAATTACTGATAGTTGACTATCGTCAAAGAAAGACTACGCGGACTTTCAAAATATATGCTTCTTTATCGCCTTCGGTTTTGAGGATGTTGGACTCGGTGTTTAGCTCTGTGGTTTTGTTTATTTTATTTTCAACTCACTTCTGTAGATCTCTACTTCATCTGCTTTTCTAATTTTCAGTCTCTTTTATTTTCTGTTCTGAACCGTCTGTTTACATGATTTGAATTTTATATATTATTAGGTTCGGCAAAAAAATAAAGAACTTATTTTCATTTATTTTTGTGCGTTCGTCTTTTGATCCTTGGCCGTATTTGTTTTTACTTTTCAAGCTCACAAGCAATATTGAAGAGCGCAGTAGATGAATTTGACCTTTTCAATGAGCTCATTATTTGTTCTTTTGGATATTTATTTATTTTTTTAAATGGTTGATGTTCAGTTGGTGTAATACTTATCATTTTTTGAAAGTAATATGTATTGACTTTTATGCTCTATTTTTTGTGCATATTAGGATTTGGTTGCAGACAAATTGATTCTGAGGATGTTGGAAAAGATGGAAACTATCGATGTAAATCAAGTGATAGAGGAATTTGAAACAATCACAAAAGATGCTGAGCAGATTCAGAGAGAGACTTTGAAAAAGATTTTGGAAGAAAATGGATCGGCTGAGTACTTGCAAAATCTTGGTCTCAATGGAAGAACAGACCCTGAAAGTTTTAAGGCTTGTGTTCCACTTGTTTCTCATTCGGACCTGGAACCTTATATTGGGCGTATTGCTGATGGTGATACTTCTCCTATCCTCACTGGCAAGGCCATAACAACCATGTCGTTAAGGTACATAATTTCAATAAATTTGTTATAGTTTCATGAATTAAATTCAACTTTGGTTTTACTTATCAGTTATGTTCTGGGAAATTTTGTGTTTTTGCAGTTCTGGAACGACTCAAGGAAAGCCTAAATTTTTACCCTTTAATGACGAGTTGATGGAATCCACCATGCAGATATATCGAACTTCTTTTGCCTTTAGAAACAAGTACTTTTCTAAATATTTCTTATCTTTCTATTTTCCATGGTGCTGCAAAAGTGTTTTCATTGTTTGCTAGAGATAGATTGCACTTTGATGAACCATTATTAATTTGGGGTTAGTCACCCATAGTTTGTTAAACGTGAAAAGCTCTGCCTTTCTCTTGTTTTTGAGATTGAAAGTCTTTCTTGGATTAATGAATATACCTTATGACCTGCAGAGAGTTTCCTATTGCAAATGGGAAAGCCTTACAGTTTATATATAGCAGCAGGCAGTTCATAACAAAAGGGGGTCTAACTGCAGGAACTGCTACTACAAATGTCTTCCGCAATTCACAGTTCAAAAGTGGGATGAAGGCAATGCAGTCCCAGTGTTGCAGCCCAGATGAAGTAATATTTGGTCCCGATTACCAACAATCATTGTATTGCCATCTCCTAAGTGGCTTAATCTCTTGCGAAGAAATTCAACTTGTGTCCTCAACCTTCGCCCACAGTATTGTCCATGCTTTCCGGACATTTGAACTAGTGTGGGAAGAGCTATGTGCTGACATACGGGAAGGTGTCCTGTCAAGTCAAATCACTGTCCCTTCAATCCGAGCAGCTATGTCCAAAATACTAAAGCCAAATCCTGAATTGGCTGATTTGATTCATCAAAGATGCTCTGGATTGAGTAATTGGTATGGATTAATACCAACACTATTTCCTAATGCGAAGTACGTCTATGGGATATTAACTGGGTCAATGGAGCCATATCTGAAAAAGTTGAGACATTATGCAGGGGAGCTGCATCTTATGAGTGGTGACTATGGTTCTTCTGAAGGTTGGATTGGAGCAAATGTCAATCCAAGATTGCCTCCTGAGTCGGCTACTTATGCTGTGCTTCCTAATATAGGATATTTTGAATTCCTCCCTCTCAAACAGAATATGGAGGAGCAGGTACTCTACCTGGAGTGCAAACCACTGGGCTTGACTGAAGTCAAGGTTGGTGAACAGTATGAAATAATAGTCACAAATTTTGCAGGTAAATAAATTGTTGTCAAAGATACCTTTTTCCTTTAAATTCAATGATTTAGAATTAGAATTCGCTCTTAAAACTTATGCAATTAACAGTAAGATGCATCTAGTTTATATTTTAGGGTTTTAAGCCAATGGTAGAGGCTGACCATTATGCTGCCGTAACTTTGATTAATTGATGGGTTTATGGTGTTGTTCATAATGTATTATTTTCCTGAGCCATCATCATGCTTGACTCCACTGGCAGTCATTTGATAAGCATCTAAAAATTAATGCTCAGAGATTACAGGGATCAAATTAGGGTTCTATCCTGATGAATTACTACTCATTTCCGTCCTGTCTTGCTTTTTTGCGTATTATTTTTGTATCATGCTTTGTCAAGAATGAGATTATATAAATGCTAGTTGACATAGCTGAACTGAGTGAGAGACATGTATCTATTATGGTATAAACTACAGTTTTTACAAAGACAAATTGATTATTTGACGTATCTGTACTTAACTATAGGTTTTTCTTGGTGTTAGTGCCTAGTTAGGTCCTCAATGCACCCCATGTGAATAACTATAATTGGAAACACAATTTCTCCTCTCAAGAAGATACATGTGTATTCTGACATCAAACTCACTCTATTATTGGTTTGGACATAAAACTGCCTTATCTGTATTTAGTTACAGTTTCTACATAGAGAAAGAAGCAATCTTTTGAAGGAGACAAATTTGACACACAAGCACACTCATTTTAACGTTGTACATAACCTGTTTGACTAGTTTTTTTTTTTAATTCTTTGTGGAATATAGTCTTCCTAACACATTTGTTTCTTGATTTTCACGTTTTAGTGTGTTTAGGAAAGTATTTGATAATGGCTTGACCAAATCCAAAAATAATATATACAATATGTATATTTACAATGCAATATTCCTAGTGGAGAAAACAAGGACTAGGTGAATAAATTTAGTAGTTTTTTTTTTTGTCTTTCAGGCATTGTTAACAAGTGAGTAGAAAGTATCAGCTGGGCCAGGTAAAATAGAACCAGCTTAGCTCATTTATGATTTAAAAAGCGCAGACCTAAAACATTATGATAAAATCATAGGGGTTTCTAATAGGTGGATTTTTCCTTCAATTGTTGGCACCTGATGGATCTGCAGGTGGTAGTAATTTTAAAATTCTCAAATCTAGGTCTTGACCAGGTCTGCTTTAAATTTTCTGCAATACAGTTGCATAACTGTTGGGTGACTTTTATTTGTATTTCCCAATGTGAAGTTGTACTATGTCATTGTGTTGAATCTGGAATCCTATTTGTATCTATAAACTGCAGGTTTGTACCGTTATCGACTAGGAGATGTGGTCAAGGTCATGGGCTTCCACAACTCGACCCCGGAACTGAAATTTGTTTGCAGGAGTAACCTGTTGCTCACCATAAACATTGACAAGAACACTGAAACAGACTTACAACTATCTGTAGAAACTGCAGCCGAGCTTTTAGCTGAAGAAAAACTTGAAGTGGTTGACTTCACTAGCCATGTTGATGTATCGACAGACCCTGGTCACTATGTAATTTTCTGGGAAATTAATGGTAACGCGAGTGAAGAAGTCTTGCAAGAGTGCTGCAATTGTTTGGACCAATCTTTTATTGATGCAGGCTATGTTAGTTCACGCAAGGTTAATGCCATAGGACCTCTTGAGCTCCGAGTCGTTCACAAGGGCACCTTCCACAAAATCCTCGATCACTATGTCACCTTAGGCTCTGCTCTTAACCAGTTTAAAACCCCCAGGTGTGTAGGAGCCACCAACAATGCTGTGTTGCAAATCTTAGCTAACAATGTTGCGAAGAACTACTTTAGTACCGCTTTTGGGTGAACTTATGTATGAAACGAAACTTCAATTTGATCATGCTTTCCAATGGAATAATGCAAATCTGTCATAGCTTTCTTGTTTCATTGGAATCTTTTATCTAGTATATACCTCCTGTATATGAAGTCGAAAAAAAAAAAAAATAATAAAGTTTGTAGTCAAATATTTCCTCCTGTAAGACTGTAAAATTTGAAAATTAGAATCAGTTAAGAACTGCCTTTCTAAACATGATGGAGAGGATAAGAGAGTTGTCAATTCATCTCTTCGATGGAGACGAGGACAACTTGCCTAAGACAACTGCCAGTGCTGTCTCCGCAAACAAGTCTGACATCACACGCTCAAGAGCCCAGCTTTTGTGCTCAGTGTCAACTCAAGCACTTCCTCACTCACACAAAATTACGAAGTGATGGAAGTCAATTTATGCCACTTTCTTCCTCGGTGGGTGTCAGTGGAGGCTAAAGCTTTCTTGTTTCATTGAGATCTTTTCTTAAAAAAGTGAAAAAAGAATTCTTTAAATCTTGAGTCTATACTCCAAAAATGGCGAAGCCAAGCAAGAATGAGGGAAACCCATATAACAGAGATGGGTTTTTACAATGTTGAGTTGCAGACTTGGTCAGCTTCAATGTATCCCTATTATATAATGCTGATGAGAAATAATACGTATGTATGTCAAATTAATACGATATAATTAACTTGTTGTATAATAATAAAGACGATAACCAGAAACTAACTTAATGAGGTTTCCCCTCAATTTAATTGCGTTGGTTGTTGAGAGTTATGGCAGCAGTTGGTGGAGGCGATGAACGGTGTTTAATTATCTCGGGGTTATTTAACAAAGAGTCTTTGTGGGGCAACGTGTTAGTTAATTAAACATCCAAGATTTCTCTTAAAATGTAAAATCTCCTTTTTTTTCTTTTTTATTTCTAAAACCCAGTTATGTATGTGTTGATCAAAATTAATGGTTAAAATTAACGTTCAACAATTAAATATTAATACTTAAAAAGATATTTTTATCTTTTTAATAGAAGTAATTTAAAAAAAATAAAATAAAATTTAAAAAAGTATTATAAATATCAATATAATATTAAATAATTAAAAAAATTATAAAATAAAATAAAAATAAAAAGTAGTCACTATCGTTAATAGTGTCTTTGCCTGTCGAGAACTAAATCAGGTAGTCAAAGACTATTACTTAGTTTACAGGATGACCAAATCTAATCGCTTCGTTTAATAAAGGAGACCGTCTCATTTTTTGTTAAAGACAGTTGTCTTCGCCATCAACTGTGACAAGAAATGATTGCCCACCTCCACTAAAAAAAGAGACCATCAAATCTAATTGTTCTTAAAATTAGATGGTCGTTTTCAATTATCTGATTTATTTTTCAATGATTATCATAGTCGACGATGATATCAGTGGTACTGATTTTTTTAATTTATTTTTTAATATTTTTCAAATTAATAATTAAATTAAATTTTTATTATAATTTTTTATTTTTTTTAATAAGAATACTTAAGTAATTTTATAATCTTAAAAGAAATTAATGAAAAGTACTTAATAGGTGAATGATTAGATTTTAACAAAATTAGAGGATCAGATTAATCTTTAAGATAAACCTTGGGTAGGAACAAGACCTTTGGCCCCAATTAATTAAAAATGCATTAATAATGAAGTAATGTTTTAGTGGTGGTCCTAATTAATCGGATATAGATTGTTGTAAATTAATATTTGATGAATGGCTGTGTCATTTTCTTCGCTGAACTTGGTCAAAAAAGACACTCTTCTTCCCTAGATTCACAGATAGCAGGGAATTTCAGGTTTAGAACTTCTGGCAGATCTGGGACTGCCCAGTTAAGTTGGCCAACTTTTTACTTTCTCAAACATGTGACATGAGCCATGACGAGAATCTCTGTAATGGGAAACCGAAGAAATGTTTGTTTATTGTGTCTGCTGTAAGACTCATTATTCATTAACCAAATCTTGGCGAAGCCAGAGAGGAGATAACTATGAATTCTGAAACCCAGATGAAAGAAACATCAGAAATCAGAGAAAATGAAGGTGCAGAAAAAGCACCAGTAGCGATATGGGATTGTGGTAGCCCTTTATATGATTCATATGAGCTGGTCTCACTTAGTCATCAGTTGGAGCGACATCTACTGGCATTGCCATCTCTCGGCGGATCAAAGAAGCTCACCACCAAATTTTACTATCCCTGTGATGCATCACCTAACGTGCGCTCCATAACACATGCTAAAGCTTCGCCTTCTTCTGCAGTCAGTTCCTTGAGTGATCATAATGTGGGCAGAAAGTTGCTGAGGAAGAAGGTTGGATTTGGAGAAGAGATTGAGAAGCGCAAAAGGTCGGAAAGACTCTGCGGAATTTTTAAAGCTTTTGGATTTTCGAAGCATTGAAATTCAGTGGCTAAAACAGGTAATTGAGTGACACAAACAATCATAACCTGAATTATGGCAATCATGCAAATTTGTTCATTAATCATAATCTGAATTTAATATATTGTTGTTATATATTGATGATATTTCGTAGTCACGCAGGGCATCTCATTCATTTGGTCAAACTACAGATTAAAGTGATTTCCTCTAAAATGTAGTTCAGTTCACAAGAACTTGTATTTCTGGTTTCAAGCAAAGCTGTTGTTGATCAGTCTGTGTGAATCCGATATTGAATAATTTTTTAGAGAGCAGTGCTGCGTATCACATCACTGAAATAGCCAGCTTAATAAATTAAGTTGCCAGTTAGGTGGGCGATAGCATGTGAGAGAAGTGCAGTAGGAGAACGAACATTATAGACAGCCCTCAATGGTCGGTATTGGTTGTGCGCCATGGAAAATTCTAATGTTTAGTGCATTTCGTATTGGTTGTGCGCCATGGAAAATTCTAATGTTTAATGCATTTCCATCGTGGAACACACCAGAATTTTAGTGGAAACCGATTAAAGCTCATCTGCACGCCATGTTTCACGTTCATTTGATTTTTCCTGCCTGTGTGTGGACCTGTGGAGCTCACAACCCACATACTGAACTTCCAACTTTACACTAGAAGCCTTCTTCCTGGGCATATTTGTCTTCCACCAAAATCCTGGTCAATTGGAAGCCCAAAATGGGGCAGTTAGTTATTACACTTGGGCCACTTACATGATTTCAGGGATTAATCTTCTTTTGTATTTCGTAATAGTAGTCGGGTCTCGGCCCATTCCTGCAGAAATACACCATAAACAATTCATCCAGCATGTAGACTCTTAAGCCTTTTCCAGTTCAAGCTTGTGTAATTTGCTCCTGCAAGACTGCCAAAGTTCCAACTACATTTTAAAATCTTGAGACGGCTAAGTTTAATGCAACTTAATAAATTAATTGCAATAATCCAGTTATATATACGAGCCAGCAAAACTAGATTCAAATGCTCTAAATTTGGTGTTTTTTTTTTTTTTTAACGAGCAACCCTTGTTTGAATTTGAATATCCTATATATCAAATCCAATTACTCATAAAATCTCTCAATGTTACTCAAGATATAAAAAATCTAAAAAATCAGGTAAACAATATAGGTTTGTGATTAATATGTATCGGTCCAAAAAAAATATTTCTGACCAATCAAAGCAAGATAAGGAGCGCCTGCGATAGCTTGAAGTCTTCTGATGATAGACGTGTTAAAGTCGTTGGAAATAATTGTTTGCAGTGCTTGAAACGTAAATACTTCAGTTGAAGGATTCTTAATGATACTTAAACCTTTTAAAGTAATCTCCAAGAAACAAAAATGAAAGCTTACCAACCAGTGTAATGAAGCTGAAAAGTCAGCTACAATAAACATTGTGAAAATGATGTGTCGAACTATAAAATTTATGATCCCAAAAAAGAAAAACTTGAAACCAAAAATACAATTTTAGTTATAATTAGCAAATCATAATACTCAACTACTCATTACTCGACCCACATAGCCGTTTGCTCGTGCAGTTGTAATTACATTTCTAGGAATTCAGGGTGGGTCAGTTGCGTAGAACAGTAAGATTTTTGTAGTGCTTCAGGATCATTCATCATTCTATGCTGTTCTGTACTGTAAAAGTCAAGGTAGAGATGGGTGGGATTTTGTTTTCTAGTAGAAGATAGAGATGCTTGAGCCATTACTGATGAGGGACCATTGGAGAAATTGTGAATCAGAACTTGGAGAAACTGGTCAGAGACTCAGAAGACATACTTGTCAGGCAGACTGAGACCTTCTTCCGACTGTGCTTCTTTCACTTCTTTTCACAACGGCCAAAGCAGTGCTTTCCTCTATCTAGTCGCGAACAATAAACCTGTAAAGCAAAGCATTGATCGACTCAAGAGAAAAGCATCTAAATATATTCAAATAACCAAAAAAAAAGAACTTTACCTTGCTTCTTTCTTTCAATCATTTTCTATATTATTCTGAATTTTAAAGTTCGGCAAATGGTGCCAGGGAAGTAAGTAACAAATAATGGAGCATTTGTGAATGCAGAAAAAATCTCTTAATTCACTTTACCTTTTTCCTTCCAGTTTCAGACAGTCGTCGATTCCTACAAGACTTTTTATTTTGTAGACAAGTGCCCAAGGGCTCCTTTGAAAAGATATCTTCTATTCAAACGACATCGTTTCCTTGGATTTTCTAAAGAGTTCTCCTGGCAGTGTCCGCCCAGAACATTGGAAAACGAAACTAGGTCTCTCTCTCTCTCTCTCTCTCTCTCTCTCTTACCAAACTCTAACCAGCGCAACAGAGTATAAACTCAGTTTTCTCATAGAACAAACCGTCCTCGAGTGGAATTTCAGTTCAGTATTTCAACAGATTCTAAGTTCTTTTCTATGTGTTTCTGATTACTCTTTTCTCATCTCTTCATCTCTCAATAATTGTATTTTCCTTTGGTCGCTGAGAAAATCGATTTTTTTGGAAACATTTTTCTACCGTTTGCACAATCTTTTCTCACGTCGTACTAATCACATTATTCAACTTCTTTGAAAAAGAAAAGCAATCAATACCACCCAGTTGATTTCAGGAACCCAACATTTTCCGTGAAATTAATTTATTTAAGTTTGATAGGGACGGCTGTGTTTGATATCTTGGAATTTCCTTTGTTAAGGATATATCTGGTTTTGTAGTTTACTGGGTCGCCGTTTACTATTAAACCCTTATTGAATTAGAGGATGACGACTGAGTCAACCAAAGTTAGGTTGGTTTGGTGTCCAAAGTGTGAGAATCTCCTTCCAGAACTTGAGGATTATTCTGTGTATCAATGTGGTGGTTGTGGTGCTGTTCTTCGAGGTAACCATTTTTTCGTTTATATATATATTTTTTTCACTAATTGCAGCTTGTTTCGTTTATAACGTTTTTATTAGACGTTGTTGAAGAAAGTTCGTTTCTTTTGTATTCATGGAACTGGGTTAAAACTCAAAACCCGAGGAAAAAGTAGAATTAGAACAACAATTAGGTTGAAATCTTTAATTTAGGAAATTAAAATAAATAAGAAGATTTAGGGTGGTGCTTCAATTTCTTAGCTTTTCTTGCGTTATTTTTGTTATAAATGATTCTTCCCTCAGTTTCTGGGACTCGATATTTTTGTTTATGTAATTCACAGCCAACGTTAGGGAGACTGACACTTCATCTGATAAGTCTGAAGAAGAGAGGATTGGAGAAGTTCCCACCAAATCGCCTAATTCCTCTGAAAAGGGAATAGCAGGCTTGAGCGAAGCTTCTGATGCAGATAAGGCAAATTCTGATTCTTTGAGGTGTGATCAAAGGGTCTCAGAGAAGAACGAAGTTGAACTTGCTGACAGATGTACAAATCAATCTAAGCTTATAAATGACAATTTGGGTGTTGAGCGTGGCTTTGATGTGAACCCTAGGAAAGCTGAAACAGATAATGTGATAGGGGTACAAAATTGGAGTCTGAATTCCAGAATTGGATATACAGGTGGTTCCCAAAGATCAGGACATATGTCAGATTGGCAAACTGGAGAGAGAAGTGAGGTGGAAGGATCTCGGAGAACAATAAGAACTGATGCTGGAGGTGTGAGGTTTCCAACTTCTAATTATCCTGATGAGGGTCCTTCAAATTACCATTCAGATTCTTCATACCGCTATAGGGAGCCATTAAGGAACCGTATTGGTCTGGATGGGGCTAATAGAGTTCGGTACTTTGAACAAGATCGAGTTGAGCTTCTGAGAAAGCTAGATGAGCTTAAGGAACAGCTTAGTTGGTCTTGTGATGTGGCGGATAAACCAAAGGAGAAAGTTCCTGTTGATGGGAGCATAGTTCCTCCAGATCCTTATGGTGGTTCTGATTCCTGGCTTCCAAATGGTTCCTTGGGGTCAGAGCGGTCTTCAATGCCTTTTTTGGGACCTGATAAACATGTTGCAGGTCCTTCTTACTTCAATCATGGCCTTGATCAATTTCCTTACACAAATGGCCATAAAATGCCTTTACATGGTTTACATCCTTCAATACATAACCCAAATCATGTTCCTGGGTATGGGGATCCTTTCGGATCCCAAATGCTCAGGCGAGCTTCCCACCAGTTGCCGAGTCAATACCAACAACCACCATCTCATCCATACATTTCTGGACAATATGTTGACACAAATCATGATCTCTTTGAGCCATACCAACAAAATGCAATCTTTCACCAGCCTTCCTGCTCTTGTTACCATTGTTTTGACAAACATCAACAGGTTTCAGCTCCAGTTCAACCCACTGCTTTTGGCAACAAACCAAATAATTCGATGTTGTACCATCATGAAATTCCAGGAGCATTTGGTCCACGTGTTCAAAATTTTGGGGCTTCTGTTCCTCCAAATTTTCATGGTCCACAATCCCACACAAGATGGCCGAGTGGCCTTAATTCCAATATGAGTGGTTTTATTCACTGCTACCCTCGGAAGGTGGTTTTAGCCAGTGGTGGCCATCATTGCCGTCCAATAGCTGGTGGTGCCCCATTTTTTATATGTAATAATTGCTTTGAGCTACTGCAACTTCCCAAGAAAGCAAAGCTTGTGGCTAAGAATCAGCAAAAATTGCTGTGTGGAACATGTTCGTCGATAATCGATTTTGAGGTCATCAATAAGAAACTTGTTCTTTCTATTCAAGCTGAAAAAAACCAAATTGACACAGAAGTCAATAATAGCTCTGTTGGGGCGGTGAAAGATCATATTTCACACTCCCATGGCCATTTCGACCGGAGTAGAGCTAATTTCTCTTCTGATGATTATGATAACTCTGGTTATGACTTTGAGGCAATGGATAGAGAGCCTGTTCCATTGTCAGCAGGTCAAGTTTTGAACTTAGGCAAGCCTCAGGAGATGCAACGCTTCCATTCTTCATCTCCTAGTACCTCTGAAGATGAAAATAGTCCAGAAGTTTTAATCGCTCAAAAAGAGGTCACAGAATGTACCCAGAAGCCTATTAAAGCCACTCTGTCTCCGCCACCTGCTGGTTCACCACTTCAAGAGTATTTTGATTATTCTTCTAATAATCATGCTGTCAATCGATTTGGAAAGGGAAACAGAAGTAGACGCTCTGATCAAGAGAAGTCAATACCGAACAGGGTTGCCACAAGACAAAATTCTTTAAAAGAGGCATCATTGGCTACTGAGATGGAGGTACCATTAAATGAGTACTCTAATACTGTGACGTCTCAAGATTCAGGGGATGTAATCAGAGAAGACGATATTCCAAGAACTGTAATCAGAGAAGATGATATTCCCAGAACCAACAGAGGGAGCGAATCATTTTTTGCTAATATTTTCAAGAAAAGCTTCAAAACAGAAGAGCATGGCAAAAGTGTTGTTTCAGTAAATGGGCATATTATTCCAGACCGTGTGGTTAAGAAGGCTGAAAAGCTCGCTGGACCAATTCGACCTGGACAGTATTGGTAAAAATGCCTACATTCATCTGTTCATTTAAATGATCTTTCGACCTGGCATGCTATAAAGAGGTTAATCTGTATGATGGACCCAGATACATCAATCCCCTGCCCACAAGTGGGAGAAAAGATTGTTTTAGTTTCTTTGAGATATATTGATCTAATATAAACTCATTAATATGATATACTTCTACATAATTCTTTTATCTGAAAATTGAACATTCTTTAAATCATAAAAATTACTATTTTGCTAGTGTGCTAGAAAATGAAGAGTTTACTTATTTCTCGTATATCAGATCCAGTTATGGTTTCCTGTTTCTTGCGTCTGAACCAGGTATGACTTCCGTGGTGGATTTTGGGGTGTCATGGGTGGGCCATGTCTCGGCATAATTCTTGTAAGAACAATTAATTCTGACACATATTGGGACATGGTGTTTGTTATTTTCTCCTAATTATCAGTGACTAGAAAAAAATTTGTTATTCTCTTGCAGCCATTCATTGAAGAACTCAACTATCCCATGCCAGAAAACTGTGCTGGTGGAAATACTGGAATTTTTGTCAATGGAAGAGAACTTCACCAAAAAGATTTGGATCTGCTTGCTCGTAGGGGACTTCCAACTGAGAGGGATAGGTCTTACATCATTGAGATTTCTGGGAAAGTTGTGGATGAGGATACTGGAGAAGAGCTAGACAGTCTTGGCAAACTTGCTCCAACGTAAGAATCTTTTATATATCAATTGCTTAAAAACATTGCTATTATATTAACTTTTTTTTCACATACCTTCTATGTCTTTCCATTGCACCATCGAATCTCTGGCCTCTAGCTCCAAATGTTGTGACAGCATAGAATTGTGCCCAGTTATTTGGGAGCTATACAGAAATAAAATTGTGACTCATAGGTTTTTCATTTACAAATACATATATATAATAAAAGCTGTCATGGCATTTTGAACAGAGTTGAGAAGGCACAGCATGGATTTGGCATGAAACCTCGAGTAGTTGCACAGTGAAAGTTTTAATGTTGAAGATATCAATCCATTTGGTGTAGAGTCGTCACTTGGAAAATTCATTGACAGGAGATACAACATTTTCTATGGATTCAGGAATGGCATAATGTTGCATGGTTGGTACAGCCTCATACATAGATAAAAGCTATTGCTTTGAACTTCCATGTTTAGCTTATTTGAGGTTTCCTGGTTGTTAATGTTGCACGATCAAAGTGCTCGTTTGCTAAATTTTGCATTTGTATATGTGAACTGTGTTGCTTCCCACAAATTTTCATTGTTACTAAATGCTTATAGATTTTTTTTTTTTTTTTATTCAAATGAAAGTGACAGTAATGCTTGTACGTGTGGTTTTATTCAAACAAAAATATTGATAGCTAGCTTGGAGGCAATCCTTGTCATATAAGGAATACAGCACAAATCTTTCTTTCCATATGGGTTAGGTGATTCTGACCTGGCTTCCGGCCTGTAATAAATCTGCGGCTTAACCTCTCTTTATATATAAAATAAAAAAGAAATGAATGTTATTGACCTTGGAAATATCTTCTTTCAAAAATGAAGATGCCTGTTGTCCTGTCCTGCCTTGCCCTGTCCTGTCCTGTCCTGTCCATATCCATAAAGCAACTGTGCGGTTTCCATTAATGACACCAATATCAAAATTACGACGAGAACATTCTCTTCTTTGCAGCTCATAGTTTATTAATAATTCAAGTTAGGCCAAAAGACTTATCTTTTATTTTGTTGATTAAAGCGAAAGGTTATATCTTACTAATAAATTTTTAAAATCATTATTAATAAAATTAATTTTATAAAAATAATATTAAAATAACATTATAATTTTTATAAAATTAAAAAAAATGGCTACACCATCTTATCAAAAATTTACTTAAATATTAAAAAAAGACTATTTGATTTAATTAACGATATTATTTGATTGTTTTTATTATTAAAAATAGTAAAAAATGATCGACATATTTAAAATTAGTTGTTTTCATCTATTCTTAATTATTGAAGTAATCATATTTAGTTATCAATTAAACTAAATGATCATTTTCGATCACTTAATTAGTTTTTTATAACTATTATTACTGATAATGTTGTTACCAATAATAAATTTTTTATTATTATGTTAATATTTTTTTATATTAATATTATTTCTTTTGTAGATGACATTTTGGTTATTCAACAAAAAGTTAATAAAATTGGAAGAAAATTTATTAACAAGTAGGTATTTGATTTTTTGAAAATTTTTGGATAAAACTTTGCCATTTAAGAAAACCTTAGGTTGCAATAAATCTTTTGCCCTCCAAATTATTGTGTCAAAACAACAGTATAAAAATTATGATTTAATTTAATTTATAAAATAGTTTAATTTAAAATGATAAATTTTTTTTTTAAAATAATTTATAGTTTAAGATATTTTAAATCATAATCATATATATATATATATATATATGTTTGTATGTATGTATGTATACATAAATATATTTTTAATAAGAATGATGTATCATTTGTTTTTAAAATTTTTTGTTATTTTTTATATATGTAATTTATATATTTATTTTATATCTTAAATAATTTTAATTCAATTATTATTACTATTATTAAGTACAATATATTAGAAAATGAATAGTATTTAAGAGGTTTAAATTACACTCAATACTATTTTTTCAGTTTAATTTGATTTTGTTTACAAATTTTTTAAATTATTTTTTCAGTTTAGTTTTAAAAAACTTCGTAAATTGAAACTAGACCTTGTATAAAAAACATATACGTATAAAGAGAGAGAATCGATAATTTCTTACTTAGACCATGTTAAAATAATAAATTTTCTGTCTTAAAGTCGAAAATGATATTTCCCACCTTCCATTAAATATTTTTAATACAATTTATTAATTTTTAGGATAGACACGTTGCAAAGATAAAATTAACTTTTATAACTTTTGATATCTATTAAAAAATAAATAACATTTTTTTTTTCTCTTATCATTACTTAATATATTTGCATCCATGTTTATAAAAAATAAATAAATTTTAAAACTTAAAACAATTTTTGGTGTTAATTAAAATCACACCAAACCAATATAATTCAAATTTAAGTTGTATTATAATAACGCAAGTCAACAAAAAAAATGTACATTCAATTTTGATTGGAATATCATTATAATGATGAAATTCCAACCATTTGCATTGCCTTTGCAATTAAGAAAGGGCGAAAATGATAGTTTCCAAGTGTATCGTCCGTTTTTTACTATCTTTGGTGACAAATAAATCTGAGTTGCTTTCACCAGATGACCGTCTCAATTATTAAGACGGTCAAATCTGACTACTAATAGAATTAGTTAGTTATTTTTAACTATTTGATTAAGTTTAAAGCTGTGGTTTTTTTAAATTTTATTTTTATTTTTATCAAATTTTTAAAAAAGTTTATTAATTTAATATTAATTTATATTTTAAATATTTTTATAAAATTAATTTTATTATTTTTTAAATCTTTATTTAAAATGATAAAATACTTTAGTGACTAGTTAAATTTAATTATTTATATTAAATATAATTATTAATTTTAATTAAAAAATAAGAATATAATTTTTTTAAAATTTTTGAGTAAAATTTGTGATTAAAAAAAAACCATGGGTGGTTTGGCCTCTAAATTAAATAATGTTGTCGGGGATTCTATCAGGGTAAGCAAGTTGTGATGTGACAAATATTCAAAGCAGAATGGGGGATGAGGGTTCCAGAATCAGAGGGCTGCGAATTTGATAATGTTGTTGCAATATAAATATAATAAATGTATATACACAAGGAGTAGACGTAGATGTATGGTCGAGCTTCGTTCTTCTTTACCTTTAAATCACTCAACTAATTCATTTTCATCATCTGTAATTTGAGGGCAATAAAAATTGCATGTCCCGTAGACAAAGGTCTTTCCTTTTATTGCCGTGCATGCTTAGCTGGTGACTACGGTGTACAGAACAGACACGACAACTCCTATGCATTTATAAGGTATGGTCATCTTTGTTCAAGTCTAATTCATTAATTAAACACTTCTGGCTAAGGCTTACTACATTTGGCTTGTTCCTTTCTTTCACTTCACTTCACTTCTTTCTCTCTCTCTCTCTCTCTCATCCTAGTTTTGGAGAGGCTTTTTTTTTTTTTTTTTTTCTGGGTCTGTCTTACGCCAAATGGTGAAGGAAATCAGGTTCGATTTGAACCCGTTACCACCCTGTAAAAACAAACTCAATCATGTCATCCTAAAGTTGGCTATCTCGTTTTTGCTTTTGGGTCTTGCTTTTCGTTTCCTGCTTTCTGATTCGATAAGATTTTCATCACTCCTTGAAACTCAGCGGACGCAAGCACCTCTAGAAGACACCAAAGTGGAGTCCCCTGGGACCTTTTTGCCTGCTCAAGAACCGGTTTCTGGTGTTTATTATCCAAATAATGAAACTCAAG
The DNA here is from genome assembly GCA_026122585.1 of Anacardium occidentale. Classification (NCBI taxonomy): domain Eukaryota; kingdom Viridiplantae; phylum Streptophyta; class Magnoliopsida; order Sapindales; family Anacardiaceae; genus Anacardium; species Anacardium occidentale. Next base: position 88,159 of record JAJEJH010000372.1, on the reverse strand, counting down.
TATCAAAGAATGGTAAGATAATATTTTTTCTATCTTTTTACTTTTAATCCAAAGTCTGAGTATCTAGAATGGATTTATTTGATGACTTCAAAGCTTTGCATGGGAAGGGAGTTGATGCTTTCATCACTAATTGGTGGGTTCACTTGTCTGGTATTAGATTGGCATCCAAATCTGGCATCTTCAGTCTTCCTTGAATAGTATAACATTTGTCTTTGTGGCCATACAAATATCAATTCAATAACTTTGCAATTTGGATAAGAGGTTTTTTTTTTTTTTTTTGGTATGGTGATTCCTCAAATCTTTGCATACTAGTACCTCCATTGATAGATCTCCATCTCATTGTGTGGCTGATTCTATATACATAATGTTGTTGCAGCAAAATGTGATCTTTTTACTGGAGATTGGATACCGGACCCATCTGGTCCATATTACAGTAACGTTACCTGCCATGCAATTGAAGGTCATCAGAATTGTATGATGAATGGGAGACCTGATTCTGGCTACCTTTACTGGAGGTGGAAACCACGAGATTGTGAATTACCCAAGTTCAATCCTGAGAGATTTCTTGATCTGATGAGGAATAAGTCTTGGGCTTTTATTGGCGATTCAATTTCTCGCAACCATGTGCAGTCATTGCTTTGCATTCTTAATCAGGTATATTAGTTTAAATCTCAAAGAATAAAATGTAAGTTTAGGTGATTTTCAGACTGGCTTTTTTATTTTATGATTGTTTGCATTTGCTTCCTATGCTTCATTTTCTTTTTCACTGCAGTCGTTTTTTGTTAACTCTAAATAAGTGAAAACCAAGCGGAACTTAAAAGGAAAGTAAAAGCTAAAGCTCAAAATAATTGTTGAAACTTGAAAGTAATGCACTTTCTTCTTGTGACGGTTGAAATGATTTTCAATTAAAATAATACAAGTATTTTTCAAACTATAAAGTTGGTTATTAATAAAAAATATTTGTCAAAAAAGAGATCAGATCCTATTTTTTTAATTGAAGTAATGACCAGTAATGAATCTCACAACGATCATATCTGAACATTTTGTGTCTGAGATGTGTTTCCCATCTTTTAATTTTCTTCTTTGCTGCTTGGCTATTAGGAGGTTGTTAACTTAATCATCAAGTCATTTACATTATGGAGGACAGCTGCCTTAATTAAGGTTATGCAGTCTTTTCTGAGCTGGTTTACCTACCAGCTCTACGAAGGATGATGATCAATGCCTCAATTTCTAACTCTTTCCTAGAACACTGATGGGTGGTAGATACATATTTTTCTTGTTGGTGGCCTGTGTGAGTATTGACATCTATTTATTCAAACATGGTGGAAGAGGAGGTTTATGTAGTTTCAATTCAATCCCCTGACCCAGCTAGACCCCATGTACAATCCACATTCATTCGTTATCTAAAGTTCTGGTCTGCACTCATTAGGAGCTACCACAGCCTGACATGCTAATCCATCTCTCTGCAATTATTCTTGTGTGGTTGCCTTGTACTCTGTCAACTTTTAAAAAAGGTGTCCTTGATCATTTATCATGTCCCACAGGTGGAGCAAGCAAACGAAGTTTACCATGATGAGGAATATAAATCAAAGAGATGGCACTTTCCTTCATACAACTTTACCCTTTCAGTAGTTTGGACCCCATTCCTGTTAAGAGCTGATGTTTTTGAGGACAATAATGGAGTTTCTTCATCAGAAATCCAGCTCCATCTTGATTTACTTGATAAAAAATGGACGGAACAGTACAAAAACTTTAATTATGTGATGATTGCTGGTGGGAAATGGTTTCTCAAAACTGCTATATACTACGAAAACAACACTGTCCAAGGCTGCCATTACTGTCCCGGGAAGAATTTAACTGATTTAGGATTTGACTATGCCTATCGGAAAGCACTCCGGCTAGTTCTTAGTTTTCTCACAACAGCTAACCAAAAGGCAAATGTTTTCTTTAGAACCACCACACCAGATCATTTTGAGAACGGAGAATGGTTCAGTGGAGGGACTTGTAATAGAACAGTGCCCTTCAAAGAAGGTGAAGTGGATATGAGAGATGTAGATAGTGTAATGCGAGATATTGAATTGGAAGAAGTTGAGAAAGCTGCAAATATAGGAGCTGAAAATGGGATTGTTTTGAAATTATTAGATACAACTCGGCTTTCATTATTGAGGCCTGATGGACATCCGGGGCCATATAGGCAATTTCAGCCATTTGCAAAGGATAAGAATGCCAAAGTTCAGAATGACTGTCTGCATTGGTGCTTGCCTGGTCCAATTGACTCTTGGAATGACTTGGTAATGGAGGTGATGGTGAGTGATGGAATCTTTGGATGATCATCATATTAGGCTTGTTAGGAATTTTTGTTCTAGTTGTACAACCAATATTCATTGAATACAAGCAATTTGCTTTATCCTAGTCAACTTCCTCATTGAAATCAAATAAACATCTTTTAAGAACAGGCTCTCAGCACCCAGTTCACAATTGAATAATAACACAGTGCACTAAGTTGCAGACTTAATAAGGTTTAAAACTCCAAACAAAAATACCATAAAATCTATAGTTCAGAGATCAATTGAAAATAAAAATGCCAGAATCCAGACTCAACTCATGTGCAAAATGCACAGCATGTAAACTTCTCTTGTAGTTCCAAACATAGATTTATCTTGACAAGATTCTTTGAATTTTTACTGGAACATTCTCAGCATTTAAAAAATGCCAGCATTGCTTTCTGCACACATTTGAACAAGGAAAATCACTGCACACCAAAGGGGTAGTTTAAGCAACAAAACCATACATGAAGCAAGAAAACAATAAAGCAGGTAAAAACTCAAATTTAGCATTGGTCGGTCATTATCTCAACATTATTCAACTAGAATTTCATCGCTAACCAGAAGCTTTAAAAAGTACATGACAAAAAGACATAACACAAACTTGGAACCACATTGAACATCCAACTAGTCACTTTCCCTTCATTCTACTTGGATGATGAGGCTGCAGCTGGCTTCTTTTCCTGTGATTTGAAGAACGGATCCTGAAAATTTTTAAAATGTTAGACGATATATTACACACAGAATGAAAACAAAAAATACATTGCCCAGCCCTATAAACATATTCCATTATCTTCAGATTTACCAGAACTGTGCGAAGTTAGAAAATCCATTTCTGCTGTCATTTTATGCTTGGCAAACTATTATTTGCTTAAAACTGACAAGATTACAACAATGGAAATGGAAGATTTATGAGAACTAAAAATAAACAGCGACATCATATAAAAATTTATATAGAAAATACCAATTGTGTATATGAAAACAAGTACAGCAGATTCCATCAGTAATTTACAATACCCAACCCAAAATCAAGAATCTGACATTCCAATTCCAAACCCTAACTTTGTCGATATGAATCTCCCCACATCAGAATCGCATTTTACAAAATATACAAACAATCAAAATAGTCTAGAAATAAAAACGATAACAAGAAAAACAAATAATAACAGATAAATTTCGAGTGGTAGATCTGAAAGCTTAATGCTTTTAAACAGCGAAGAGATATAGAAATTACAACATCAAAGAAGACGTAGTTGGCGACGACCACGGTGGCTACGATGCCACCCAAAATGGCGGGTGGGCCAGTCAGCAAACTCCATTTACGATGTATCATCTTGGTTCTCCTACGCTCAGAAACCCTCTTTTCTCTTCTGTAAGATTCGATGACTGATGACGTGCCAACCCAAATCCTTAACTATGCAGCCCTCTTTTAGATGGGCCGAAATTCGGAGCCAGGCCCATTTAATTAAGATGGGTAAAATAGTATTTTCAAGTGAACACTGACACATCCTCAGAGGGTTCTAGTTACTCTAATTATCTTTCACGTGCAACTTGTAAAATTCGAAACCTTAGGGGTGATTATTGTAATTAATCCGAAAAAAGATCTTAGAGACCTGGTTATTGAACTCAGCTGAACCTTCAGCTTGTTTCCTCACGCAGTTGATTAGATTTGAGATACCATGGATGAAAAGCCCCGCATAGCTATAGTACCGAGTCCAGGAATGGGTCACCTCATCCCACTCGTCGAGTTTGCCAAACAACTCGTTCTTTACCACGAATTGTCAGTGACTTTCATCATCAGCACCACCGGATCTGAGCTACGCAAAGCCCAAAAATCAGCCATGGACAATCTCCCTCAATCCATAAATAGTATATTCCTTCCCCCGGTTTCCTTTGAAGATCTATCTAAAGATGCCAGCATCCAAGCCAAACTTACCCTCAGTATAACTCGCTCTCTTTCTTTAATCAGTGATGTCATCAGGTCATTGGTTTCTACTTGTAGACTCGTGGGTTTGGTTACTGATCATTTCGGTACAGACGCTTTTGAAGTTGCTTTTGAATTTAATGTTCCTCCGTATCTATTTTTCACATCATCCCCTCTGCAATTGGCGTTTCTTTTGTTTAACTTGCCCGCTATGGATCTGAATGTTTCTTGCGAGTACAGAGACATGCCCACTCCGGTAATTGAAATACCAGGATTTGGCGTCTCGGTTCATGTGTCGGATTTACCCGACCCGGTTCAGAATCGAAAAAGCGATGCATACAAATGGTTTCTTCATAATACGAAACGGTTTGTTTTAGCGGAAGGTATTCTGGTAAATAGTTTTGTTGACTTTGGAGTAAGGCTGATTGACGCTTTGCAAGAGGAAGGAACAGGTAAACCTCCTGTTTACCCGATTGGACCGCTCACAAGATCCAGCTCGAGTAATGAAGCTGGTGAATCTGACTGTCTTAAATGGTTGGATAGCCAACCAAGTAACTCTGTTCTATTTGTTTCGTTTGGTAGTGGCGGAACCCTTTCTTTTGATCAGTTCACCGAATTTGCCTTGGGCTTAGAAATGAGTGAGCAAAAATTTTTATGGGTTGTGAAAAGCCCAGATGACAAGTCTACTAGTGGTTCATATTTTAGTATCCAAAGCAACAAAAACCCTTTTGATTTCTTGCCGGAAGGGTTTGTAGAAAGGACCAAGGGACAGGGCTTGGTAGTGCCATCTTGGGCTCCCCAAATTGAAATACTAGGACATAGCTCAACTGGGGGGTTTGTGAGCCATTGTGGTTGGAATTCAATACTTGAAAGTGTAGTCCACGGCGTGCCGTTGATTGCTTGGCCTCTATTTGCTGAGCAGAAGTTGAACGCTGTGATGTTATCTGAGGATCAAAAAGTGGCACTGAGACCTAAAGCAGATGAGAATGGGCTTATTGGAAGAGATGAAATCGCAAAGGTCGTTAAGGATCTCTTGACAAGTGAAGAAGGAATGAAGATTCGTGAACGAATGAATGACCTCAAAGAGGCTGCAGCCAAGGCTTTGAGGGAAGAAGGATCGTCTACAAAAACACTCTCTGAGTTGGTGCTCAAGTGGAAGAGTCATGGAATTTAACTTCTTGTTTATTCTGTAGTGTTGTTCAATTGTGTTCTTGGATTTACGCATTGTTGTGGTTGCAACTTTATCGTTGAAAATGTCCCACATTGCATGCCTCCTAATTGCTTTTCCTCTGTCTGGTGAGCCAAATTTGAGCACTTTAACGTGTCTGAGGACCGAAACTGGGACCAAAAACCAACGATAATGACTTAATTGGAAGAGACGAAGTTACCCCAGATTAATCATTAATTAAATAAGTAGAATCTTTTTTTATGTTAAATTTGTTGAAAAAATCTACTAAAATTTTTATAATATTATTAAAATGAAAAAATTTTAAATTAAATAATATTTCATTTTAAAAATTGTATTCTAATATATATTAATTTTAATTAAAATAATAAATATTTAAAATTAATTGTCATAATAACATTGAAGATTATATCAAATTGACTTGATTCCACTTGAAATCATATTAATTAATGTAATTTTCAATTTCACCAACCACATTCATCTCGATGGCAACAATTAATATTTTTATTCAAGGGAAAATGAAATTGGAGAGAAAAAAATATAATTTGTTTATAGTATTATTGATATAAGTGATACTAATCATACTATAATATTTTAATCAAATAACATAAATATATTTTGACAAATAAAATAAAAAATGAACGTTTGAATTTGATAAAGGAGCAAGAAAGTATGAAAATTCAATTCATCAAACATCGAAGGCCAAAGGAGAATTTAGTTTGAGGCGGGGACAAAGTCCCACCCGCTTAAGTTTAAAAACCCAATCTCCCACCCCTAACTCAATTTTTATAATATTTCTATTGAAATGACTAAACTACCCTTTTGAAAATTAAAAATTTATAATAAAAATATAAAATAATTTTTAAATTTAAATATTTTCAAAAAATATTAAAAAATTTAAAAGAAATTATAAAAATTTTTATAAAAATTTTAAATTTGAAAAATTCAAGTAGCCACCGCTGCCGGCACCGACGGTGGTGGCCACCCATAATAGAACCAGGTGGCCATTTCCGGCCACCTGGTTTGGCCTCCCCTTTCGGTGGAGGCGGCCAAATCGGCCGCCTCCAGTTTTGGAGGAGGCGGCCAGATCTGGCCGCCTCTGACAAGATTAGGAGCCGGAAACGGCCGTAAAGGGCCGGCCTTGGCCCCACTGGCCGTTTTCGGCTTTTATTTCGGGCGGAGGAGGCTAGATCTGGCCGCCTCCGTCAAAACTGGAGGCGGCCGATTTGGCTGCCTCCCCTGGAACCAAGTGGCCGAAAATGGCTACCTGGTTCTATTATGGGCGGCCACCATCGTCGGTGTCGGCGGCAATGGTTGCTAGAATTTTTTTTAATTTAAAATTTTTATAAATTTTTATAAATTTTTTTAATATTTTATATTTATATAAAATTTATTTTATTAATTTATAAAATTTTAATATCAAAAAGATAAAAATACCCCTGATTATTACTGTACACTTATTATTTTTAATAAAAAAAAAGGGTTAGAGTAGAAAACTGGGTTTCTAAACTTAAGCGGGTGGGACTTTGTCCCCGCCTCAAACTATGGGTGGGAAATTGTCCTTTGGCCAACATCGAAAGGGAAATAGTCATTAGGTCATTAAAAGACATATTTCAAATGTTATTTGTTTTAGTGGCACTTTCTTGTTCTCGAACTTTAAAAATGTCATTTCTCGCTCTTTGTCAAATTTTATTAATAATTTTTTAATTTTTAGAATAAACACACTAAAAAAAATATTTTTTATTTTTTTGTTAATGTTTATTAAAGTTAAATATCACTTTACTCCCAAAACTTTCGATTTTTTTACTTTGGTTTATATTAACTTTTTATTAATAATAATTTTTTTTAAGTATAAAATAATTTTTGTGATTATATCGGAATGGTATAATTCCAATTAAAAATCGCATTGAGATGGATCAATTTAACGAAGACAAGTTCAATTAAATTACATATTTCTAATTCGATTCAAACGGTTGCTAATGATATTCATTGGTCATGCTTATTTCAATTTTTTAAATTAAATTTTAGGTTATAATTTTAATTAAAAATAAAGATTTAAGAAAACTTTAAATTAATAAAAATTTTAATTTTTTTTTAACTATTTAAATGATAAGATATTTAATATATGTTATGATCTCAACGATAACTATAAGTTTAAACTTTAAAAATAAAAATCACTTCGTTTTTTTGTTAGTAAGAAATCTATATATAAGTTAAACTCTTTTTTTATGTGTGAATTAACTTATATCAAACAAGTAAAACTTTATATTTAGTGATTAACTCCGTAATTACAATATCAATTAAGTTAAGAATTTGATTTTGATATATTAAAATGAATTTCCAATTTATATTGTGTTGTTTAAATGTCTTTTTTCTTTGCCATCCAGGGGGCCTCAAAATCTCGTTTTTAATGTTGATAGTGGGAAAGGGTTGGTGGACAAAATACGTGGTGGGAAGTAGCTGGTTCTCCCATTTAATAAGAATATCAACGGCCAAATAGCATATTGCCACCCAAGTTTGGCTTAATGACTTGCCACCTACAAAACTTTTAAAATTCAAGTAACCACCCTTTTACTATATAAAAGACCGATATATTTTTTATGATATTAATATTAAAATAAAATTTAATATAAATAATATTAGAAGCAAAATTAAAATAAAAATTTTAAAAATTTTAAAAAATATACAAAAGTATAAAAAGTAGTCATTTAGCGGCTGGCCGTCTCTGCCATTAAAAAAGGTTAGAAACAGTCGAAATGCTTGATTCTGACCGTTTTTAGCTTTCTCTAATGACATAGGCTGCCTCTGCCATCCTGGTGACCAAATTTGGCCTCCAATAGAATTAGGTGACCGTTTCCAATCACCTGACAATAGGATTGGATTCGAACTGAATATATTTAAATTAGTTTTTAAATTCGATTTGAACAAACCCAAAACAAACAGAACAAAGAACACGAATCGGAACTGTAATTTTAAAATTCAACGAACACGAGCTCGAACACGAACTATCGAACCGAATACAAATACGAACACGAACCCGAACTTAGAATAAAAATTTTTTAATTATATTTTATTAATTATTTGTATTAATTATAATTTTTAATAAATATAAAATTGAATTATACAAACCGAATACGAATACGAATACGAGTCGAATATGAATTTAGTTATACGAATCGAATACAAATACAAACTTTGCTATAAAATATTCGACGAATACAAATATGAACTCGAACAATACGAAACGAGCCCAAACATGAACATGTGTCTGTTCACATTTGATTCAGTTCAAATCTAGCCCTACCTGACAATGTTAAAGGCAGCTACCGCCGCCAACGACATTGTCGATGGCGAGGGCTACTTTTTATATTTGTTTTATTTTTAATAAATTTTTTATTTTTTATTATTATTTTAATAATTTTTATTTTAATATTGTTTTTAATATTATTTATAAAATTTATTTTTTATTTTGATCTAAAAAGACAAAAATACCCATGAGGGGTGGGTATTTGAATTTTAAAAGTTTTGTGGGTGGTAACGTTGTTAAGCCAAGCCTTGGGTGACAATACTTTCAGCTGAGTATCAACCCTTAACTAGGGTGGATTTGAACAAAGTTAACCTTAAATTTGATTTAACTAACAAAGAGTCAAGTTCAAATTTAACTAGTTTGATGGATATAAATTCAAACTCAAGTTCAAGGTTTAATAAATTGAATTACACTTTTTCACGAGCCTCTTAATGAGTTTTTTAAAATAGTTTATTAAAACGATATTATTTTAATATATTTATTGATAAAACGATATCGTTTTAATCAGTTTAAATTGATTTTTAAAACTCACAAGTTTGATGAATCAAACATTCTAAAGGTCAAATTGAGAATATTATAATTACCAACTTAAACTCAAAGTTTAACTCATTTAAGCTCCTCTTATCTTAAACTTGATCAAATTAAACTTAAATTTAAAATTGAATAAATTTGATTCAAATCTATCCTTACACCCATCCCTTATTGAAAAATAAAAACACGACACCTAGCACATCATCTACGATCCCAACTACGTGATCAAGTGCTTGCCAAAAAAGAAAACTACCTAATCAATTGTTTTGTTGGTTCTCGCATAGACTCTTCTACTTCTCCATCTTACCAATCGAAACCAAGCTTCTTTACCAACTTTTTATTATATATCACTAAAATCATAATGTTCTAATATGGATTTATTAAAATAATAACATTTTAAATAATTCAATTCAATTTTTTAAACTTAATAAGATTACTAAATTTGTTTAAACCAAAATTATACTCAAATTAAAATAAATTTGATTTAAATTTAACTCTAAAATCATTTAACGCAACATTCATTGTTAATTCGACCATAAATTAAAACAAATTTGACCTTAGTATCACCCAGTACATCATCCATAATGATGAACACTTACATATCGAGATAATCACAAATTCAATATCCAGCTACCAAAGCAACTACTTGTCAGAAAAGAAAACTATATGATCTAGTATTTAATTCGTTCTTGCATAGACTCTTTTTCTCCATAATTCTACTAAATCATAATAAATAGATTTAACTTTTCAATAATTCATAACAAATATATTTATATGTCTAATAATTCATAATAAATATATTTATATTTTTAATAGCTTATTATAAAAATATTTTACATTTTTGATGAGTCATAAAAAAAAAATATATTTACGTTTTTAATAAGTCATAATAAATATATTTATATTTTTAATAAATTATGAGAGATATATTCATTAAAATAAATAAATAAATAAACTTCATATTAGTAAGAAACTAAACTCAAGCTTAACTCTCGAACTCAAATTTTGCCCATATGAAAATTTGTTGAACAAAACTAAGTTCGAATTTGATTCAACTCAAATATAGTTATATATACTAATGAGTGAGAAATGACTTTTGCATATTAAAATTGTGAAAATCATTGTTTCATCAAATCTTGTAAGGGAAATAGTCATTTGGCCATATAATATAGGAGAACGATATATCATAAATTGTTGTTTGCCTCAATGGGACTGTTGGACCTTTATATATTTTGATTTGATAAAAAACTTAGATTAAAATACCTAACTTGCTTTTACATGTATTAATCCACGACAACAAAGTTTAATTTTACAAATTTGGCAAAACACATAATTGTGTGTGTCTTAGTTGCATGACTGTCTGAGTCTTATATAAGAAAACACACAAGTTGTTTTAGTCATAGTTCATGTAACAAAACGTGTGGATGCATGACTGTACAAGTTTCAAATGTATGATTATATGTCATAAAAATGAAAATATACTACCAAGACCTTCTATGCAAGTCCAGTCGTGTAGAAGTCTAAAATAAAAACTTAGACACATGTCCGTGTAGAGATCACGTTCGCTTGTGCAAGAGAAGACTTTTGATCATGTGATGATTATAGGAGATATTGTATGCAAGATCATGTAGACTTTTAAAAGTCTGAGGTAACTGAAGACATAAAGATACACAATCGTATGTATGAAGCACACACCCATGTAGGGTTAGTGCAATGGGAGAAATTCGAAGACTGGACTGTACTTATTAAAGGAAGCACGATTGTGCACAAGGAATACATGGTCGAGCATTTACCCAGATTCGTTTCAACGGCTCTTAAATCAACTGCAACAACTATTTCTTTCTAAACTCTATAAAAACTAGTTGACTTTAGTATAAGTGGGTTAGAGAATTATGTCTTAGGTTTTTCTTCTCTCTATTATCTAATTCTTCACATATTCTCTCATTAGAGTTTATTGTATACACTTTGAGAGAATATTTGTAAGTATTTTTTTGTATTTACCTTTGAGAGGCAAATTTTTTTTTTTTTACATATTTTCAACAACTCAGTGACATAATCTTATGAAGTTAATATGGGTTAGAATCTCCTTAAAACTACATTAAGTATGTAATCTTTTATATCAAAACTAGTGTATAATGACGAAATTATTTGTATCAATTTATTCTATCTTTGGGGTTGAAGAGAGGAAAAAAAAAAAACTTCAAATGGGGTTGTTTAAAAAAATAGATATAATAGACTTGTGGAAAAATTTCAAATCACTATAAAAATCGATTGAGCACTCTTCCCTTTATTCATACCATTTTACTTAATTAATATTGTTTATTATTTAGTTGATTTTTTTTATTATTGCACAAAACTAACTTTAGATGAAAAAGTTTTCAAATTAAAAAAAACTTGAGAAAATTCTATTCACATTTTTTAGGATTATCTGTTACACAGGGGCTTTTATAAAAAGTTTTCTCATCCTCAAACATTAAAAAAGACATTTTTTTCACTTTTCATTGAATTCAATTAATTAAATTTTTTTAATTTTTAGAACAAACACATTAAAAAAACCAAAATACTTTTTTTTTATTATTATTTCAATGTTTATTAAAGTTAAATATCTATTTACTCCCAAAATTTTGGATATTTTAATTTGGTTTTTATATTAATTTTAGATTAATAATATAAAATATTAAAAAAAAAAGTCATGGCCATATTGGAATGGCATGATTCGAATTAAAGTGACACTAAGATAGATCAATTTAGCTCAAACAAGTTCGATTAAATTACATATTTTTAATTTGATTAAAATTGTTGCCAATGATATTCATTGGTCATGCCTATTTTAAAACTTTAAATTAAAATTTAAGTTTTATTTTTTCAATTAAGAAGAAGAATTTAAGAAAATTTTAAACTGGTTAAAAAAATTTAATTTGTTTATTTTTTAACAGTATAAATGACATAATATTTAACATATCTTACAGTCTTCATTATAACCTCAAGCTTACTACATTAAATAGATCAAATAATTATTTTAATATCGAAATAATATTAGATGGCGGGAAAGTGTCAGTGGGTCAAAAAGGCCCTCACCAAAGAATAAAAAAGCAAGTCAAATATGGTAAGCCCTTACGTATTCAGATAATAATAATAAATAATAAAATAATTACGAATTCAATGCCCAGCTACCGAAGCAATTATTTCACTGCTTGTCGCATAACTGGTCGAATTACATTTCACTTAGATTAAACTTTTTTTTTTTTTTTAAGTCTTCTAGTAATTTTTTAAAAAGTTTTTAAAAATTTTTAATTAAAATAAAGTTATTTTAATATGTATTTTGATAAAATGATATTATTTTTAGTTTAGATCAAATTTTAAAACTCGTAAGTTTGATAAATTAAATTTTTTAAAATTTGATTTCGATAATAATAATATTACAATATTAAATTGAAAGTCAAACTCATTTGAGCCGATACTAATATTTAATTTGATCAAGCTAAACTTAAATTTAAAATTGAATAAATTTGATTAGGATCTAATTTTACTACTGCATAATATAATAAAAGCTGAGCAATATATTTTCACCCAATGTTTCTTTAAATGACAAAATGTTATTCATAAAGTTTCAAAAAATCAATTATCTATCCTTAACTAAAGTTAAAGTGGTATTTTTGAATAAAATTAAAAAATAAATTATATAAAAAATAATTAAAATATAAAATAATTAAAAATTAACAAAAATATATAAAATAAAATAAAAATTGAAAAAACAGTCTCCATCATCGCAGTGTTGTTAACGACGATAATCGCCATTAACATAATCATATGGGTGGATATAACCACTTGATTCTAATGATGGTTAGATCTGACTGTTTGATGATAAATACGATCAGATCTAACCATAAAAAATATAACAAAGATGATTAAATCTGATCGTCTCTTTTACAGTAAAAGATCAAAAATAATCGGTAACGTTACTAACGATAGTGGCTATTTTTTAAAATTTTATTTTATTTTATTAAAATTTTATTTTAATGATTATTTATATTTAATTTAATTTTAATATTATTTATTTTTATAAAAAATAATTTTGTTTTTTCATAAGGAAATGATGGATATTTGGTTTTTTCAAACTTGATCGATGGGAATTTGTCATTTAAAGAAATCTTGCGTGGTATTTTGTTGTTTAGCCTATAACAAATAATAAACTAATTACATATTCAATAGCCAATGACCTGATCAAGCATTTATCATTAAAGAAAAGACTCTTCTTGTTCTCCACGGTAACAATTTAAACCGAGCCTTTTAACAAATTTTTAAATGTATATTGCGATACCAATTTAAAGCAAGCTTTTCAAATAATTTTTAAATACGTAGCGCTAAAATGAGATGTTCAAATAAATATTAATTCAATTTTTTAAAATTTGCCAATTTAACGCATCAAATATTTATTAAATTCAAACTCAAATTTAAACTCAAAAATATTAATTAAACTGGTAAATTTAAATTCAACCTTGTCTTTATCAAATCTATTTAAATGTATTTAAATCAAAATTAAACTCAGACTAAAATAATTTGATATAAATATGACCCTAAACTCATTTAACACATCATTTATTATAAATTTGAACTCCAATTAGAACAAATTCGGGCCTTAAGGATCACCCAGTACGTCATCCGTGATGAATACGTATTGTGGTAATACAATAAATAATAAACAAATTACAAATTCAATGCCCAATAATCTGATCAATTGCTTGCCAAGAAAGAAAAGATCTAGTATTTAACTGGTTCTTCTTCTCCACAATAAAATCAACCCAGTTGAATTGATCAGATTACATTCCTAAGCCTAATCACCATGGAAGAAGTAAAGCCTCATATAGTTGTAGTACCAAGTCCAGGAATGGGTCACCTCCTCCCATTCATTGAATTGGCCAAGCGACTTGTTCTCCACCATAACTTCTGCTTCACATTCATCATCTCCACAGCCGGTCCTCCATCCAAAACCCTCATTTCATCCCTGGAAAATCTCCCGGATTCCATAAATCATGTTTTCCCTCCTCCAGTTTTCTTCGATGACTTACCCAGCGATATAAGCATCCAAGCTAAAATCTCCCTTACTGTCACCCGCTCACTTTCTTTTATCCGCGACACACTCAGGTCACTGATTTCGACTGCTAGCCTTGTGGCGTTGTTCGTTGACGCTTTTAGCACTGATGCCATAGATGTCGCAAAAGAATTTAATATATCTCCATACTTATTTTTCACTGCAGCACATCACACTTTGTCGTTCTTTCTGTCTGCTCCAATGCTGGATGAGACGGTTACTGGTGAGTTCAGAGACATGTCTGAACCGCTCAAACTACCAGGTTGTCGCATCCCAGTTCATGGAAGAGATTTGCCTCAACCGTTTCAAGACAGAAAAAGCGATGCATACAAGTGGATTCTTCACCATGCAAAACGATTGCTTTCAGTGGAAGGTATTCTCGTGAATAGCTTCATGGAAATTGGAGCAGAAGTTGTTAATGCTTTGCAAGAGCCCGGTAAGCCAAAAATTTATCCAGTTGGACCTCAAATTCGCAGTGGGATTACTGATGAATCTGATTGTTTAAAATGGTTAGATGGTCAGCCAACTAGTTCCGTTTTGTTTGTTTCATTTGGTAGTGGTGGGACTCTATCTCACAACCAACTGAATGAATTAGCTTTAGGTTTAGAAATGAGTGGGCAAAAGTTCTTATGGGTGGTCAGAAGTCCTGATAATTCATCAGCCAGCGGCTCATTTTTCAATGCCCAAAGTAACACAGACCCATTTCGATTTTTGCCAGAAGGGTTCTTGGACAGGACAAAAGCACAAGGTCTAGTTGTTCCATCCTGGGCACCACAGATTGAAGTTCTAAGCCATGGCTCAACTGGTGGTTTCTTATCTCATTGTGGATGGAATTCGATACTTGAAAGTATGGTACACGGCGTGCCTTTCATTACTTGGCCTCTGTTTGCCGAACAAAAGCTGAATGCTTTAATGTTGCGTGAGGACCTAAAAGTGGGACTGAGACCCGAGGCCGATGAAAATGGGTTCGTGCGAAGAGAAGAGATTGCAAAGGTTGTGAAGAGTCTAATGCAAGGCGATGAAGGGTCAAGAATGCGACAGCGTATGAACATTCTTAAGGATGCTGCAGCCAAGGCCTTGACTGAAGAAGGATCTTCTGCGAAGTCAGAGAGTGAGTTGGTTCTCAAATTGAAAGCAGGAATAAACGCTAGCGAAGCCAATTGACTGGCTCAATGACCGGCTGATGGTTCAGCCAAATAATATGGTTAATGTTATTAGTCTACACATTTATAAAATAAAGTCGTTTTTGGGCAATTTTAGCATAATAATTTTCATTATATTTCGGGCCTATTATTGACCATCAAAGGTCAAATCTCAATCATATAATGTTGAAAATGTCTGAATGGACCGGCGTTTTGCAAAATTTATTTATATTCTGGTAGGCTGCGGTTGATGCGAATCAGATATATCTAAGTTTGATTTTAAATTTCATTTGCACAAGCAGAAATGAATTATTATGATTTAAAATTGAACTTGAATATGAACTCTAATATTGAACATTTTTTAATTAGAATTAGAATTATACAAATCGATCTCAAGCTTAGTTTAAAAATTTAAATTGATTTTTTAATTATATGTTATTTATCATAAATTTTAATAAATTATAAATATATTTATATTCTCGATAAATAACTAAATCATAATAAATAGATTTAGCTTTTCAATCACTCATAACAAATATATTGTATTTTTAATAATTTATAATAAATATATTTATATTTTCAATAACTTATTATAAAAATATTTACATTTTCTGTAGGTCATATAAAATATATTTACGTTTTTAAATAGTCATAATAAATATATTTATATTTTTAATAAATTATGGGAGATGTATTCATTAAAATAAATAAATAAATTTTATCTTAATAAGAAGCCAAACTCAAGCTTAACTCTCGAACTCAAATTTTGCCCATATAAAAATTAGTTAAACAAAACTAAGTTCGAATTTGATTTAACTCAAATCTAGTTCTATATACTAATTGGCGCTATTCTAAACTTTGTTAACAAAATTCATCACTGCAACAATTATTATTATTTTTATAGTGAAATGAAAATGAAGAGGAAAAAGAAAAATAAAATATTTAAAGAAAAAACGTAATTTTTTTATAATATTATTGGTGTAAGTGATACTAATCATATTATAATAATTTAACAAAGTATCGTAATTGTATTTAAATCGATAAAACAAACAACAAATGCTTGAACTTATAATCGAGTGAGAAATGAATTTTACAAATCAAAATTGTGAGAATCATTGTTTCATCAAATCTTGTAAGGGAGATAGTCATTTGACCAAATAATAAAGAAGAACGATATATCCTAAACTATTGTTTGCCTCAACAAGACTGTTGGACCATTGTATATTTTGATTTGATATAAAACTTAGATTAAAATATCTAAATTATTCTTACATGTATTAATCCAAGACAAAAGTTTAATTTTACAGATTTGGCAAAACACACAACTGTGTGTGTCTTTGTTGCACGACTGTCTAAGCCTTATATAAGAAAACACACAAGTTGTTTTAGTCATACTTCATGTAACAAATTATTTGAATGCACAACCATGCAAGTTTTGAACGTATAATTGTATATCATAAAAATAAAAATATACTACCAAGACCTTCTATGCAAGTTTAATCGTGTAGAAGTTCAAAGTCAACACCTCGACACATGTTCGTGCAGAGATCACATTCGCTTGTGCAAAATAAGACTTTTGATCGTGTGATGATTATAAGAGATATTGTACCCAAAATTGTGCAGACTTTTAAAAGTTTGAAGCAACTGAAGACATAAAGATACACGATTATATGTATGATGCACATGCCCGTACAAGGTTAATGCAATAGGAGAAATTCGAAGATTGAACTGTACTTATTAAATAAAGCACGATTGTGCACAAAAAAATAAATAATCCTACATCTACCCAGATTCGTTTCAACGGCTCTTAAATCAGCTATAACGGCTATTTCTTTCCAAATTTTATAAAAACTAGTTGACTTGAGCATAGGTGGGTTAGAGAATTATGTCTTAGGTTTCTCTTCTCTCTATTATCTAATTCTTCACACATTCTCTTACTAGACTTTATTGTATACACTTTGAGAAAATATTTGTAAGTTTATTTTTGTATCTGCCTTTGAAAGGCAATTTTTTTTTTTTTTTTAATTTTCAACAACTCAGTGACATATACTTGTGAAATTAGTATAGAGCAGAATCTCATTAAAACTAAATTGGGTACGTAATCTTTTGTATTAAAATTAGTATGCAAGGATAAAATTTTTTATATCAAATTATTTTATCTTTGGGGTTTAAGATAGTAAAAAAAAAAAAAAAAGACTTAAAACGGGATTACTTAAAAGAATAGGGATAATAAGTTTGTGGAGAAACTTTAAATCACTATAAAAATTGGTTGAACGCTCTTCTCTCTTTCTCTCTATTCATATTGTTTTACTTATTTAATGTTGTTGATTATTTGGTTGATTTGTTGATTGTTGCACAAAACTGATTTTAAATGAAAAAGTTTTTTAAATTAAGAAAAACTTTAAAAAATTCTATTGACTTATTCTAGGATTATTTGTCATATAGGGGCTTTTATGGAAATTTTCTCATCCTCAAACATTAAAAATGACATTTTTTCATTTTTTATCGAATTCAATTAATTATTTTTTAAAATTTTTAGAATAAACACACCAAAAAAGCCAAAATAATTTTTTATTATTTCCATGTTTATTGAAGTTAAGTATCAATTTGCTCCCAAAATTTTGGATATTTTAATTTGGCTTTATATTAATTTTAGATTAATAATATAAAAAATTTAAAAAAAAAAGTCATGGCCATATTGGAATGGCATGATTCGAATTAAAGTGACACTAAAATGGATCAATTTAGCTCAAACAAGTTCGGTTAAATTACATATTTTCAATTTGATTCAAATTGTCGCCGATGATATTCATTGGTTATGCCTATTTTAAAACTTTAAATTAAAATTTAAGTTTTATTTTTTCAATTAAGAAGAAGAATTTAAGAAAATTTTAAACTGATTAAAAAAATTAATTTGTTTATTTTTTAACAGTATAACTGACATAATATTTAACATATCTTACAGTCTTCATTATAACCTCAAGCTTACTATATTAAATACATCAAATAATTAATTTTGTAATTTTAATATCGAAATAATATTAGATCGCGGGAAAGTGTCAGTGGGTCAAAAAGGCCCTCACCAAAGAATAAAAAAGCAACACGTAGCACGTCAAATGTGGTAAGCCCTGACGTATTCAGATAAATAATAATAAATAATAAAATAATTACAAATTCAATGCCCAACCACCTAATCAATTATTTCACTGCTTCTCGCATTCTCTTTGAACTCGTCAGATTACGTTCCAAAGGCCAACCACGATGGAAGAAAGATACAAATTCGAATTCAAATTCGAAGTTTAACAAATTAAGTTAAACTCTTTTTTGTAAGTCTTTTGATTAAATTTTTAATAAGTTTTCTAAATAATTAGTTATAATAAAATTATTTTGATATGTGTTTTGATAAAATTATATCGTTTTTAATTTAGATTAAATTTTAAAATTCTTAAATTTAACGAATCAAATTATCTAATATTTAAATTCAATAATATTGAAATTGTAAACATAAATTCAAAATTAAACTCAGTTGAGCTGATCTTATTTGTAATTCGATTAAATTAAATTTAAATTTAAAATTAATTAAATTTGATTCGAATCTAATTTTATCATATTTCTTATAATATAATATAATAAATAATAAACTAATTACATATTCAATTCCCAACGACCTGAGCAAGCATTTATCCATAAAGAAAACTACCTAATCGATTATTTAACTGGTTCTTGCACAGACTGTTCTTCTTTTTCACGGTAACAATTTAAACCGAGCCTTTTGACAAAATTTTAAATATATATCACGATACCAATTTAAAGCAAGCTTTTTAAATAATTTTTTAATACGTGTCACTAAAATATGGTGGTCAAATAAATATTACTAAAATAATAACATTTTAATTAATTTAATTCAATTTTTTAAATTTTACCAATTTAATACATCATATATTTATTAAATTCAAACTCAAATTTAAATTCAAAAATATTAATTAAACTGATAAATTTAAATTCAAACTTGTTTTTATCAAATTTATTTTAAATTTATTTAAATCA
The DNA here is from genome assembly GCA_026122585.1 of Anacardium occidentale. Taxonomy (NCBI): domain Eukaryota; kingdom Viridiplantae; phylum Streptophyta; class Magnoliopsida; order Sapindales; family Anacardiaceae; genus Anacardium; species Anacardium occidentale. Next base: position 68,606 of record JAJEJH010000372.1, on the reverse strand, counting down.
AATTTAAAGTCGACCCTAAAATCATTTGACACATTATTTAAGTCAAAGGACATTTCCCACCCATAGTTTGAGGCGGGGACAAAGTCCCACCCGCTAAGTTTAGAAAACTCGAAGTCTCACCCATTGACTGTTAAATTTAACAGTCAACAGTGAGTCAAGGGTCAAATTTGTCATTTTACAGTTAAAATTTATAAAAATATAAAATAATGTTTATATATATAAAAAAATATATTAAAATTTAAAAAAAAATTTAAAAAATTTTATAAAATTATAAAAAAACTTAAATTTTAAAAAATAAAAGTCAGCCACCGCCGCCGCGCCGACGGCGGTGGCCGCGTCAAATGGCACCAGGTGGCCGTTCCGACCACCTGGATCCAAGAGAGGCCAGATCTGGCCTCCGGAATCGACGGAGGCAGCCAGATCTGGCCTCCTCCGACAAAAAAAGGGTCGGAAACGGCTGGAGATGGTCGGCTTTGGCCCCAACTGCCGTTTTCGGCCAAGGTTTCAGGCGGAGGTGGCCAGATCTGGTCGCCTCCTGCAAAAGAGGAGGCGGCCAGATTTGGCCTCCTCCGTCGACTCGGGAGGCCAGATCTGGCCTCCCTTGGAACCAGGTGATCGGAACGGCCATCTGGTGCCATTTGCTGCGGCCACAGCCGCCAGCGCGGCGGCGGTGGCTGGCTTTTTTTTTTTTAAAAAATTTAAATATTTTTTATAATTTTATAAAAATTTTTAAATTTTTAATATATTTAAATATTATTTTATATTTTTATTATAAAATTTTATTAATAAAGGTATTTTTGTCATTTCATCAAATGGGTTAATGAATTTAGATGAAAATTGGATGAAGGGTGGGAGTTTGAGCTTTTAAAAGTGAGCGGGTGGGACTTTGTCCCCGCCTCAAACTATGGGTGGGAAAATGTCCTTTGGCCCATTATTTAGTATAAATTTGAACTCCAATTAGAACAATTTCGAGCCTTGAGGATCACCCAGCACGTCACCCGTGATGTATACTTACGTATTGAGGTAATACGGTAAATAATAAACACGTTACAAATTCAATGCCCAATAATGTGATCAACTGCTTGCCAAGAAAGAAAAGGTCTGGTATTTAACTGGTTCTTCTTCTACACAATAAAATCAACCCAGTTGAAGTGATCAGATTATATTCCTAAGCCTAATCACCATGGAAGAAGTAAAGCCTCATATAGTTGTAGTACCAAGTCCCGGAATAGGTCACCTCCTCCCATTCATAGAATTGGCCAAGCGACTTGTTCTCCACCATAGCTTCTGCTTCACATTCATCATCTCCACAGCTGGTCCTCCATCCAAAACCCTCGTTTCCTCCCTGGAAAATCTCCCGGATTCCATAAATCATGTTTTCCCTCCTCCAGTTTTCTTCGATGACTTACCCAGCGACCTAAGCATCCAAGCTAAAATTTCCCTTACTGTCACCCGCTCTCTTCCTTTTATCCGCGAAACACTCAGGTCACTGCTTTCGACTGCTAGACTTGTGGCGTTGTTTGTTGATTTTTTTAGCACTGAGGCCATAGATGTTGCAAAAGAATTTAATATATCTCCTTACTTATTTTTCACTTCGGCACATCATACTTTGTCGGCGTTTCTGTCTGCTTCAAAGCTGGATGAGATGGTTACTGGTGAGTTCAGAGACATGTCTGAACCGCTCAAACTACCAGGTTGTCGCATCCCAGTTCATGGAAGAGATTTGCCTCAACCGTTTCAAGACAGAAAAAACGATGCATACAAATGGATTCTCCGCCACGCAAAACGATTGCTTTCCGTTGAGGGTATTCTCGTGAATAGCTTCATGGCAATTGGAGCAGAAGTTGTTAATGCTTTGCAAGACCCCGGTGAGCCAAAAATTTATCTGGTTGGACCTCAAATTCGGTCCGGCTCTAGCAGTGGGATTACTGATGAATCTGATTGTTTAAAATGGTTAGATCGTCAGCCAACTAGTTCCGTTTTGTTTGTTTCATTTGGTAGCGGTGGGACTCTGTCTCACAACCAACTGAATGAATTAGCTTTAGGTTTAGAAATGAGTGGTCAAAAGTTCTTATGGGTGGTAAGGAGTCCTGATAATTCATCAGCCAGTGGCTCATATTTCAGTGCCCAAAGTAACACAGACCCATTTCGATTTTTACCAGAAGGGTTCTTGGACAGGACTAAAGCACAAGGTCTAGTTGTTCCATCCTGGGCGCCACAGATTGAAGTCCTAAGCCATGGCTCAACTGGTGGTTTCTTATCTCATTGTGGCTGGAATTCGATACTTGAAAGTATGGTACACGGTGTGCCTTTCATTCCTTGGCCTCTGTTTGCCGAACAAAAGCTGAATGCTTTAATGTTGCGTGAGGACCTAAAAGTGGGACTGAGACCCGAGGCCGATGAAAATGGGTTCGTGCGAAGAGAAGAGATTGCAAAGGTCGTGAAGATTCTAATGCAGGGCGATGATGGGTCAAGAATGCGACAGCGTATGAACATACTCAAGGACGCTGCAGCCAAGGCCTTGACTGAAGAAGGATCTTCAACGAAGTCACAGATTGAGTTGGTTCTCAAGTTGAAAGCAGGTAGGACTGGTGAAACCTATTGAATGGCTCAATGACCGGTGGATGGTTCATTCAAATATTATGGTTAATGTTATCAGTCTACGCATTTATAAATCAAAGTCGTGTTTGGGCATTTTTAGCGTAACAATTTTCATTATATTTCGGGCCCATTATTGACCATCAAAATTCAAGTTCCAAACATAGAATATTGAAAAAGTCGGCGTTTTGCAAATCTATTTATTATATTCTGGTAGGTTGCGGTTGATTCAAGTAAGATATATTTAAGTTTGTTTTTAAATTTTGTTTGCACAAGTAGTAAAAGAATTATTCTCATTTAAAATTGAACTTGCATATGAAGTTTGATATTGAACATTTTTTAATTCAAATTTGAATCATACAAATTGAACTCAAACTTTGTTCAAAAATTCGAATTGATTTTTTAATTATATTTTATTATTTATAAATTTTAATAAAGGCCAAACGACTTATTCTCACCAAAGGTTTCCTTAAATGACAAATTTTCACCTATAAATTTTTGAAATGTTTAATGCCCATTTATTGATCAAATTCTTTCAATTTTGTTAATATTTTACAAAAATGAATAAAATACCCTTTAATAAAAAATATTAATATTAAAATAAGTTTTAGTATAAAAAAATATTAATATAATAATAATTAATTTATAAAATTATATAAAAATTCAAAAGAAAAAAAAACCACTTCTGCTGGTAGTAATGGTTGTCATTAATTTAGTTAAGTGACTAAAAATAACCACTTGGCTCTAGTAGCAACCAGATCTGGCCGCTTTTGCATCAAAGATGACCTAAAACGACCAACAAGCTTAAAACTGACTGTTTTTACCATTTGATTAGATTAATAATAATCATCGTTATCGGCAATGCTACCTAAGGCGGAGGTTTTTTATTTTAATTTTTAATTTTATCTTTTAAAATATTATTTTATTTTTAAAATTTTTTAATTTTTGTCATAATGTGTAATTTTTAAATATTATTTTATATTTTTATTTTTTGCTAAAAAAATAAAAAATACATTTCTGACCAGTTAATTTTAATAATTAACTGTTAAATTTAATTGTTAACCTTAATTAACCATTAGGTATTTGATTTTTTAAAATGTTTGGATGAGAATTTATTATTTAAGGAAACTTTATATGTGAATAAGTCGTTTGACTTATAATAAAATTGTTAATAATAAATGTACTTGCAATTCCATTAAATCATAACAAATGGATTTAGGTTTTCAAAATGTAATAACAAATGTATTTATATTTTTAATAATTCATAATAAATATGTTTATATTTTCAATAACCTATAATAAAAATATTTGTGATTTCAGTAGTCATAATAAATATATTTACATTTTCAATAAGTCATAATGAATATATTTATATTTTTAATAAATTATTATTATAAATAGATAAATAAAATCTACTATAATAAGAAACCAAACTCAAGCTTAACTCTAGAATTCAAATGTTGCCCATATTAAAATTCATTGATTAAAGCTAAATTCGAATTTTGTTCAATTCGATTCTAACCTTGCATTCTAATTGGTTGTAATAATACTATATATATATACATATATGTTTATTTTTAAAACAATCATTTTTATTATATAATAACATGACAAATATACTTACTTAAATATATATACTTTACAAAATCCTTAAACATAAAATATAATATACTAAAAAACATCATCTATTACAATTTCATAATAGTAATTAAAAATGCTTATAAAGTATAATGTTCAAAGTATTCATATAAACTGTACATATTATATGACAAAAAATGATACTATATAATATTTATGTGAGTGAAAACTCGATCCAAAAACATCTTATCTATAGTTTCATAACTAATCTCAACAACATAAACTTGATATACAAGGAAAGAAAAATTGGGAAATGATTGACAAGTCACCCAATAAATATTTCTTAACCTTATAAACTGTTGACATTCCATTTTAGACACAACAGGATCATCCTTAAGGATTAAAAACTTAAAAGTTGGTTTGAAGTTTTAAAAATGTTGAATTGAGAAGGAATAAACAAAGTTTAAATCTAGATGAAACCATATCTTAGTTCAAACTACTTAAATAAGAATAACTCAAAAGTAAACAAAGTCCAAACCCAAAAAAAATAAAAATAAAAAAAAAGGAAGATGAAACCCAAGTCCAAGAAAAAAAACCCAAACCCATAAAATCCCAAATCCATAAAATAAAACCCACCCACCATAAATAACAAAAAACCCAAAACCCAGGAGCAAAAATAAAAATTCAAGCCAGAAACCCAAGAAGAAAATAAAAATAATAAAAACCCAAACAGCAAGCCCAAGTGAAGAAAAAAAATAAGAGTAGAAGAAGCCTAGCAGCCTAAGAAGGAGCCAGCCCATGCAAGGGGCCCAGTTAAGACAACCCTAAAAGGGAAAGAAGAAAGTTGGTCCCAAAAGAAGGTCCTAACGCGCAGAGATTTCCTTCCAGGCGCCCGTTTTCTTCTCTTCCAGCCGCATTTTTCTCCCTCACGCGCCAGCTTTCTTTCCTTCTTCCTTATCTGCGCCAGCTTTTATCCATGCCTGCTGCGTGGGCTTTTCCTATCCTGCATCTGCTTTCCTTTTTCTTTTTCGGCGTCATGTCATATCTTTGCTTGCCTTTCTCTGCCTTTTGCCACCTTCTCCTGCATGCTGGTTTGCACGGTTGACACATGCCCTGATCAACTTGATCAGGGGGCTTAGCGTCCCTATAAAAAAGAGGGAGGAATTATGAAAGAGGGGGGAAAAAGGAGAAAGCCGTTAAAAAAAAAAAAAAAAAATTTTTGATAACTCAAGCAATTTTACCACAGCGATGAACACTTTTTCCCACTGACCATAAATTTCCAGACACAAATTATTTTCGAACATTCATACGTGTGACAGTTCTTTTATTCAATTCATCTTTGGTTTGATATCAATAGAACATCCAAAATAGTCAATTATCCGATAAGTTCATGAGGAAACTCAAATTCATTTTTATTGATGTTATTTTATAAAATCTTATAATTCATTCTAGCCTGGATTTCATTGAAATCATTATGATAATATTGTTGCGGGCTTATTATATGATAATATTTTGTTTGCCTAAGCCATGGCTCAACTGGCGGTTTCTTGTCTCATTGTGGCTGGAATTCGGTACTTGAAAGTATGGTGCACGGGGTGCCTCTCGTTACTTGGCCTCTGTTTGCCGAACAAAGGCTGAATGCTTTGATGTTGCGTGAGGACCTAAGAGTGGGACTGAGACCCGAGGCCGATGAAAATGGGTTCGTGCGAAGAGAAGAGATTGCAAAGGTTGTGAAGAGTCTAATGCAGGGCGATGAAGGGTTAAGAATGCGACAGCGTATGAACATTCTTAAGGATGCTGCAGCCAAGGCCTGGACTGAAGAAGGATCTTCTACGAAGTCACAGATTGAGTTGGTTGTCAGGTTGAAAGCAGAAATAAAGGCTGGCGAAACCAATTGAATGGCTTAATGACCGGTTGATGGATCACTTAAATAATATGGTTAATGTTTTTTGAGCATTTCTAGCATAATAAATTTCTTAATATTTCCGGGCTCATTATTGACCATCAAAATTCAAATTCCAAACATATAATATTGAACATGTGTGACTTGCTTGAAATATATGTTTCAAATGATGATTCAAACATAATTTTATTATTTAAATTGTCACTCGACTCTTTTTTTGGGGGCTTGTCACCATTGTTACCACAATTTATGTTACTGTTCATATGGTCTCTCGCTCACTTTCACCATCATCATTCTCATCTTTTTTGTTGCCATCGTCGGCACAATTATGTATGATCCTTCCTCTTTAAACCTCACTTCATCACCACCTTCGTCGTCCACATCAATCTCAACATGACGGCAAAGGACCTATACAAAGGTCTTGTTTACTACTACAATTTATTCAGAGAAAACAACAAGATTTCAATCCCGCTAAAGGATTTTTAACTTTTAATTTTTATAATTCATTATAACAATTTTAATAAAAAGTGACAATTTTTTGTCTCAGGAAGAAAAAAATTTATCCTAAAAAGTTAAGCGGACAAATACTCTTTTCGTCGTTATTATTCTTATTTGTGTGATGAATTTGGGATGAAATTTCAATCTTAAATTATACCTAGTAATTATATTGATTTTGAACTCTAACAATAAGTGACGTGTGCAATAATTTTGTTAAGAGGGTCCAATTAAAATATATAAATTTTCAATTAAACTTAAATATATTGATAACAAACAAAATTCATATACATAAAATAAATTTCAGTTGGAGAGTGAAGAAAATAATGATATTTATAATAAAGAATTAATTTCAACAAAGACGATACTAATACTTAATATTTTATCAATCCGTCTTTAATATTGTATAATACAAACAAATAAATAAATATTTAGTATTACTATGCTCTCATTCAAGAGATTAGTGAAAATTAGTTTTTTCGATATAATATAAATAAAAATCCTAAATATTGAATAAATATTTCAATAAAAAATGATACAAATTAATTTGTGTAAAAAACTAATTTAAATTTCAATGTTGAAATATAATGAAAGAAATTTGAGTCACTTTCCAAACTACAAGACCAAAAACTTTTATTGAAATTAAAAATTTGTTATTCTACCATAAACAACGTTATTATTTTGCCATATAAAAATCTATGTTAATTTTTTTTTTTTTTTTTTACTAAGGTTGATAATTATATATGAGATTAGAATTAGGACTTAAATTTTATAAAAGTAAACTCAACTACTTCTTCAAAATACTCATAAACCCCAAAATTTTAAAATTTTAGTATAATTTAAAATTGTTAAAAATTTATTAAAACAAACAAGCATGAGGCTGTTGTTAAAAAATTTTAGTATAATTTTTGTAAGTTGGATTTTAACTCAATTTAATCTCGATTTAAAAAATAAGTCAATTTTTTTAATTTAAATTTGAATAAAATAAACATAAAATAAAAATGAATCGAGTTAATCCAATTTTTGATAGCAAATCAACTTGATAACTTGATTTAAATCTATTCTCGTAATCGATTCCTCAACCGAGCTAAAATTATCAAATTTGGGATGGGAAATAGTCATTAGGCAATTAGATATATCAAATGGAAATGGAGTATTGTAATAGGTTTGCCAATATTTTAACCATTAATGATGAAATATTTCACAATAAATTTATTTTATGTTTAATCATCCAGGCCACGCTAATATTTTTATGATATTGTTGTTAAAACCCGTTTATTTTGGAGCCTTAAATGGCAACCTCCTTGTTGTCTATTCATATTTTATTTATTGATTGCGCAACCTGTCATTCATATACCTCCATTTTGCATTAATTTGACGTACTGTCTTGAAATGAAAACAAATCTAAAATAATTTAATTTATTTCTAGGCCAAAGTACATATTCCCACGCATAGTTTGAGGTGGGTGGAAAGTCCCACCCACTAACTTTTAAATGCCCAGATTCTTACCCTTCATCCAATTTCTATCCAATTTTATTAATCTATTTTATGAAATGATAAAAATATCCTTATTAATAAAAATTTATAATAAAAATATAAAATAATATTTAAATATATATATAAATTATATTATAAAATTATAAAAAATATTTAAATTTAAAAAATTAAAAACCACCCACCGCCGCCGTGCTGGCGGTGGTGGCCGCAGCAAATAGCACTAGGTGACAGTTCCGGCCACCTGGTTCTAGGGGAGACCAGATCTGACCTCCTCGTTCGACAGAGACGACCAAATCGGCTACCTCCAGTTTTGGAGGAGCCAACCGATTTTTTGGAGGAAGCAGCTAGATTTGGCCGCCTCCGACAAAATTAGGAGCCAGAAATGACCGTAAAGGGTAGGCCTTGGCCCCATTGGCCGTTTCCGGCCTTTATTTCGAGTGGAGGCGGCCATATATTTATATAAAATTTATTTTATCAACTTATAAAATTTTAATATTAAAAAGACAAAAATACCTCTGATTATTACTGTATACTATTAGAAAAATTATAAAAAATTAGATTATGGGTGGAAAACTGGACTTTTAAACTTAAGCGGGTGGGACTTTGTCTCCGCCTCATACTATGGGTGGGAAATAGTCCTTTGGCCAAAAATTAAGTTGATTTCGTTTGAAAGGTTTAAAATTAAGGAAATTATTTTAAATAGAAAAAAAGTCCCTAAAATAATTTTATTTATTTCTTTTCAATTTTACAATTCTAATACAAAATTTGTGTATACTTAACTATGTGCAATACGCATATAAATGAAATCGTCGGTTTTTTAATAATATTATGCATAAACGGTACACATAATATGTATACCATGCGTAGAAAGTATGCATACCTTATGAACTTAAAAATATTCTTACTTTTCTATCTTTTCCTTTTATTTTCTCTTTCTCCTCCCCTTCGCCTATTATTTTCTTTGCTTATTCTCTTTTCCTTGGTGGGCAACGATTCTTTCTGCACAAAATTGCAATACGGTATTATTTCGTATAAATGATGCTACGATGCAAATGGAAACCTGTAAGTTGCAATAAACATTTTAGTACTTTCTATAAGAAAGATGGGAAGACAAGGGGTTTGACTTTAAAAGACAGTTATAATAAAATGGTTGACAAAGCTGTAAAAACATTAGCCTCCCAAGGATGGTTGTTGACCTCATAACTTCACTGCATTATCTATTAATTTATAGACAGATATGTCGTTGAATTAGAAATGGATAGGCTCAAAGTATTATTGATAGATTGAATAATATAAAATTATTCAACAATTTAGTTTTGACAAAAATAAGATTATTTGGTAGATAGATTAGACAAGAACAAGTAAAAGAAGAGGTGAGAGAAGATGGGAAAATAAGAAAATTTTGAAATATGCGTATGATCTATGCACTACATTGTAAGAAGATCGATTTGTAAAAAATGGATGATTATATTATTACGCATATTATGCATAGCTGAATAAGCGTAAAATTTTGGAGTGGAATGTTAAAAATGAAAAAAAAAAAAAAAAAATTATATTTTAATATTGATTACTTAATTATTTTTTCTTAAAATTAAGTTAAATAATCATTGAGACCTAAGACTGGATTCAAATTGAATATATTTAGATTTATTTTTGAGTTTGGCTCGAACAAATCCGAAACGAGTCGAACAAATCTGAATATAAATACGAACTCGAACTGTAATTTTAAAATTCAACGAATACGAATCCGAATACGAACTATGTGAATCGAATACTAACACGAATCCGAACTTAAAATAATAATTTTTTAATTAAATTTTATTAATTATTTATATTAATTATAATTTTTAATAAATATAAAAATGAATTATACGAATCGAATACGAATATGAGTCGAATACGAACTTAGTTATGCAAACCGAACACAAACACGAATACCAATTTTGCTAAAAAATATTTGACGAATACGAATATGAATCTGAATCCAAACAATATGAAATGAGCCTAAATATAAACATGTTACTGTTTGTATTTGATTCAATTCGAATCCAACCCTATCTAGATCTTGCTAATATTTACGATATAGTTGTTAAATCCCAGTTATTTTAGAGCTTTAAATGGCAAAGTCAACATTATCTTCTCATATTTTATTTATTAATTAAATTATATTATGACCTGTCATTCATGTTCCTCCATTTTGCACTAAAAATCTAGAAGAATATATCTTATTTCTAATATAAAATTTCTTTGGATGGTCCATCTTCTAGAACATAATTAGTCATATTTTATTTATTTATATACGTTGTATCATATTATTTTCATTAATCATAAATGATTTTTAAAATTTATTATTAAGTTTTAAACATTTTTATTATTATTATTATTATTTTAATATTATTTTAACATTATATTATATTTTAATTATTTTATAAAATTAATTTTATTATTTTTTAATTTTAAAATTTTTATTTAAAAGGATAAAAATATCTTTTTGATCAATTAAATTTAATTATTATCTATTAAATTTATCTATTAATTTTAATTAATTAATTAATATTTAATTTTTTAAAAATTAATAAATAAAATTTTATCGTATAAAAAAAAGTTAGGTGGGAATAAATTGTTTGGCCTTTTATTTTTATTTTCTTCGGACATTCCAAGAATTATTACCTCTGTAGGGCCGTTTGGAAAGAGGGACATTCGTGTTTTATCTGACGAATTTTATCGTATATACTTTTCCGAAACATCGTAAATGCCGACAGAGTGGAGCAAGTTGAGATCCAAAGGCCAAAACACGCACGACCGACCAGTGAATCAAGGCCTTACAGTCATATCAACACACTTTAGAACACGTGGCCCGTGCGGATATAGGGACAAGAAAATAATGTTTGACAATGTTGATAAGGACTCGAAATCTTGCAGGCAGTACAATCGCACCCCCAGGGATCACTGGATGAATTTTCATGAGATTTATTTCCATTTATGTCCTTTTTTTTTTAAATAAATTACCAACTATTAAGGGAATACTTAAAGAAGAGAATCAATATTTGTAGCAGAATTTATATCATGCTCTCTGCCTTTGGCAAGTGCACCTGCAAGATACCTTTAATTGATACAACAGAGTCGATAACATAAGCCTTACGTTAGAACTGACATCATTTATCGCTACACTTACACGGAAAATTCAACAAATTTAGCTCAGACACCGTAAATCCTGTAGTTTTAATTCAAAATAGACCAAGTATTCATCAGACACCATTTAAAAATTATACAAACAAATCAATATCTCCCTGTTTTAATCATCTGGATCCAACCCATCTTCTATATAAGCCAATCCATATCCTTTCTTCTTCCTTCGTACAGCCAGAACCAGCCATATGGAACAAACACAAGCAAAGATCCCCCATGTAGCCATTGTGCCCACTCCAGGGATGGGTCATCTCATCCCACTGATTGAGTTTGCTAAGCGACTTGTTCAGAAACATGAATTTAAAGTCACCTTTATTATTCCTACCAACGGCTCTCCTACTAAAGCCCAAGAATCCATTCTTGCCTCCCTTCCTACTTCCATCGACTCTGTTTTTCTTCCTCCTGTTACTTTTGATGACACCCCTGAAGATGTAAAAATTGAAACCATAATTTCCCTCACTTTGGTTCGCTCTCTTCCTTCTCTTCGTGATGTGTTGAAGTCGCTTGTTGCTAAAACTTCATTGGTAAGCTTGGTGGTCGATCTTTTTGGGACGGATGCCTTTGATGTTGCTAAAGAATTTAATTTGTCACCCTTCATTTTCTTCCCATCGACCTCCATGACTTTGTCGTTGTTTCTGTATTTGCCAATGCTTGACGCTTCGGTGTCATGTGAGTATAGAGACCTTCCTGGACCCGTGAATATACCTGGATGCACACCCATCCACGGTAAATATTTGCTCGACCCGGTGCAGGACAGAAAAAATGAAGCATATAAATGGGTACTCCACCATACAAAAAGGTATAGAATGGCTGAGGGTATTATGGTAAATAGCTTCATGGGATTGGAAGGAGGAGCTATTAAGGCTCTGCAAGAGGCTGAACCCGGTAAACCGCCAGTTTACCCGGTGGGACCACTAGTGAAAATGGGTTCAAGTTCGAGTTCAAGCATGGGCGATGATGAATCCTTGAAGTGGTTGGACAATCAGCCACGTGGATCTGTTTTATTCGTTTCTTTTGGTAGCGGTGGGACCCTTTCTTCGGCTCAGTTAAACGAGTTGGCTTTGGGGCTAGAGATGAGTGAGCAAAGATTTTTATGGGTAGTAAGGAGCCCAAACGATGAGGTAGCCAATGCTACCTTTTTCGGAATTCGTAGCCAGAATGAGTTTCTGAATTTTCTACCATATGGTTTTTTGGAAAGGACCAAGGCGCGAGGTCTGGTGGTACCATCATGGGCACCACAGGCAGAAGTGTTGAGCCACGGCTCCACAGGAGGGTTCTTGAGCCATTGTGGTTGGAATTCTGTCTTGGAGAGTGTTGTAAATGGTGTCCCATTAATAGCATGGCCTCTTTATGCAGAACAGAAAATGAACGCAGTGATGCTCACCGAGGATATTCAAGTGGCATTGAGACTCAACGCTAACGAAAATGGCCTTATTGAAAAACAAGAAATCGCTAGAGTTGTCAAGGGTTTAATGGAAGGTGAAGAAGGTAAAAGTGTTCGCCATAGAATGAAAGACTTGAAAGAAGAGGCCGCAGTTGTGCTCAGTGAAGACGGTTCTTCTACCAAAGCACTCGCTGAAGTTGCTCTCAACTGGAAGCACAAAATTTCCAACTAAAAGTATTTTTTTCTTTTCTCTGTAGCCTTATTTGAATATGTTGTTAAATAATTCAATAAATTTCTGGCGAAGTCGTTTCTTATCTTGCTTATAAAATTAAAGGAAGTAGGTAGAACAGGTGAAGCCATTTGCAAATGCAGACTGCAGTAAAAAAAGAAATTAGAAGAACAAACATTGAATTCAGCACAAACGGGCGGACCCAGTGAACAAGAAAATAGCATGCAATAAGTGGTAGCCACTGGCTTTTTCCAGTAGTTGGTGGGTGGGAATGGCATAAAAATCAGCAACTCGGGAGGACAAGTCTGTTTCTACACATAAGAAATTGCGCACAGTCGTGGGGAGCAACAAGGGAACGTTTTAGTCAGCGAGAGCCATATTTCCGGCACGTGCTTCATGGACACCGATCGTATTGTACCACATAATTTGTGTAGACCTGTTCAACATGCACCAAATATTCCAACTTCTCAGACGAGTAAATATCGGTAAAAATATTAAATTACATAATAAAAATATTAGCTACCATTTCATCCACACAGTGTGTGGAAAATTTAAAGCCACAAAAAATTTCTTTTTAACCAAAAAAGTAAAAAAAAAGAAAAAAAAAGAGGATAATGACAAGCCTAATCACCTTCCAATAATTACTTTCAATTGTAAAAAAAAAAAAAATTGCAGATAGACGGACGGTGACATAATGCAAGTTTGACAGCGCCCATATTATGACAAGTGTAAGCAGTTGGAATGTTCTTTCGACGAGATGCTTAGCTAAGCGTAGCATCATTAGCCTTTAAATTGTGGACCCACTTCATTAAAAGTTATAGGACCCGCCTATTTTGTTCTTTTTCTACCTTAGCCTAGGTGGTCCAGCACCCCATGGGCATTGCAGCTAAAGGATTATTAACAGTGCCACGTAGGACAACATCTAAAGCCATATAGACTTCATTATAGTTAAAATTAAGGCCAAAGAACTATTTCCCACCCATAGTTTGAAGCGGAAACAAACTGCCACCCCAAGGTTTTAAAAGTCCAAACTCTCATCTTTAGAAGGATTTTTTATAATTTTTCTATTAAAATGACTAAACTATTATTTTAAAAATTAATAATTAATTATAAAATTATAAAATAATTTTTAAATATAAATATATTTAAAAAATTATAAAATATATTTAAAAAAATTTTTTAAATTAAAAAATTACAGTAACCACTACCGTCGATGCCAGCAGTGATGATCGTCTATAATAGAATTAGGTGATCATTTTTAATAATCTGGTTTCAAAAAAGGCCAGATTTAGTCTCTCCGTTCGGTGGAGATGACTAGATCGATCGTCTCTAATTTTGGAGAAAACGATTAAATCTGATCGTCTCCGACAGAATTAAAAGTCATAAACAGTTGTAAATAGAAAACAACTCGTAATGAGAAGAAAATAAATTGTTCAGAGACTTATTAAAGAAGTCACATTATAAATTTCAAATGATATAACTGATAAAGAATTTCGAACTTATGCTCTGACTTTCAATTCTCACACAGATACTCCTTCCTGCGTGACATGAACTACCTCTTAGAGGGAATGGACATAATTATTTATTATTGAAATTATACAAATTTTTGCATAATACAGAAAAATATTGTGGCTGAGCCATGTTAAGTCATATGATACGTACAACGAAACGTTGACTACAAGATGGCAGACAATTATGAATGATTGATTACCGAGCCACTTATAAAATTAAGCTCCTTAATTTTAGTTCATAATTAGGAGTTGGGCAGTGAAATTACATTTCATCTCACCTTTCAATCTACCAAAACAAAGCCCCATAAAAGTGAAACACTATCCAACAGACAAGGTTGAAAACTTACCTTCATTTCATCTCTAGAAGCTCTCTATTTACCCATGCTTACATTATTATTATTATTATTGTTATTAGGTAATAAAAAACACATCATATCAAGACTCTTATGGGTCAAAACTTGGTTCATTGCTAATCATTATGGTACCTTTCCAATGCAAGTTCTAATATCTTATCCAAACCTATCCACAACTACCGTTTATTTTTCTCAGATCTAATGCGGTCCCCTTGGCATCTGGGTGCTTAAATGGGAACTTCATTGTTTTTAATCTTAATTCTCTAAAACTTGGATCTGGGTCGGTGTGTTGTTCGTGGGAAGGACCATTAAGATTTGAATACGAGCCTGTGATAACACATTAATCAAACCGCATATTACAAGAAATTGTTTTTCTTTTTATAAATATATGAATAATATGTATAATTTTATCATCATCTAATAATTTTTTATAATATTTTTTTTTATAATTATCATTAAATTATTTGTAATTATATATATTATCAATAAATTTTAAATTATTTATCATCAATATTTATATTTAATAATGAATGATTAAATTTTGTTATTATTTTATTTGATAGTAAAGTTTACTATTAAATTTTAGGAAGGAAAATAATTTTATTATAACATAATATTTATTTATGATAAACATATCATTATAATATTATATTCTTTGATGATATAATATAAGTTGGTCAATAATTAATATATAAGATAAAATAATTATAAAATATTATTTTTATGACTATTTTAATTGTCACAGTTATTTTTTTTATGACACAATATAATATTCATTACGATTGATGTGAAGGTAAAATTTTTGGACAAAATTTTTGGAGGAAATAGTTTGATGACAACTATTTTTATTACATAACATTTATATTTAGTGACAATTTAATTATTTGTCAATGATGGTAAAATTTACAATTAAAATTTTTGAAAGGAACGCATTTGATGACAATTATTTACATTATATAATATTAATATTTGATGATAATATAATTGTTGTCACTGATGCATATGAAAAATATTAGCAGTGAATTATTGTTGCCATCAATAAGGTTAGATTTGAGTCAAATCAAACATAAATAGATATATATTCGTGTTTGGTTTATTTGTTATGGGTTCAACTCGTCTTTGGATTCGTGTTTGCCAAAATTTTTTATAGTGAAATTCAATTTTATGTTTAGATTTGGGTTTGAGCAGTTTATTTTACTCTTTCGAATAAAACAAAAAAATAAATTTAAATATATCTAATTCGAATTTAACCCTAGTCACTAATACATTTATTCAGCTGGAAAAAAAATACATTATAGTTAGTGTGAAAAAAACATTATTTGAATAAAAATTTTATAATGACGATAATTAATGTCATCAATAATGAAATCAGATAACAAATTGTCAAATATGTCATTAAAACAATTTTAAAATATTTTTTAAACCCCAAATCCTAAATGACAAATAACCTTGAGGGTGGTGAATAGGTTATTTGAAAAAACTTTTTCAATTTAAAACTTTTTCCTATTTACAATTTACCAACCAACACAATCAAAGACAATAATTACAAACCAAACAATCATTATAAGCAAGTATATAAAGAGTGATAGAGATAGAAATTGTTTTGTCGATTTAGAGTGGTTTGGAGCTTTTTTATGCTACTTACGTTTATTACTTCAAATAACCTCGCTTGAAGATTTCCTTTCACTAACTTCAACTCTGAAGTTATAATAGTTTTTGACATAATAGATTTAACTATTCTTACATTAATTTTGATACAAGAGATTTCGCTCTTAACTTAATTTTGACATAGATTACACCTTATATTAGTTTCATGGTCGTGCATCATTGTTTTTCTTACATGAATACTTCACACAATTCAATCAAGTCGTGTGTTATCTTTATAGCACACATAATCGTGTGGCTTAATCACGTAGAGTCGTGTGTCAGACAAAACTTATAAAACTAACATTTTTTAATTCTCTTCTATCATAATCAATATGTGCATAAATCAATTAAATATTGTAACATTTATTTTGTGTTAATTCAAAATTCACAAGGGTCTAATTATGTTTGTGACAATTTATTATTGTTATCATAGATTTACATAGAGATAAAAAATAAAATTTTGTTTTAAGTATTTTAGAAACTTAGTTTAAAAAATATAAAATAAAAATAATTAAAAAGAAAGGAAAAAACGTGAAAAAAGGAGGAAAAAAAAGGGCTTCGAGGAAAACACGATCTATATGGCGCACTCTAACTAAGCTCACTGTGGCAGCCGCGGTTTTATGCGGCGGCGTTACCGCTGCCGCTATATCCACCTCAGATGATCCCGTGATCGCTCTAAGGCTCTATACAGCTTTTCCTCTTTGCCTCGTCAGGGACTCCATCACCGCTGCGTCCATTGCTTTCGGTACCTAGACATTAGAATTTAAACTTCTACGTAATTAGAATATAATTACTGTTCTTTTCAGAATGTAAATTGTAGTCCTTGCCTTATAATAATAAAGAGCTTAATGACTTAATTAAATTTATTTGTTCTCTGTTTTTGGACTGTAATGAAATTCAGTATGATTCATTTTGAATTAAATTAATGGTATATATAACTAAATTTGAGAGTTTTTTGCTGTAATTTATTTGCCTACTACTGTTTGATGTTGAAAGTTAGTAGTAAATTGTAAAATTTCACTTATAAGGGAAGCGAAAGTTAATGTCTTTTTATGTTTGCTCTCCTCTATCCCATAGAAATATCAAGTTATAATTTGTTTTTACATGAATTTTTACTAGATTACGAATATTCTGTGTCTAGACTTCCGGAAGGAAGTAGCAAGAGAGCAAAGGTCAAGCATGAAGTTCACCCTGATCCGCACGGAAGCTTCAAGAATTATGTTTCAAAAATGGAGGAATATATATCAAGCTTGGTCAACACATTGGACAGTTGGTGTGCCCTCAATCTTCTTGCTCTTGTGTTTATGATTAAAAATTGAACTTGAACTTTGTTTCCCTAGTTAAGTTTAGAATCAGTTTCTGTTGATTTGATTAGTAATGACATTAACTGAGTAATCTTCTTCCATTGCAAGTATACATTGGCAATTATTTACGTTTTCTTAACTAAACAGGAATATTTGGTACCTCAAGAGCATGTTCAGATAATAAGGGAGTCTACGTTGAATAAATGTCCAGTTTCGTCATATGATCAAGTGTGTGAAGTTTTTAGGAAAGCGCTTAGAGAAACACCTGATAAAGTATGTACTATTTACTTGATTTCTTCTCACCTTCTTGGCAACTTCTTCATCTTACATTTGCATACAAACTAGTCAAGGAGTTACGTACAAGTGATAAACAGATAATGGTGCTTATGAGATTTATTCTTATGTTGAGTGTTCATGGTCATAGTGTTGTTTCCAATAGAGACATCTAAGCTTGCTGGTGTTTTA
This sequence comes from Anacardium occidentale, assembly GCA_026122585.1. NCBI lineage: Eukaryota > Viridiplantae > Streptophyta > Magnoliopsida > Sapindales > Anacardiaceae > Anacardium > Anacardium occidentale. Next base: position 50,453 of record JAJEJH010000372.1, on the reverse strand, counting down.
GTCTATTTCATGTGCAGGTTTTTGAAGAATTTGATCCTGTTCCTATAGCAAGTGCTTCGCTTGCACAAGTTCATGTTGCTCGTACGCTTGATGGTCAGAAAGTTGCTGTTAAGGTTTTATACACTATTCCTTTTGCCCCAAGATTTAATATGCTAAGCAGAGTCCAAGTTTCCATGCAAATTATACACAGATATAGGATTAGGATCTTTAATAATTATTTTCTATGTCAAAATTATTTCCCCAATATTCAGGTTCAACACACCCATATGACCGATGCTGCGGCTACAGTTCATGCTACCGTGGAGCTGATTGTGAATACCTTTCATAAGTTTTTCCCTTCTTTCGAGTATAGATACGTTTCCGTATAGTTCATGTGCTTGTTCATTATCGCTCCATCTTCCATGATTGGTAAAGCATTTAATTGCTTTACTTTATGTTGGTTTTTCTTTAGCTATGCTATTTGCTTCATATGTTGGGTTTTTCTTCAGCTAATTTTTGATGCATGAAGTATGTGGATATTAAGAAACCTCGTGGAACAGAAAGATAGTGGGTTCCTTGTTCAATTTGTTGTTACATTACTTTATGAATGTGAAAATAAAAAATAAGAAAGAAAAAAAGAGAAAAAAGAAAATGATATAATTATTTCACGTGTAACTTTTCTGCACATGTATTTGTCAAGATTTTCAGAATGATACTGGGAGATGGTATTTTGCTGATTATGTTCCTAATATTATAGGATGATATAATAATAGTCATTGTAAAGATAGGGGCCTTTTCTCTTATTATCTAATTATTTATTTTTTGGCTAAATGGAATATAGGGGCCATGGAACACTAGATCATAAGGGTGAGCTCGTTGCAACTGTTCGTGGAGTAGTCGAGCACATCAACAAGGTGACATGACATATGTGCAGACTTTACACTCCAGATGATCAAAATTTACTAGGCTTAAATAGTACTTTCAATGAATTTCGGTTGGCGAAACTCCAAATTCTCGCCCAAGGTTTCTTTAGATTATGTCTCACTCCGAAAGTTTTAAAAAGTCAAACACCTATTTTTATTTTTTAAAAAAACTAAAATATTCTTTATAAAAATAAATAATATTAAAATATTAAAAATTAATAAAATAAAAATTTTAAAAACAGTTACTACCATTAATAATATCATCGACAGCGGTTGCTATCGTTAACATTATTAAATGATCAGAAACAATCATTTGATTTCATAGACGATCGAATCTAGTTACTTCATGATAAAGATGACCAGATTTGACTATCAAAGATCTGACGAAGATACTCAGAATCTAAAATGATTGAAAACTATCGATTTCAGACATTTCAATTATTTTTGACTTTTTTTGGTGACGGTTTTTTAAAATTTTTATTATTTTTTAATATTATTTTATATTTTAATTTTTATTTAAAAAGATAAAATATCTCTTTAACTTTAATTAACAGATTAGTAATTAATTTTTTAAAACTTTATGCATAAGATTTTATGGTTTAAGAAAAGCTTGGGTGGGCCCTGTCAGTTTGTGAAACTTGATGCTAATGCTTGGCTGTCGATTATTTTTCTAGATACAAGCCAGAGATTGGAGACACTGCGATAGGACGTGTTATTGAGGTAACATTGACTAATACTGTCCTTACAATATTGTTGTGACTTCCAAAAAGAAAACTTAATTTATTCAACTTTGTTCTAGATAACAGATTTTTTTAATTCTAGCTTAAGGGACCCAAAGTGACATACACATTCATATAGTTCATCCTTGGATATATATATTCTTGTCAGTAAAATGTTTGACCACCTTTTTTGTTGGAAAAATGTTTAAAAAATATTAGTTTTCATAATTGTTTATTTGTTTTATAATTTTCATTATTTTTTTAATTTTATGTTCGATATGTTATTAGCGCTATTTTTGCCTTCATTTTATAATTCTATATAGTATTATTAATATTTTTGTGAATAAGTTTTATTTATTTAAGGAGCCTAAATAACTTATTATTGTTATTCACATGGATTTCAGATGAGAAATGCATGCTTAGCTATTTACAAGTAACAACTAAGCAAGAGTTGTTTATATTTTTTGATGATATTATTGTATATTAATTTTACAATTACTAGTTTTAAAAAGAAGAAAAACCAAAATCATCTGAAAAGTAAAACTTAAAAGAAGAAAAATGTTAGATAGGTTTTAGTGTTTTTTTGATAAGTTTTCACTATTGATTTAAGACTTGTTATATTGATTTAGTTATTGATATAATAGTTTAATATTGTTGAGTTTATGTTTACTGATATTTTATTTTGAGAATGTTATGAATGCTTTTTATGTATTTACTTATTTTTTAATTATTGTAATTTTTAAATATTAGGTTTTAAGTGACAAAATGCCATATCATATTGTGACAAATAATTCTATTCCTTTACATAATTATTTAATGACAATATAAATTTTGTAAAGAAAAATAACACTTTGATAAATAACTTTCTTTTGAATTGTGGCGGTCATTGCGTTATTAAAAGTTATTAGTTTAATAACAAATATATTTTCATCATAAAAAAAATATATTATTTATTAATGATTTTTTTTATTGTCATTTATTATTGTATCTTTTGTGACGAAAAATAAATTTAAAGGACAAAAATTTAAATAAATTATGACAATATTTTCGTCATTACAATTTTATTATTTTGGTATCTAAAATAATTTTCTTCATTATAATTACATTATTTGATGACGAGGTAAGATTTTGTTATTTAAAATGTGATGATTTTGTGACTAAATATAATATTATGTGATAAACTCTTGACATTAATTGTGATATTATTAACATCACAAAAAATAATAAATATAATAATAATGAAAATTTGTTACTAAAACTTGACTATTTGATGATAAATATAAATTATGTTATATAAATATTTTTTTAAATAGGGTTATAATAATAGTTTTTATAATAACAAAATTTTGTCATAAAAAAATTTATTAACAAAAATGATATTTTATGTGATAAATTTTGACTTTACGATTTATCAAATTTATCGTTATAACATCATTTATAAAACAGAAAAAGTCACTGAGGAGAATGTAATTCCCATTTAAGAATTGCATTTTTAATATAATTACACAGTTCAAAAACATGACTGAAGCGAAAATTGCAACGGCAAGAAGCATTGCAATGACATGCCATGCTAGCACAGTTTCTGCATCACCACAGTTTTGATATAAAGCAGGGCAAACTTCGAAGGAGCTGAATTAAACTGTGGCTAGCCTCATGAGTTTCACAAGATTTCTGTACATCGACGATCAATGGCTAGCCTCTGAGGTCCCTTACTGACTTGTATGTAAATTAAGAATCATTTCCCAGATTTGCAGACATGGTAAGCTAGGCTGGTAGTTGATTTAACATGGTTGCAAATAAGGTAGGTTCAGGTATCTGGAGGGGGCCGGACAAAGCTTCTAGACAATGATTTTGAATACAAGTTTGCGAGGACGCCGTGGCGGGCTTGTAATCTGTTATATTATATTTTTAATCGGCAGATCACATTGTTAGCATTCAACATGGACCAAGTCCTTGATCGCCTTTTGCTCTTCAACTTCAAACATTTGAAACTCATTTTTTATTAACGGTTGCGCCTCCACGTTTTCTGTTTTCCGGGCTGCACATTTTGAATAAAGAAAATCAAATTATTATTCCCGATGGAAGATATATATTTTGCAGTACCTTTTTAATCTTAATTCTCTTCTCAGCTTGCTTATTATAAGTGCTAGCTACAGCACGGGAGTCAGAGGTCAAAAGTAGTTCACTTATTATTCTTGTCTTTGAAAGTGCCCTTACGGAAACCAGACTTATCAAAATATGGGTGAAGTCTAACTTTTATTCACTTATTTTACCGGAATGGACAAGTCTAAGATGTCCAACAACATTTCGAATGTGCACATAATGTCGATTTTTTCTATGCCAAACTTTTCTGACCCAAACTTTGATGAAAGTCTATTTTTAAACTCGAAGTTTGAAAAATTTGTTTTCCTTTAATGGTATAAACAAATGACATTTCATTCTAGCTATGTTATCCTTTTCTTGTTCTTCTCATCTTCATTTTTTCTAAAATCATTGACAATCATTGCGAATTGACAAAACCCAGCTTCCAATCAAATCAAACCCATCGACGAATTAAAATTTCGTCCCTCTTCTACAATTAACACAACATTAAGATTTCAATTCAAATCTTTAACAAAAACTAAAGAATACATTGTCAAAGTTGCAGCTCTTTGTTTTTTTTTTTTTTTTTTTTTGCCCCTTTCTTTTTCTCTTCTTTTTCATCCATATCAATATCCAAATTCATATATGAAATTGAGATTGACCCTCTTTCCTAACTAAATATTCTCCACTATTTTTGAATCAGTTTTAAATTGTGAAGTGAATATATATAATGTAAAATTGATTTCAACTTTTATGCTCAAAATTGAGCAAACAATGATTCTTTGGATAATCATTCAATTTTCAGTTTAGATATGCATTGTCTTAAGTTTTATAACTTTCCTACGAAGAATAGGAAAATTTTTTCCTAACATAAATAAAGATAGCGAGTAAAGAGATTTGTCAGGCTTAGAAAGTAAAAATCTGTCATTTTATCAAAGTTTGGGTGTAAACTTGTGATTTAGGTTTGTTTTTATGGTCAAAATAGGTGTGCAAAGAGGCATTGTCTTCCAAACCAAAGATTTTAACGTTTTAGATTGACCTGTTTGGTTTGGCCGCTCAGCCGTATATAAAAAGCTTCCCGTATTGCTTCATTTTGTGTTGAAAAACAAATACTTCGACGATGGAGAACAGAAACTGTAAGGTGTGTGTGACAGGCGGTGCTGGTTATGTTGGCTCTTGGCTTGTCAATAAGCTTTTAGAGAAAGGATATACTGTCCATGCAACTTTAAGGAATTTGGGTATGTCTCTTTAATTCTCACCCTTCTGAATTCCTCATATCTAATACACCAAAATTATGATCTATTGATCTTCAATACTTCAATGATGATCTAAGGTTCCTCAATGGACATTGCAGATGACGGATCTAAGGTTAACTTTCTAAAGAGCTTTCCTCATGCGGACACAAGACTAGTGTTGTTTGAAGCTGACTTATATGATCCAGATACCTTTGAGCTTGCAATCCAAGGCTGTGAATTTGTATTCCATGTTGCCACTCCCTTCAAACACAAGGAGGGCTCTCAGGTTTAATTATGTTCTGTTGAATTTTGTCAGTTTTTCGCATGCAAACCCGTATGCCTTACTGCTATTATTATTGCAACCATGGTTCTTACAAATTATATATAAGATTTAGCTTTCTTCATTTAACAGTTCAAGAACCTGACTGAAGCCACAATTGCCGCGGCAAAGAGCATTGCGAAGTTATGTATTAGATCTGGAACCGTGAAGCGACTGATCTACACTTCCAGCATGATTTCTGGATCACCACTTATGGATGACGGAACCAGTTTTAAGGACTGCATCGATGAAACTTGTTGGACACCTCTTAATCTTTCATTAAATTACGATAATCATATCATCATGGTTAGTTAATTTGTTTGTTCCTTGGTCTCTTATCATTACATTTCTTTAGTTTTAGCAATATTGTCTCTCTAATTTTCACTCAATTATGTAATCGATTAATGATTATGACGTGATATTTCAGGAATATCGACATTCGAAGATCCTAACAGAAAAAGAATTGCTGAGGTACGGGAGCAACGCCGAGGACGGTGAGAGGTTGGAGGTGGTAACTCTCGACATCGGACTCGTGGGCGGGGAAACACTTCTCTCTTACACACCCTCAACCGTCTCAATGTACATTTCACAGCTCACCAACAGCAAATATCTCTACCAGGCACTAAGGTTCACCGAGGATCTACTGGGAAAAGTTCCAATGGTACACATCGACGATGTTTGTGAAGCACACATCTTCTGCATGGAGAAGCCTTCAATCAATGGTAGATTTTTGTGTGCAAGTTCATATGTTTCATCAGCTGAAATCGCAAAGTACTACCGACAACATTATCCAGAATTTGAAGTCAAACAAGAGTAAGCCACGTAGTGTCATGTATATGCAAAGGATTCTCTTGAATTCTGTTACTGTGAGTCTCTAACGAGGTAAAATTGGGTTTCAGGTATTTGGATGGACCGAAAAGAGACATCAAGTGGGGTGGCACAAAGCTTACAGAGAAGGGTTTTGAATACAAGTACGATTCCAAGATGATATTAGATGATAGCATCAAGTGTGCTAGGAGGACGGGCGACCTAAACCAGTGACGGGCTTCTTGTTTTAAAGTTATCATAGGCTTTCTTGAATCATCTTGTGAAATGTCGGATTCCTTTCTTGGCTAGTCAGAGCATGGCAAGATTTTAAATCAGGCCGAAGCTCATACTCCCACCCAAGGGATCTCTGGAAGCCTGGAAGGACCAAATTTTAACTCTTACAAATACAAACATTTATATGTTAAATAAAATCCATAGTTAAATTTAATTATTAATGATTAAATTTTAATATTAATATTAAATTTTAACAATTAAAAAGATATTTTTATTTTTTTAGAAAAAAATTTAAAAATAATAAAATAAATTTTATAAAAATATTAAAATAATATTAGAATAAATTATAAAAAATTAAAAAATTTTAAAAAGATATAAAAAAGTAAAATTAAAAAAATAAAATAAATTGATCAACAAACTATGAGGTTCAAAACGACCTTCTAATTCACAAGGCGATTAGATATGATTTCTCCGTTTAGTAAATCACCTCTTTTTTTAGTTGAGAAAGTTAGATCTGACAGTTTTCGTCATCAACTATGATGGAAAACTATTGAAAATGATTAGTCTTAATTCCATCAATCGTTTTTTATTATAATTGATAGTGAAGACGACTAGATTTGATCGTTTCAATAAAAAAAAGAGGACGTTGATTTGGTTGTTTCTGCTTGGTCATACCATAAAACAATAAACCTTTTTTGACCTCTTGATTCAACTATTAACAACCACTGTTATCGGTGATAGTGACTACTTTTTTTTAATTTTAATTTTAATTTTTTTAATTTTTATTTAAATATTTAAATATATTTTTATTATATTTTTCTAATAAAGGTGATTTAGTTATTTTATCGAGAGTGTTAAAAAAGTGAATAAAAAATAGTCAATAAATGAGTATATAAATTTTAAAAAATTAGAAAGTGAAATTTTAGCTTGTAAAAGTACCTTTGGGTGGAAATAAGTCCTTGGGCCTTTAAATTATGATAAGCTTTCAAGTTTCAACCTATTTGTAACGACTGTAAAATGATATCATTCATTAACGTATGACCAATAATATACGGCCTATTTATTTACATTTATGGTTTCAACCTGTGGCTTATTCTTCCTTCTCTTTTAGCTTAAATATAGAAAAGAGTATTGAAATTAAATTTAAAAATATAACTTCACATATTTAAATACTGAAACTTAACCACTAGAACAGCACCTGGGTCGTTTACAATCCATATGATATGGCTCCAGTGCAGGCCACATAATTTCTTATCGTTTTTCTAGTTCTCATATGATATGGCTTTGTGTTCCGAAGTGTTTTATTCTCAGTTCCTCAAGTTTTATTCAAAAAATTTTGCAGTTCGACTTGACTAGATAACTACTGATGACAACAATTGTTTTTTGGCTTATGCTAGAGAATATTATTTTTGTTATTCAAATATATGTCACTGGCTCTAAAATAAAGAAATTTTACATGGTACAAGATGGCAATTTTGTGCCTGGATTTCTAGAACTTGAAAATGAAATCTATGCTAACTAAATGATATCATGAGAAGTAGTCTAGGTTGTCGAAAGGGAAGTTTGGGTCCAGATCCACCTTAATAAGTGAGAAATCAAATTCCCCTACCGGTGAATTTGTGACTGAATTTGGACCTGAAATTATTTCAGAGATTCCAGACTCTGGAGTACGGACAGTTTGGTCTAATCCAAAGCTGTCGTTCATGTGGCATGGTGACACCGAGAAATAGTTGGATTCGGAAGTTGCGGGCGATAAAAATGAAGGAGAAAAACTACCCATCAAATTGTTTTCTGTCTCCATCATGGAATCGGTGAAAATATGGTGCTCCATATTTTCAGTTTCAGTAATTGATGTTTGCGGAAAAGAAAATACAGGAAATATTTCCTCCCTGTTGTCCAAGTCCTCAGTCTTAACTTTAAGCTCTGATGCTCCGAAACTGATCATTAACTCTTGTGATTGCTGATGATGATGATGACTCTGTTTATCATTGGCCCCTTTCTTTGTTGATGAAGCAGAGGCTCTAGGCAGATGAGTGTTCTGGGTGCATGTATGCTTTCCCCGATAGGTCACCTCAAAGAAGGTCGGATCGTCGTCCGACCTTTGAACAAGTTTTGTGGCCAAACAACCTTGTGCGTGACGATGGGTGCATCTATAGTACCCTCTGCAAATTATGACAAAATTTTATCAGAGATTTTTGGTTTTAGCTTATGGGGACCATGCCTTGATATTTCAAGGCCACTAGCTAGCAGTATGTTAAATAAATTTTCTAGAAAACCTGATATGAAAGATGCATGGCCTACAACGTCGAAAGAGAAATCAATTAAAAGGGGTCCTAGGGACATTATGAATCACTGATCACCAGTACTGCAGCTTAATGGCCAAACTAATTGTGAAGGAGATGCATGAACCTTGCAACAAACAGAGGGAAAAAACAAAACTTAAAAGTTTGTCTGGTGCTCAAGCCTGAGAGATGCGACTGAGTCAAGTTTAGCAGCCTAGATTGATTAGCTAGTATATGTGGCAAAATCAAAGGGACTATTCATTTGGATTATGAGAAAATATCAAAAGTTAGAAGTAAACAGTCTTCTCACCTTGGATAACTGGCACCAAGAATATCCTTCTGTCCGTATTTTCTCCAGCAGTAACCATCATCAAGAGACCCTTCTAATCCTGTCTTGGAGAAAACCTTCACCTGTTCAGTCCACCGGCCCATTGTCTTTCTGCAACAAAGTAATCCAAAACTAATTACATCAGATTCAAATATAAGCTACAGAAATGTCAAAAAAGATTGCTAGTGGTCTAAATTTTATTTACCTCTTCTTATAGACATCTTTATTCTGACATTCATCTTTACAATCTTGATCAGCGGCCTCACTTGTTGGGCAACAGTTGGGAAAGGAATATGGCGATTCCAAGACTGAAAGCGCTTTTTCATAAGTAGAAAGAATTTGTTGGATTAAGAGTTGCCGAGTTTTGGGCGATGAAGAAGGGTTAAGATGGTTACCAAGCTGCTCGACTAGCTCCTTCCCTTGGATCAGTTCGCTGAAGAGAATGTTTTGCTCTCTATCCATGGCCTTCTCCATACGCAAATTAAGTTCAGCAAAAGTATAAGATCCAGTGGGAGAGATGAAACGAAAGTAAGGTTTATGGGAACAAAATGTGAAGAGAAGTGACCCACCAAAACAAAACACCAAGAATATATGGAGATACAAATTTAAGCAGAAGAAAGAGAGTTGGTGGGTAAAAAGCAAATATGAACGACAACGAAAAGCGTAAGAGCTTTCATTTCTTAATGAAGAAGGTGGGAAGAAGAGTAGAGGATATTAGCAAGAAATGATATGGAAAATATAGAGAGATAAGATTATAAGAAGGTCCAACTCTGACTGCTTCAACACACTTAACCAGGAATCTTCCCACGCGGAATCACTCACTGGTTAAGTTTAGACTTTAGAAAAGATAAATCATAAGTGATGAACCCGATGGATGGACGTAGATTGACTGCGTCACATGTGCCCCGTCGCTTACGTTGATGTTGATTGATCGCTCATGTGGACGAGCCAGGAGGACCCCCATGTATATCTATACCTACAGCTACCACGTACACCTGCTTAACCAGCTACTACATTTGTATGCTTCCGTACACTCAGTACCGTAAACTGAAATTTTTTTAAAATAATATTATTAATTTAAATTTATTAAAAATACTAAAAAATATCGTTAAATCACCAATAAAAAAATATTTAAAATATAAAAAATAAAAATTGTTTTGTTTTTGTAAATAAATAAAGCTATATTTATATAAATTTAAACAATTTAGTAAGATAAGTCTAAAAATAAGCTTTTTAGAGATAAATTATGGGGACAAATAACATCACCCAATCATCAAAAAAATTAACACTAATACATTCATTATTATCTAAATAATTAATAATTCATAGATAGTTGCTATTATAGACAAAATATAATTTTTGAAAGCCAGGTGTCGACGTCAGAGAGGTGAAGCTGAATCAAAGCTTGGGAAAGCCAGTTTCTTCCAGGAAGTTGCCAAATTAGGGTCCAGAAAGGGCAGAGGATAAATGGGCCAGGCAATTTACTTAATTGTAGAAAGCGTGTGGGCACGTCCCGTTGCAACATAGACATTTCCTGTTTTAAGACTATCAGGAATTTAACTGGTATGCTTTTTATTTTAATTGGATGAAGCTTCTGTTTTCATTGCTGCCAGAAAAAGCCAAGCAGATTGCGTTCACACTCACCTGAAAACCAAAATTATGAAATCCCAATGTATTATTTTTAATTGGATGAGGATTAATAATAACCTAATTTTTGAAAAATTGACAAAATTGCGTTCACATTGTTGTCCTTGACTTCTCTCACCCCCCACAATTTTTTATTTTTTGATTTCTTCAAATAAATGTATATGTTTACTCCACTTAAATGTCATCATATATAGGCGAAAAGACTTATTCCCACCTATAGTTTGAGACGAGGACAAAATCTCACCCCCAAATTTTCAAAAATCAGGACTTTCATCTTTAAACTAAAATTTAAACATATTTTATAACTTTTCAAATGAAATGATTAAAATACCCTTTAATCAATAAAAATTTTTAAAAAAAATTTAAAATATATTAAAAATTTTAAAATTTTTTTAAAAATAAACTGATCACCGCCGCCGATGCTGACAGCAGTGATGGCCATTGATAACTGCACTAGGTGGTCGTCTCCGGTAACCTGGTTCTAAGGGAGCCAGATCGGGCCTCCCCGTTGGGTGGAGGCGGCCAGATCTGGCTGCCTCCAGTTTTTGTAAGACATCCCAGAAGGGTATTACTGTTTACTGCTTTAAATAAAATAATAATAAGTAAATAAGAAAAATATGGCCAATAATACCCAACTGAAATGCTTAACTGAACTAACACATCACAGCGGAAGACCTGTAGTACAATGTATACATACATATATACATGCCCAATTAAAACTTTCATATATTAAAATATTCGCGGAAAAGTATACATTAAACATGTGCATACAATAAAACTGAAGCATAATTGTAGCATCCCAATTTTAGAAAAGCCCTTAGGGGTAGAGTTTTGGGGTTAGAAATAGAATTCAGAGATAGATTGGGAGTTCAGCAGAATTCAGGGGTGAGTTGGTAATTTTCCAGAGTTGTGTGGCCTTCGTATGATGCCTTTAGGGAGGTTTTAATCATGCGAAGCGCGGGAAATGGATTTTATCCATTTTCCCAGGCGCACTCCCGTGCGCCAAGCCTGCACGCCCGTGCAGGTGGGATTAAAAGAGAGAGAGACGGGAGTTATTTCATTATTCTCACCCATTTCAGCCAGTTTTCTTCTCCATTTCAGCAGCTCCCAGCCCTAGGCGTGATATCCAGCTTCCAGCAGCTCCCAATCCAGTCAGAGATCAGAGAGAATAGCTTGAGTATAAGCTTCCAGCAGCCATGTCGAGAGGTAAGTGTTTCTTACTCTCTCTTTCAGTTTCCCAGCTTGTTTGATGTGGATGGAAACGTGTGTTTCCATTTCCATCTTGAGATGCTATGCTTGCATGTGTATATGATGATGAGATAATGTTTATATGTTGATTGCTATGCTTATTTTCCACCCAGAACCATGCATGCTTTGCTGTGTGTGTGTAGTGAGAGAAACATTGGATTTTCATGGTGGATTTCGTGATATTGGATGGATGATGAAATTGGCGTGTGAAATATGTCTATTGAAGTGCCATTTATGCATGTTTGCAGTTAATTTCAGTTTGGATGAGGTTTGGGTTGGTTTCCAGCGCGTTTCAGACGAACCATGTCTGAGCAGAACAAGACACACGACCGTGTGCCCGCGAGAGCACGCCCGTGTGCCCTTGTTCCTGCAAGGACACGGCCGTGTGCACGAAGTGCACACGGGCAGGAAACGTTGGGACACAACCGTGTGTCCCATTTTTGCATGAAATGGCCCAGAAATTCCAGAAGCACACACGCCCAGACGCACGGCCAGCACACGGTCCCGTGTGCTGGGGCACACGCCCGTGTGCCCTTGCCCAGCACGGTTGTATGTGCTGCGTGCACGATCGTGTGCCTTCCTTGCACGGTCGTGTGCCTTCCAGATTTTCCAGAAAAAGGCAAAAATGAATTGTTAAAGGTTTGGTAATCCATCCAGAGGCTAATTGACATCAGATAATCCAGATTTCAGATGAGAAATATAGCATATGCATAGCATGACACAGCATGTAGCCTGAATGAGGATCCAGGGATCTGAATTCAGCAGTTTTCAACATTCAGAACCCAATGTATGGGTTTCAGTTTTGGGGTGAACTCGAGGGGGCATCTGTGGGACCCAGCTCTCTGACACCAGTCAGTCAGCTCAGCAGCATATCAGCAGATCAGTTTCAGTTTTCTAGCCAGTAGCTAGAATTTTCAGCCCACTTGGCCAAGATGCCGAATCCCTGTGTTCATCAGCCTGATCAGCACAGCAGGTACCTTCGGGTACAGTTATAGATTCAGATGCATGCATCATCAGTCATTTTCAGTTTTCAGCTCAGCATGTCATTACATATACATATTGGCATGACTTATTAATAATCAGAAACCAGTAATCAGAAATCAGGTAATCAGATCCAGCACCCGCAAGCGCTTAGATGCATGTATAGGGCCGACCAGGTATGTGTGCCCTTGTTTGTTGCTTGCTTGGGTCGAGGGAAGTAAAGAATGCTTACTGGGTGATCTTTATCACTCATCCCTTTCCTTCTTCCTTCCTTTTCAGGTCAGTCAGCTGCTGGCGAGGAGTGGATGGATTGAGGCTGGCGAGGAGGACCCCATACACACTTTCCAGTTTGTATTTTATTTTCAGTTTTGGACCTGTGAGGTCTTGTACTTGTACTTTATGTAAATGTATAGGTACTTAGTTGTAAAACAGATGTATAAAACAGTTATAGATGTATGAAAGCCAGTTGGGCTCATTGTATATTTCAGATTTAGTTTCAGCTTCCGCTTGTAATACAGATCAGCAGTAGTATTTTTCTTTTTCGTAGGATTCCCGTCGTGGGTACCCAGATTTCCAGTTTAATTAATAAAAGATCAATATCTTTCAGCAGTAGGGGTACTCGTGGCGGTGGGTCCTACAATAATAGATCCCAAAATAGCAGCAGACTCCTCCTCCCAGCTCCCAACAACCTACCTGCAAGAGAAAGGAAAGTAGGGAGTGAGTGATAAAATCACCCAGTAAGCACTTCATATCCTCAGACCCAAAACCAACCCTCCTCGAAGGATTGCCACCTCAACACAACTGAACAGGCTCAACTGAAAACCACTCTGACGGTCTCATCTTCACAAATCGGATACTACCTCATACCAGATCGTAAAATACGTATATGAGTATACGTAAACAACCTAGAGTGAAGAGTAATCCGGAAGGGTCAAACTTGACGCACTGAACTCAGACTGAAACCACAATTGAACAATTCTGATACTGATCTGAATTTCACGAATCATTACGTAGCTTAACGTGTTCTGATATTCTACTATTCGTGTTTTTTTTTTACACGCTGGTTTATAATCTGATCATTTCAGTTCTTACTGTCTTATCATTCTCTGAATGATATGCACTGTGTCATATAATAATGACATGATATGATAACATGCTGAAATCATAACTAGGCCTGAGCCTGTATACTGAAAATAGTTTTCTAAAAACTGTTCATGAAAACTGCTATTGGATCATGGGATCCCATATCTGAAAATCATAAAGCTTTATCTGAAAGCTATACTGAAAACTGAGTGCCCTGGGGTACATGATATACTGAAAACTGTGCTGCATAGACTGATGAATACAGGGATTCGGCACCTTAGCCATGTGAGTTTCCTCTATAAACACGTGCCACAAACTGTATGGCCCACCTGATACCATCAGGCCTGGGCCTGGAAACTGAACTGATCTGAGCGCCTCGCGCTAAAACTCATCTGATCCTCGGACCAAAAAACCTAAACTGCTAGCTGAGCAACCCGGCACATGCCAATACATAGGGCTAGTAATGAGTATATAACTCCTGGTGACACGGGTGCTGAAACTCACAAGTGCCCCCTCGTATTCACCTCTGAAAACTGTGTTTTTTAACTGAAAATATGAATTCAGATCCTCGGATCCGCTTCTGAAAACACTATATGGCATGCCATGCTATGCATATGCATATGATGCATCATGTATTCTTATTTGAGCTCAATTTACTGTTTACTATCCAATGGATAGGGTTTACTGTGCACATTTCAATTTCAGCTTATTTTTCTCATTTTGGCCTAACACACGGGCGTGCGTGTCGCGTGCACGGGCGTGCGTGAACTCGCACGGGACCGTGACCAAGTCGTGCATATGGTCGTGCAAGGTTCTGGAATTTCAAGCAATATTCTCAATTTCTCTTGGTACACCCTTAAATTAGGTCATGCACGGGCACGTAAACACGGTCGTGACCATGCAGAAAAGGTAGTGTGCACGGGCGTGCGCTCGGGTGCACGGGCGTGCGTCCTGCTCTGCACTTCCATGACCACTCGAAATCAACTCGATTCCGGCCAAACACAACCCAAACTCAAATCAAGCATATATCACATGTCAAACACTTCAAATAAACACAATTAAACTTCCAGCAACTTCAAATTTCAACCAAATCATCCAATCCATGGCATAAACATATATAAACATACTTTCTCACACATAAGCATAAACATATGCATCAATCATCAATATCATCATCCCAAATCATCAACACGCAAGGAAAACATCACAAGCATGCTGGAATCAAGCTCACACGCATCAAAGCATGCATCAAACACAATCAAAACCGCAAGGGAAAGAGGAAGGAAGCACCTACCTTTAGACATCTTTCTCTCACTAGCACAACACAAGATCAAGCTTGATTGGAAGGTCCTGGAAGCTGCTCACCACCTCTAGGGTTGAGATCCTCTGAAAATCAAACGAAACTTTGGGTGAAAATGAGTTTGAAAACGGATAAGCGCGACTTAAACTCAAGACAGCTGGAAAAATGCTCATGCACGGGCGTGCATCTACCACGCACGGTCGTGCATCCCGGGAAAATTACAAAAATGCCATTTTCCCGCGCTCGCATGCAAATCCTCCCAAACGGATCCATGCACAAGCCCTCAAACTCAAGAAAAACTCCCCTTTCACCCCAAAACTCACACATAACCCTAGAATACTCATAAATCACACTCTGACCCCGGATCTGGGATGTTACAGTTTTGGTCTGGCCTCCGTCGACAAACATGGCCGAAAACGATCGTTGGGACCAATACCAACCCTTTCTGACCGTTTTCGATGGCCATATTTGGCAGAGGTGACTAGATCTGGCTGCCTCCACCCAACGGGGAGGCCCAATTTGGCCTCCCCTGGAACCAGGTGGTCGGATACGACCATCTGATGCTGTTATCCTAGTTTATTTTTTTTAATTTTAAAATTTTTTAATATATTTTAAATTTTTTAAAAATTTTATATTTATATAAAATTTATTTTATTATTTTATAAAATTTTAATAAAAAAATGATATAACTGTCCCTGAAATGTTACTGTTTATAATTATATTTAATATTGAATTTGGTCAAAGGCTGGGAGACTGAGTTTTTTAAAACTTGGGGATAGAACTTTGTCCCCGCCTCAAACTATGGGTGGGACCATGTCCTTTGGCCATATATCCATATATATATATATATATGCAACATACGTAAGAACTGACAAAAATCTTGTCAAAATTAATTTTCAACCTGACATATTAATTTCCTATAGTGAATGAAGCTTCAGTATACGTGGTTTTAATCAAAATCTATGAAAGACGACCTAATTAGTTCTTGGATTGTATTGAATCATGATTCAATTGGAAAACTTGTCTATTAGGAAGTAAATCACTAAATTGGGTGGAAATGAGTTGACAAAAATAACTAGATTAGTGTTATCAAAGAATGTATATTAGGAAGAATTGAAATTGATGATTTTATAGTGGAGAGGAGTTGTTGGAGAGAAAATAAATCAAATGATAAGATTATCGACAAAAATGGATAACAATGTATATCAAAAGGAGTTGAAAATGATGATATAGTGTTGAAGAGGAAATTTATTGCAAGGGTTTTGAATAATCTTCTTCAAAAAATCACTTTGATTCTTACATAATATAAAAGCAATCAATATCACCCTTATATATATATATGAATTTGACCCTTAAACAAAAAATTTGAGAAAATCACTTAATTTAGTTATCGGTTGGACTATTAATTTGATCAATTGGATCAATAATTGACCTAGACCAAGCCCTTAAGTAGGCCGAAAGGCCGGATCGGATATTATAATATTACAAGAATGTATATCCTGAGCCTCTAGGACCAAAATTTGAAGATCTTGGGCCAGTGTAATGCCCATATGTTTACCCCAATCCATTAATCATAATGAACAAGGCTTAAAAATCATTATTCCAAGGGGTCCATGATCCTTGATCGGGGCATCAATGAAATAAATGCTAATAGACACTAGAATTTCCCATGTCTCAATCTCATTTAATTGAGGTCAGGAGTCAGGACAAGATCCTTGCATTTGACGAAGAAGAAGTTTGAAATTGTTAAACCTGGAGAAGGCTTTGGTTTCTCATATAATAATATGAACAGTGGACTGGTAGACTGCGGAAGTGCACCAGAGAATATTCCAATCCAACCCTCTTTCTCATTCCAAAATCTCCAGCAGACTCGTAGGACCCAGATTCTAAGCTGAAACTGCTTCAGCTTTTAAAGTTGCACCATATTAGCAAATTTGAGGTTATTTATTCATTTTACTCTTTCGTCAAGTTTGTTGTTGAGTCTTTAATGTTCACCATTATTTATAATTATAAGTTCTGCCCCAAATGAAAGCCATTTTAGGAATACAATCTAAGCATTGAGAAGCCAGCATGTTCTTATTTCGGGAAAATAAGATGAAACCTGTCCACCATAATGTTGGGTAATTTACTACAACTTTAATAGGCTTGAGAAAACAAAGAGACACAGAGAGAGAAAAACCAGAAGCTCCAAATGCTGAGTTCAGTTTTAATTCTGAGACAGGTTTCGTCCTAATCAGGGAGTGTCAACAACTATATCGAAAAGACGTGAGAACAAAGCAATGACATATGGTTTTGTTTTTTATGACGTTTTTCTCAAGCTTTTCCAGGGTCTAAGAAGGTAAATTAATTCATTACTATTCATAAAAGAATGAAACATTTTCCGTGAATGTATAAGCCAATCCTTTTCATTCTAGGCCCCGACATTGTCACTGTATAAATGGGTATAATAATCATTTTTATTTTTTATAGTTTAAAAAATACAGCAGAAAAGAAAAAATTGTAGGAGTTGTGTGCCAAATCACGACCAATGTGCCAATACAGAGGCCGTGACAACCCAAAAGCATAAAATCAGTGCCAAAAGAGTCGTCACCTTTAGGGTGAAAGACGATGATAAAAGGATAAGTCTATAAAGACAAAATCAATAGAAAAAGAGAGGCAGGCAGACGGAGGCATCTTTGTTGACAAATATAAAGGAGATCTTAAAATCACGGTAGAAAGATATGACATATCTATACTAATTTCTCAATTTCATTAGGTCCCTTAATTGTTTTGTAGTTATTAATTTTAATGAATTTAAAAATTATTCATCTAAATTTTTAATAAAATATATGCCTCTAAAATATTTGTTAATTTAATTCTAAAATTAAATTATATTGTAATATAATTTAAATACATTTTCATAAAATTGTAATAAAAAAATTTGAGTTAATATAATTTATTATTTGATAAAATAATTTTATACTTTTTTAGTCATAAAATATGCTTATAAATTATATTATACCAAACATTTTAATTATTTATTGACTACTTATAAATATTTTAACCAACCGTATAACTGTTTAAAATTTCAAATGATTTAACTTATAAACATTAATTATTTGTAACTTAATTTTCATAAGTTCACCAAACAAGCTCTAAGAGGGGAGTTTGGAGGTATAAACATGATGTTATTGGAGAAATCCTTATCTTGAACAGTCTAATTTTTATATTTAAATCCAATTATAAGATATTTTGAAAAGATATTAGTGTGATTTATCGTAATATTGTTGTTGTTGACAATTCGTCACATTCAAACGATAAATTTGAGTTTCAATTTGAACGTTTTGTCGGAGCATGGGCCTAGGACTCTAAGCTTCAAAGCTAGCTCCACCTACCCTTGGAGGGTTGAGAAAGTGAAAATTGTAAAAGGATTTCAAAGTTGTTCTTCTACTTAACCATTTTTTTTAAGAGAAAAAATTAGTAAAAGTCTAATGATTGAGAAGGAAGTAAAACGATGACGTAAAAAGGAAGATGAAAGTGTTTTTATGTTAAACTCTCTCTAGGAAGAGAAAGGTTAATTTTTTCTGTACTAAAATGAGTGTCAGTTGATATAATAGTAATGTTTTTTTATTTTTTATTTTCCCTGAAAAGGTCAAAAAATAAAAATCAGTATGACTGAATTTGCAGCACATCAATCGACACTGATTTCCAGTACCAATTTTTGGATGGATGTGGCACCAACTGTTAATTTTTTGTCATAAAATAAATGGCCAAACACAAGGTTTACTTAAATTACCAACTCTTACCCATAGTGTTTTAAAAAACTAAATACTTATTTTCTTTTTGAAAAAATCAAAATATTTTTTATAAAATAAATAAAATTAATATTAAAATAAAATTTAGAATAAAATAATTATAATAAATTAATAAATTAGTAAAAAACTAGTAAAAATTTAAAAATAAAATAAAAAAAATGACAACGACGATTGATGTCAACCTAATCAGATACTTAAAAATGACCATTTGATTTTATTGGTAGACAAGTTGAAGTGGCTAAAATTAGAGAAGATTAGAAACGACTGGTATGCTTGAAATCAATCGCTTTTGGTTATTTTAGATGACATAAATGACCAAATCTGGTTGGCTCTACTAGATTTTTGACTGTATCAACCATCGAGACAACTAAATTCGATCATCTAATTAGGTTGACATTAGCCATTACTAACATAGTGACTACTTTTTAAAATTTTTATTTTATTTTAATTTTTTATTATTTTTGTTTTGATTTATTATTATTTCATATTTTAATTATTTTTAAATTTATATTTAAAGATAAAAATATTTTTAAAATTTTGATTAACAGGTAAATATTTAACTTTTTGAAACTGTATGGATTCGAGGGGGTCATTTAAGGAAACCTTGGTGGGCATTAGGCATTTGGCCTAAAAAAAAAAAGCCATGCCATGCAATGAGTGAAGACCAATCCACCAACAGGTATCCTGACAAGACATCTCAACTACCAGCCCGGCAACTTTTTCGGGTTGAAATTGATTTGACATACAAACCTTCCAACAAAAATCAGAGTCCCTTTTGGTATTTCAAACAAAGTTCAAGCATATTTCTTCGCTTTCCTAGATATATGCATAAATGCATACATACGTGATGTTTTACGAGAATTATACTCACTGCAGGAATTTGAAGTGTTCAATGCCACCAAATTTATGGTGTTGGTGCTGTGGGGCGTCGCGAAACAGCGACTTCGAATATTGTTGTGGCCCAAAATTCTACTTACAAGCAGACGGAGGTAGACACCAATCAACCCTCCCAAAAGAGAGCAGAAAAAGTTAAGAAGGACCAGCTAAAATGTATATAATTTTCAAGAACAAAGTAATTCCACTCCCCAATACTGTTGTAATTTTTTATTTATATTTTTTGTCGATTTTATGTGAATCTGAATCCTTTCTTGTCCTTGGTGCTTGTCTGTAATTTTCATTGAAAAACACAAAGTTATAGGCACAAAGTTACAAGCTTTCAGTACTTTAACTGCGTTGTTTAATGACAATACTTGCTACTAATTTCATCACGGCTTGTACAAAAGGAAGTCTTGAAAAAAAAAGAAAGAAAGAAAGAAAGAAAGAAAGAAAGAAAGAAAGGATAACAAAAATGAGACTCCCTAACAAACTGCGATTAACCAAACTGAAATTATTAGGAATTACATCTCTTAAGCTCTCTTCGTCTACTGGCAAACACTTCTCCATGTCTCATAATCCAAAACCTCTCTATTTCTTCTGCTTTTCGGCCTGGAATCCGTCCGGCTATCAGTGCCCACCTGAAAATTAATGTTCTATCAGCATCGACGTGTAAAAAAAAAATAACTAGAACAATTCACCAAGAATATATATAATAAAAATCATAGAAGACTTGAGACATTTTGTACAGAAAAAATGAAGTCAAGTTAGTTGCTTCTGTGTTTATCAGAACAAGTGTTTGGATCAATATGTTTTTTTTATGACAATGAAATTCATCACATTGGCAGAAAGGGACTGGAAATCAATGTATGATTACTGTGTGAATTATTTCATAGAGTATGATAGTGAAAGTTGCCCAGACTCTTACCTAATGGAGTTGCTTTATATATATTTTTAAGCAACCAAAAAGATAAGGTTCAATAGGAAGTTTGGACACACAAATTTATTTTTAAATGTAGATAAATATACACTCCCAACATCCCTTTCGGTGTAAGACTGGAAAGATAGTTTAGTATCAGAAACTGGGAGATGGGACAGATTTTGGAAGAGACAGATTTCTTTGATCAGGACACAAGGGATGGAGTGAAGGTATAGAGTAATTAATTTTGTCTCCAAAATCTTGACAACCAGTTGAATTCAATGAGGATGAATAGTCATTCGGAAAAAAAATTAAATTTGGAAGGCCGTACCACCACAAGCTGAAGTATGAATCAGTGTGAAAATGCAGTGCATGGTTTCACTCCGAAGAAAATTATTTAGAGTGATAGACGACAAGAAAATATTGTCTCAATGATGAATATAGCCCAGACAAACAAAAAAAAAAAAAATCAATTCATGAATATTTACTTTGAAATTTGCAGCAAAAAAAGTAAGTTGAGTTTCTGAGTAGAAGTTATAGTAATTTGTTTACCGGTCTCCAACGAGTTTATACATTCTATAAATGAGATCTTCTTCTTGTTCAGACATGTTTATGAACTCCCATTCAATACTGCTCACCTCTGCCAAAACATTACAGATTGAGATGTACCCACATAGGTTTTATATAAATATATCAATAATGCCGTATAAGCAAAAGAGGAAAGAGTTATAGTCCAGCAGCTCAGAAGAAGAACCAGTGGGTTTAAGTTTTAAGAAGAAAGTGAAAAAATATATGAAAAAACTGACCTTCAGAGCAACTGGTGCTAGTTTTTGGTTGCTTCCGGCGACGCTTATCCATGGAGTTACTCGAAAGCGGGATTAAAAGAGATAAAAAGAAGAGAATGAGAGGAACCCAAGTAGAATTTATGAGTGTTTAAAGGGCCAAGTATTGAGAATTAATAATTTAGTTTCCTCAAAAAAGGAACTCCAGCATTGCAAAATTTACTGTTGTTATTCTGTATTTCAGTGAGCAGTGCAGCGGCTTTTAAATGGGCATAGAGAGTTGAGCTTCAATTGAAACTCTTTGGAATAAAGCAAGCAACGAACCACAGGTCCTACCAAACAAACAAATTAAAATTCGTTGACTTGTAGTTGTCCCTGTTTTCAGGTTTTTAACAGGTCAAACTTCTTTCTATTTGGCGACACTTAACTTTTATGTGAAAAGTCGCTTATGATCCTTTTCATCAATGCCGTTACACCTCTTATTACAGATACAAAATTGTCTTTCCAGGCCCTGCAAAATCTGGATTTGGGTTACTGGGCACTGCCAATTAAACGAGAAAAAAGCTGTGCCATGGAAAATTGAAGGTGAAAAGGACTTGAGGTTGAAGAAGAAAAGCTGAAAGATGGACATCAGGAGACAATGTTGAGAAAAATAAAAAATAAAAAAACCCAATTACGACGTACTATTGATTTTGATGGCATGTGTTTTTGGCTCCAAATATGAAAAAGATCGGCACCTTTAAGCTTATCCAAGCTAAAACAGCTGCAGATGGAGATTGATATTTCTTAAAACTTGCGCTTATTGGCCATCAAAACAACTACCCGCCTACTATGCTTTTCTAAATAAGTCGATATGTCCCATTAAAGTTTGATTTGAATTTTTATGACACTTAAAAAGGCAATTAATTTACTGCTATCCTGTCCACTTTCGGCCTTAACTAGTTTAAAGTGTGCGGTCCCTCCTTGAGAAGATTGTGAATAGAGAATGTTCAATGTTGTGTGTACATTTATAAGAAAAAGTAGAAGATTGATTCTATAGATTTGTACGAATCCTGAAAGTTAAAGGAGGCTCAATAAGACTCCTAATGAACCGGACTTACTCTGCACTAAATACCCTGTTCCGTATCATATAAGAATTTATTGTATGAGATTGGATTTGATAAATCATAAACGCATTTGTCAAATTCATTGGAGTTAGAGGCGGCAAATCTGATCCCAAAAGCCAAAAGTTGTTTATGAATCTTAACCTTTTTGAAAAATTTTATGTTTTTTTAACTTTTTGGGGGGAAAGAATAATCAACTACCATACAAAATATTATTCTCACAGGAGAAACTGGAATATTTAGATTCTACTCATTTATAAAACAGATAGTGTTACCACTTTGGCTGCCATAACTTTACTGAAAAACATAAAAAAATTCCGTTATGAAAGTTGATGGAACTTGTTGCTCTTATTTTATCTCAACGCCAATTTTTTTAGCATGACGAAGACGATGTTAACTGGAGAATCTTCAAGTTTCAGATGAACCCAAAACAGTTCTCCTCTGTGCAGCTAATTGGCTGCTCTAATTGGTAATAGTAAGTTAGAATAGGTGCGAGGATAGAGGGAGGTGAATGTTTGGTGAGAAAATATGGTCAAAAAGAGAATAGCTGTATTAAGAAAATCAATGTGCTATCTTATTATTTTCTCTCACACTGGCCATGGAGCCTCCTATTAAAAAAAAAAAAAAACCCAAAATATTCTGTTTGTTGAAGACAAATATTCTGCTTGAATTGCTTAATTTTATAAAATTGAATACTTAACTGATTAACATTTCATCATTAATTTTATTCACTGTTTTCTTTCTGTTTGATTACGTGCAGTTAAAGAGTGGTGACAGGTCCCGAGAAGATCGCCCAAGTTCGCAGCGCCTGTTTAATCTGTTCAAGTCGTTCGAATTTTCCATCAGCAACAACTTATGTAGTTGGCTGAAAACTCCAATTTCCAATAAAAAATTCTACAGCTTTAACAAAGATATAAATAATTATATGAAAAGTTTTCTTTTAAAAAGAGAGATTCAACTTTTGAAGATTGCCCTTCACATATTTCCTACTTCTGTCTCATGGAGTTCTATCCAAATTCCAACCTGGCTGAACTGACATCCTTTGTCTTCTTCTATTCAGTAGGCATTTGCCAAAATTGATTAAAGCATAATTTAAGCCTATCACTGATTTGTTTTGAACGAAAAGTAACTTTCATGTAGATTTAGGGTAATTATTAAAACTAAGAACATATGATTTTTGTCAGAGTGTATGCTCAGTAATATTTTTGTTTATACTGTTTATGTGATGGATATAAATGAGTGAAAGCTAATTTTTCACAAGCATGCTTTTCAGGGTTTAATTGGGTGTTGTGATGATCAAGAATCTGTTTGAAGAGACAAGTCTAATAAAGCAAATCCAAGTAACTATGCTTGACCGCATTTTGTTGGAGGGTACTGCTTGAAAGGAAAGCAATTCAAAATTCAATTACCTGGGACCTGTGCAGCCCGTTTGAACAGGAATAAAGAGAATCTCTGATTTCTTTGGACCACACAGGACTGATACTAGTTGTGGTTCTAGCAAACACTTCAAAATTTTGTTCAAATTTCTGCCAAAATATATTCTATTAGAAGACGGATGTCTGGCGATTGTTAGTTTTTACGTGTAGTTGATGCTCAATAATTTGCTTATAGAAATACGATTAGTTCTGTGTGGGGCAGCATCTTGTCGGGAGGTTGAATAGTGTGACTCAATACAGTCTCAATCCCTTGTACAGACACAAGTGCTTCTGCTGTCTCGCCTTTGTATAGACACAAGGATGGAGACAAAAGATTCTGGTGGAGGTGATAGGGATGGAGCTCACTTCACCAATTATAACTACTTCAAAATCCGCAAAACTTATAATCTGAAAAAAAAGGTAATAAGTAAATAAATTCACTTCCAAAATCCATATGAATATTCGTGATCAAAATATTTTCTATGATAATTCCAAAAGAAAAAAGAAGAAGAAGAAGAAGTTCAAGTTTGTATTAATAGACCCTGGGTGAGTTTGAAATTGTTGCTCATATAAACAAGAATAAAATCATAATAAATTGGCTAAATGAGGGCAAAATAATAAATTGACTTGTGTTCCTCTTTGCATCATAACCTTTGACAATAATCACAATCGCAAATTGAAACAATGATGAAATTTTGCACAATCGTGATTCATTTTTGGTAAGGGCAGAAAGAAATAATTGCTAGTTGACAAATCTTATCTTGAAATAGACGCGGTGAAACAATCAGCGACAGTTGACAAATGACAAGCTTTGTCTTGCACAGGAAGAGATGGAGATTTTAAAGAAAAATATTAACACCGAGTACTGGACTTATTTCTAAGGGAAAAATATGAAGTATACAATCATCTCCCTACTATTTTAACGTGACATACAATATAATACGTCCAATTACCCAAATATGCCATCGCCATATGCTCCAATACAATTTCGTTTACAATTATGTTTAGCTATAACTAAAAATGAGCAGTTTGCTAGATAATAACAGGAAAGAAGACTTCAACTCGTACTTCTTACATGTAAAACTATAAATTTACAGAAATAACCCTAACCCCACCTGTAAAATTTGTTGTGGTATCACCCCATATGGCTGAATGCTACAGGAGCTTGTGATTGGAGCTTCTAATAAAAAAGGGGATTTATCTTCATTAGCGGATAAACTAATAGATAAGTCAAACTTCTTCAAGCTAAGATGGATATTTCTTGGAGCTACAACAATTAATTGTACAATGAGGTTAAATATCATTTCCTAAATCCTACTTTGTAATCTGCAGATACAATTAAATGCTTACTAATATCAAAGAATAGCAACGAATTCCATTTTTTCTAAAGTAACGGTGAGTGATAGTGGTGCTGGTTAATGGTGTACTCTCTCACCAAGGCTGCGCCTTACCCCCAATCCGGCGCGCTAATTCAAAATCCTTTTTCACTGAGACAAAGAAAAGAAAACAAACTAGTTTATTATTGATATGTTCCTGGAGCCTACCAGGCAAAAATGACAAACTTCAAAATGGACAGAACATTAGAAGCATTCCAAAAGACCAATAACATTATTGATGCAAACACCTATATCAACCAAATGATTAGTCAGTGCAACTTGTCCATGTAGAATATCATCAACATATCACTCAGCATTAATTAATAATTCACGTCTATGAACATTTAGAACTGGTTCTGCTCGTATAAGCAACAGCCTAGGATTGCCATCTAACTAATATCATGTTGGCATGTCTATCTCAGTAAATTAAATATAAAATATATATATCAGGCTACAAATCCCAATAGATATGGCCATATTTTTAGAGCAGAACCAAGAGATAATTAGCCATGGTTCATGTTGAAAGAGATGCATGAATTTCAATGGGAAGCAAGGCCTACATCAAGTTGGAGAGTCAGTGTCACAAACCTAAACAGCCAGACAATCAGTTCTGTGCAAACATGTATATTACTATGGCATTCATTCACACAATCAATGAGGAAAGCTTGAAGTAAAAGATGATTAAAAGAGTTATTAGCAGAACAAATGTCTCAACTAACTTACTTAGAGTAACACGCCTTGCATGGATTGCACAGAGCATGGCATCTTCAAACAAATGAACCAGAAAATCTTCCGCTGCCTACAAAGATGGAAACAATTCATTACAACTGAACATATTAAAAACAACTGTAACAAAAATGTCAACTGAATTATTCATTACTTGAACAAAAACTAAAATGTGTAAATTGAAGTTTTTCTCATACTTTTCTCACAGTACCTCCTGAATTGCAATTAAAGCTTCAGGTGTCCAACGATTGACATCTGGGGAGGCAATACGGTAAGTGATAGTTCTTACCTAGGACAAATACCGAGAGTTGTTAGCACGATCTGATTCAAAACTCAACAGAACAGCATAACCATGGCAGTAAATAGACAATACATACGATGGGAAAGGTCAAGATAAACAGCTTGCAAAATGTGTAATTCAAAGTTGCTCATGGTGATTTTGCTAAACCAGCATGCACAGACAGAATGGTTAGGTTAGGTCAATGGTACCGCACTAGGGAAGATTGGAACTAGATGTTTGATGATGGTAAAACACATACCCCTTCATCAATGCCAAATTATTTTTCAACTTCCAACTGAGATCATTTTACACTAACATATGGATGATTTCATTGATTAGAAAGAGTTAAAAATAGTTCACTGATTATATTATTGAAAAAAGTCTTTTGCCTTAAATTAGTAATCCAATTCAAATCTTCTAAGAATAGTAATTTGACATCTTCCTATTAAAAAGTGCATTGTAAATGAGGTGTAAACATTCACAAAATTTCAAACGAACAAAGAAGGCTGTGATCCCTGTGGTATGAAAGTTGATCAGCATCAGATTGTAGGTCATAACTTCCAGAAAAAAAAATTAATGCAAATGTGTAGGAGTAAGGGCATAGAAAACTATTTTCAGGAAACAGTCCAGTCCAATAGACTGAATGCCATGAAAGAAATAAGAACGGTTGCAAACTTTAATTTGAACTGCAATAGTACCCCAAACCTTCTCAGATAAATAAAGCATAAAAAAGTTTATTGTTTCATTAAGTTGTACAGGAACCAGCAAACCAGCGTGATAACAGAGAAAACAAGGTATAGAACTTCAAGGCTAAATTTAAAAGACAATGCATTATAAATTATTTCAGATGATTCCATTATAGAGCTAATATAGATGTCTATTATGAATCCTTCTAATAAATTTTAATTGCAAGTTCATCAAACCATAATTACTGTTTCAACCTGGTATTAGATTAGAAGTCAAATTGGCACAACCTTCCGACAGGAAACATTTGAATTTCAAATGTGTGATTTGACCCAGTAAAGACATATGCAATTCAATGAATCGTTACACCAATAATTGCAACTTTTTACATATCTCCTCGAATCCAGCAACAACCTCATTGAGCACCATATCAGTGATCCTCTAAACCAATTTTTTCAAATACTAATAATATGGAGACAAGAGAGCACATACACAAATAAATTCATATACAGAGGGAGAGAGAGAGCTCACTTCTCTGATGAAGCTAGCTGCCGGAATGAGCAGTTTTGTAGACTTCTGAAGCATCCGAATCTCACGGAGAGCCTTTGTTCCCGGTCTGTAGCGATGAGGCTGCCTTGTTGCTGGACCTTTATAGTTTTATTTAATTAATGCAAAACTACATGTCATAATCAGCAGAGACACCAATTCAGTTTACACTTTATGATTTAATTGAAAGAAACTCACTCTGTGGAGCATTCGTTTGCCTTCTGCTTGTGCTTGCACCAGGTGACTTTTTTTTCTAACAAAAAAAAGAAAAATGGAAACAATGTATTACAAGAAATTCCGTCCCTTAAAATATTAGTTGCAGAGGGAAAACAGGAAAAGAAAAACTAGTCTAGAATTACAATTTATTTCTACATAATCCTCATCTGATCACTTTGAGTTAATAAGTTGAGTAATTTCAATTTTATGGAAACAGCTTTTCCTTCAATTTCACATCAGCCAAAATCAACTCAAAAGAATCAAACTGAAAAAAGAACAGAAGAGTTATCTTATGCAGCTTAGAACAGCAGGAAAAGCATATAGTACATAATGCAACCAAACAGAACAAACGAATAGAACAAGAGAGAAAAGTACCGAAGGTGAAGCTGAAGCTGGTGAAGTCTCGTGAGCACCTTTAATTTTAGAATGACAAAGTTAGGGTTTACTGGAAGAAGGAAAAATCAAATCCATAATATAAATCAATATTATCTATGGAAACTAGTATTGAATTATTAAAAAAGTGAGTGAGGTGGAGGAAGATATCTGACCAGATTGTCTTCGATTTCTGCTTTTAGCAGCCGTTTGTTTGGTTCTCGCCATCAATCTAACCACTATAGAAGCCGAGAGCAAGTTTGAGTGAACGAAGAAAAACCAAATCGATTAAGAAGCAAACAATTAAAAATGTTTCCCGCTTTGGTTTTACTTTGAATTGACGTCGGTCTTTTTAGGAAATGCAGGAAAGACGGGAAAATGAAAACGGCTAGTAAGCATGTCAATGGTAGTTGTCCTTTTTTAGACATTTCAAAAAGTTGGTTCACTTTTATACCCCTAACTTTTCAATATATCATTTATAACCTTTCTGTTACTTTCGGTTTTGCTGATTTCAGTACAAATGATAGAAATCAAGAGCTTCTGAGAAATTAAAATGATTATAAAAAAAAAAAAAATTTAGAATTTCTAAATGTTATTGTTTTTTTAAAGTAGTCAAACAGCAGAAGTAAGGACAAGTTAGGTAAGTTAGTAATTTCCAAAAAGAAATGGGGTTAAATTAAATTTCTGATAGTGCATGGACTTACTAATATAAATTTTATTAGGAACAATTTATTTTGTGTCTTTGTTTTAGAATTATACATCACAAAATGTCTTCATAAAGGCCAAAGGACATTTTCCCACCCATAGTTTGAGGCGGGGACAAAGTCCCACCCGCTGAGTTTAGAAAACCCGAAATGCCACCCATTGACTGTTAAATCTAACAGTCAACAGTAAGTCAAAGGGCAAATTTATCATTTTAGAGTTAAAATTTATAAAAATATAAAATGATATTTAAATATATATAAATATTAAAATTATAAAATTTGGGCTTTATAGAATTATAAAGCCACTGAATTTGTGGCAAATTAAAGCCAAATGCTACCACAATGGGTGCTGTAAGGTCAGTGATCAATGGTGGTGGCCGCCGCTCCACCACCTGGTTCTCCAAGGAGGCCGATCTCGGGCCTTCCTCCTCGACGAAAAGCGAAACGCTGAGATTGCCGCCTTTATTCCCAACGGCCGCTTCCGCCAAGGTTTCTGGCGAGGGTTGATCCGCCGCCTCCAAAAGAGGCGCGCTGGCATCTCGGCCTCTTAGACCCGTGTGCCTTTAACGCTACCTGGTGCTATTTGATGCGTAGCACGCCACCGACACGCTAATGCAGCGTGGCTGGCTTTAATTTAAATTCTAAATTATTTTTATAATTTTATAAAATTTTTATAAAATTTTTATAATTTTTAATATATTTTTAATATATTTAAATATTATTTTTATTTTTATTATAAATTTTTATTAATAAAGGTAGTTTTGTCATTTCATTAAATGGGTTAATGAAATTGGATGAAAGGTGGGACTCTGGGCTTTTAAAACTCAGCGGGTGGGACTTTGTCCCCGCCTCAAACTATGGGTGGGAAAATGTCCTTTGGCCCTTCATAAAAGTAAAACTGAAGGCAGGGCAGAGGAATACACATCCTACGGTTCAGGATGTCCTACCATTTTGTTCCATTTTATGACGTGTCTGTCACCAAGTGCATGTGGACGCGCATGCATTTAGAGTTTGACAGAAGCCTAAGACTTGAGGGACAGTTTATTGTGAAGCACATGTACATGAATCTGATACTTGTGAAATGAAATTTAAGTAGCTGAAGAAGTGCAATAGAAGACTGTCGCCAACTGCAAATCATCCAATTCATGATGCTCTTTTTAATTGCATCCAAGCCTAAATATTTCACGTAACAAGAGAGAAGATTGCACACTCCTGACTGACACAGTTTCCTGTTGTAGAAATTACAGATTCTGAATCAAGTTGCAATCTAGGGCTGTGATGGGGTAGGAGATGTTGGAGGCTTGAAATCTGGGTACTGCACCAAGTTAAAAAGACAATATGGAAGGTAAGGCTTTTGTTAAGAGATGGGAGGAAAAAAATTAATACAGCCTGCTGAAAGAAATTCATAAGACATATAATCCGAAGCACATGCACCAGAGACACATACAAAAGGAAAAGAATCAAGAGCAAACTAAGTAGACATTACTGATGGATATGGAGAAAGTGGTCTTGGAATTCCTGGAAGTGATTCCGCTTTAACTTCTGTTTTGGGTACTGAATTTATTTGGGGACCTGGTTCAATAGCTGATTCTGCTTTCTGCTCAGTACTTTCCACAGAAGCAGGCTCTGGGCTTGCCTCAGCTGGTGTAGGAAGAGCTTTGCTATTCATCACTGGTGTTGGCAGAAGCGCTTTCCCAATTTCCTAATTTGCCCAAGTAGTTTTGTGTTTAGCAATTGGAAGAAAACCACTAGTTTTGGATTTAGAGATTTGTAAAAGGAGAATCAATAACAAAGATTTTACAGAGAGTACCCTTATATCATCAACAAGCTCTTTAGGGGCAACCTTATTGTTCAGGAATTCATCAACTTGTTGTAGTGTTTGTTTACGATCCTGCCATGAAAACCAGTGCAGGATAAGTTACCAAACCTTATTCAAGTAAATTTTTCAGAAATATAGTTCTGAATAGATAATTTATCCCGATGTATATAGAAATAGTCAGATCAAGTAAGTTTCAGTTGATGGTAGTCAACCATAAAAGATATTTATGTCACTTATAATAACCAACCAGCTATATTTAAAATAATGGTTAATACCCAAAACAATGAGGTTTTCATTCATGGCCACAGAAACATGTTCTGTCAAAAATATTACAGAGAAATTCTAGTGGTAAGGTACGTATACTTACCTCTGCAAACAGGAGTTTCTTGCCAACAAGTTGAACTATAGCAGCTGAGCCTAAAAGTTGAAGTATTGTTTCTATCTGGAGAAGATACAGAAGTATTTAGTCTTAAAAATCTCCCACCTAAACTGATATTTAATGAAACAAAAACAAGAAGGAAGACAGAGAACTAACAGGCAAAGGGCAAAAAAACCCAACCTCTGTAAATGCTAATAAGCCTACTCCAGTTGCAGCTGCAGCTATCCCCAGTGTAACAGGCAAACCATCAGAACCCTCCTGGACAACAAATGTGATGAAGTTAGAAAGAAGCGTTGAGAGAAAGAAAGAAAGAAAGCTTCCCCATGCCGCGCCACCCCCCACCCCCCTTTTCCTCTTATACAGGAATTAAAATATCATAGTGGAAAAGTAGGCAGAAAAACTTCAACACATACTCCAATTACACTGTCAATAGATTCTGTCAAACTGCTGAAGTCAAGATTCAATGCTTTTCTTGGTGGTATCCAAGGAAGACCACTATTCTGCAAACAGAGTTTCTAATCAAGACTTTGGCTTCCATGACTAAAACAAAAAATAATGTTGCACAAGTAGCATATACCACCCATCCCCGGGGTCCTTCTGCTCCATCTTTTATGGCATATGCAGCTTTGAATCCATTAACAGTGACCAATTCCGCTACCAGTTCGGAGTTCCCATCAAATCTGGCTTTCATCACAAATTTAGCTACATTAACATCACGTGTTAATTTTCTCCATGCATAGAAACCAAGATAATGAGGGACATCTATAGAACATATTATGTGCAGCAAATACAAGCCATTTTGGGAAAAGGACAATAATGTAGTCGGGCGCGAATTCTTAGCTACTCAATTATATCCCGTTATCGCATACTACCGCCAGATGAATACTATTCTCTTTTTCTTCTTTTTTTTAAACATCTATCGTAGTTCCCAACATTGTGAAGCAGAGCCTAAAAAGTTAAACTAAGCTCCAGATTTTGAAATAAAAATAGTTTCAGGGTCACAAAAAGTTATTTGGTAACTTTGAAGCCCTGGAATAGAGGGCTCACAATCCAGATTCATCCTATCACGAAAAGAGAACCTTGTGGAATACAGTTTTCATTATTCTCATGAATCAGAGTCTTGGATATTGGTCGATGAGATTTATATACGTTCTTTATACAAACAGTTTTGACATTATTATGTGATTGTCATGTCTGTTTTAATCTATTTATTTTAGTTTGATTTGTGTGAGAACAACTGTTCAATTATTTGAGCAGGCATTATCTGAAATTTAAGGAGAAAAACACCGTCCACTTACTTGTCTAGAATAAACAATGTAGTACTTTCTGGTTCCTTGAATTTCAAAGACAGCTTCTTCAAGAACCCTTGCTTATCTTCCCCCTTGTAAACAATTGACACAGGCTTCTTACCCAGACCTCGCACGTCAGGACTACCTACTTGCCTAAAATCCAGTAGAGATCTTATATCCAGCAATTGTGCACTCCCATCTTCACCCAACTTTGCATAAGCATTTTTTGCAGACTCAACACCCCATTATTTAGGCTTCTTTAGAACCAGAGACAAAATCAATGGAACAGCCAAAATTGTAAAGCCACCAGCTATAATTGCAGGATTCTCAGTTCCAAGACTGATAACACTATCAAGAATCCCACTTATATCACCATCAGGCGTGGAAGAACTTGTTGACAGCTGCAGTGCTTCTTCGTAAGTTAAAGCTTTAGCTAAACCAGTACCAAGAACTGCAGATACTAGCACTAAACCCCCATGAACGCTCTTTGTCAAAGACTCTCGAGAAGTTGAGAGTTTGGACAAAGAAGTTGTGGATAGAGCCTGGATCTTTCTGGGCTCTGTTCTTCTATCACAAAGAACTGATATAGGTGTCAAGCTTGCTGCATTGAGGGCTTCCATAGCATAACTTAATGACACGGAATCTTTTTGGCTCTTAAAGAATTCATGGAAAAGCCACCATGTTATACAGAATGAATTTGTTTCAATTTCAGGATGTGATGGAGAGTGAGCAAAGGCCAAAAACGGAGCCACACGGCTGTCTTACTTTGAGTAGGGAAAGGTGCTGATCTGGCATGAGATATGAGATCTTCTCCACTCAAGGCATGGCACGTGGCAAGTAAGATGATCACGTTTTTCGATGCCTTGGTGACTTTTAATAGTTTTATTTATTGTGGCATTGTGTGGCTGAGAAATGTCTGAAGAAAGTTGTAGAAAGTATTAGTACATGGACTGAACAGTAGTACAGCATTCAATTCAGTATTGAAAGCATACAAACAGCAAAATTATTTACTGAACAGAAGTGCAGGCTTCAACGGGAGGCTAATGTTTTTTTCTTTTTTCAGGCCACCGCAAAACAGGCTTCTGCTTTCCAATAAATGAAGGTAATCCCTTCCAGTGATAGCTCCACCACTTGATCCTGAGAGTTGATTTTATGAACCAGAGCCCCCTTAAAGGCACTGATTATCAAACAAGCTTAAACAGAAGAAGCTAATAAAAACACCCTCTATTTTATTGATTATTCATCTATCCCAAGCATATCACTCTACTGGTGGTTGGACTAGGGAGAGACGAATAATCAATAAAAGTACACCAGCTATTTGGCTCCTCTAATAACAAAAACCAACAAGAAATTTATTATTACATGGTGGGGATACAATGATGAAGAAATACCTACTGCAAGGATGAAATCATTTCCATAGAAATTGATACCAAGAAATATCTTCCGAGCTAAGCTCGGCGCACCTTTCCCAGGCTACCAAGGAGCAACTGCAGAATGGAACGTATCCACTTTAGTGGTGCATTGGAACCGGGATTACGAGGACCTTAGAAGTCATAAGTCATCTGTGAGAAACCATCTACAGCATCACTCAAGCTTTGAAGATCTTCAGGGCCAAAATCAAGAGCTTGAAGCTTCTCTGAATGCGGTGGACCTATGACATAGGTCAACTAAAAATGTTGGTCACTGTTCCTCACTGAGTTTACAGTGCAATGCACATTCAAGCTGTTTTTTGAACTCCAAAGCCTAGGTTTTCAGAGAAGAAGAGTTTTTATCAGATGCAGAAATCAGCAAGACAATTACCAAAAATAAAAATAAAAATCATCAAGGCCAGTCTTTGTTGATGGAAATCTAATTACTAGTTGAAAAAATATATATACATCCAAACCTTGCAATTTTTTAAACAAAGAGGTGTCATATAGTTGCCAGATTAAGTAATTGTTTACCATTTGCGGCACATCTGGATCATGCAAGAAACCACAAGCTGCCCACCTGGACCAAGACTCAGAAAAGAACAATTAGCTCTTTAATTACCGGAGCATCATCTTTCATTCTTAGCTCTGGGATCCATCCTTTATCAGCATTTTGTCTTCCTTCAAGGATCAAGCTGGTCCCCTGGCTGGCAACAGAAGGAGCGGTGGAAAGATCATACAAGCGTATGAACTGATAAATTTTCTTCATTCCTTACTTTATGTCAGCACAAATATCACAATCCCATCTCCAGATTGAGACACCATCTTCAATTAAGTCTTGCTGGAATTCATACTTACGTTTCAGTTCAATATCACCCCACCAAACATCTAAGCTGAAGCTCAACAACTGTGAAAAATATGTTTGAGTGAACCCTCCACTCAATTCATCCCTTTCAAATTCTCATTCAGGATTCCTGTAATTTCACTGTCAATTCAAAAATAAAAAACTGGTAGGCTATGCTACATAGTTTAATATTATAGAGTAGAGTCAAGTCTTAAAAGAAGCTCTCAATTAAACAAACTGATAACAAGCAGGCTGTGGAAGCGCCTCTTGACATCATACCAGACCGGTGAATAATGTGTACATTTTGAATTGAAATTCCTTGCAATTTCATAGCCCTTGGAGTTCCTCCCAAGTTTAGCATGTAAATTAGTACATACGAAACAAATCGTCCTTAAATAAGAAACGAATACACAAAGCATAATTCAACGACACCATAGAGTGAACTGCCATTACGTAATGTAGGCCAATACATGATACGTGCAGTGGCGATGAGATACATTCTCTGATATCTTAGAATTATCCTGAAATACTATTAAAATTTGTGATAAGAAATTGCAGGGCTCAGAGTGTGGAGTGCACTTGAAATAAAATAAGAAGACGGAAGTGACCGAATCACGATGAAGAAGGCAGCGCAAATGGTGATGAGCTTGCGATCAGTAGTTCAGTCGCCGAATTAGCCTAATCGATTGGACGATTCAATTCGACTCTTACAGCTATCCAAACTCTGGGCAACCCGTCGTTCTCGCATCTTCGCCATTTTGTATTGTCTCTGAGTCACAATCGAGTCAAAATGATCTGCAACGCTATTTCAGATTCTCGGTTTGATGGACGAAAGTTCAGATCATTTCTCTCCTGTCAAACAATAACCATTAATCAATATCCGTCACCAAACCGACAAGTCGTTTTAAACCAGAATGACAGTTTAAGTAACTTTTAGGCCAAAGAACTTATTCCCACTCATAGTTTGAGGTGGAGACAGGTGTCATCCCCAAGTTTTCAAAAACCCGGTCTCCCACCCTTGGACCAAAATTCAAACATATTTTATAATTTTTCAAATGAAATGACTAAAATGCCCTTTAACATATAAAAATTTATAATAAAATTATAAAATAATTTTTTAATATAAAATAATTTAAAAATATATTAAAATTTTAAAATTTTTAAAAAAATAAACTGGTGGCGGCGGTGGCCGTATTTGAGCACCTGATTCCATGGCCTATCCGTTGGGTGGTGGCGGTCAGATCTGACCGCCTCTAAGTTTGGAGGAGGAGACCAGATCTGGTCTCTTTCGGTGAAAAAGTGACCAAAAATGGTCATTGAGACCAATACCGGCCCTTTCAACTATTTTCGGTGGTCAGATCTAGACATCTCCACCGAACAGGGAGACCAGATCTAACCTCCTTTGGAATCAAATGGTCGGAGACGGTCATTTGGTGCCATTATCAACAGCCACCGTCGTCGATATTGGCAGAAGTGGCCAATTTTTTTTTTTTAATTTTAAATTTTTTTAATATATTTTTAAAATTTTATATTTATATAAATTTTATTTTATTATTTTATAAAATTTTAATCGTAACATGACAAAATTATCCTTAAAAATTATTATTTATAATTATATTTAATATTAAATTTGATCAAATGATGACCGAATTTTTAAAAACTTGGAAATGAAACTTTGTCCCGCCTCAAAATATGGGTGGGAATAATCCTTTGGCCTAACTTTTATTGTTTATACAGACAATTAATACCCCTCGCTTTCACAAGTACATTCAAGAGCTACAAAATGAGATCACCAAATTATTATCAGTGAATACATTGTCTCGCCCAAGGTTCGTCAAAAATTAATAGTGAAGGATGAAAATTTATTTTTACAAACCTCGGGTGGGAATAAATAATTCACTCTATTATTGTGGGAGGCCCGAGAAATATATAACAGTGCAAAGGGCTTTCGTAGATAACCTAAAGCCCTAACTAAGATGATCATTCAATCAATCAATCAATTCAGCATCTGAAAGACTCAAACTGCGAGTGAGACCAATCAGGTAATTCTTCTTATATCTCTGTTCTCTAATTTTATTTACATTCAATTGTTTATGTACAACTGAAAATGGAGCCCAAATTTATGCTTTCTTCTACTAAAGCCACTGCATATACATCTGTACCCTTCTGGTTGTCCTACAAATCTTCTTTTTTTGACAAGCCTCGACTTGGTTGTAAGTCTTATCTCTCATTTACAACAGTACAAGCAGAAAAGTCTGAGTTTCTGGGCAAGCGTTTGGTCTTGCCGGAGAAATTTGGTTATTTGGGTAATATGAGAAAAGCCCGTTTCTCTTTTGAACCGGTAAGAGCTGCTGCGAAGAGAAGGAAAGGGTTTGCCTTTGACAATGTAATTCGAAGGGACAAGAAGCTTAAATCCGCGTTAAAGATTAGGAAGGTTCTAGTGAATCAACCTGATGGAATTATGTCACTTAGGCAATTGTATATGTTCCGAAAAGAATTAGGTGTCATAAAGAAAGGTATGTTCATTGCCTTATTGAAGCAGTTCCCGGCGGTATTTGACATTATAGAAGAAGGGGTATCTTCGTTGAGATTCAAATTAACGCCTGAAGCCGAAAGGCTCTACTTGGAGGAATTAAAGGTTACGAACGAAATGGAAGAGTTGTTGGTCACGAAATTAAGGAAATTTTTGATGATGTCCTTAGACAAGCGGATTTTGTTGGAAAAAATTGCTCATTTGAGGACTGATTTTGGGTTACCTGTAGAATTTCGTAACACTATTTGTCGTAGGTACCCCCAATATTTTCGTGTTGTTTCAACTGGAAAAGGTCCTGCTTTGAAATTAACTCATTGGGATCCCAAGCTTGCTGTGTCGGCAGCTGAGTTAGCTGAGGAGGAAATTAGAGCTAGAGAGTCGAAAGAAAAAAATTTGATTATTGATGGACCACTTAAGTTCAATAGAGTTAAGCTTCCAAAGGGTCATAATTTTTCTAAGCGTGAAATGCGAAAGATTTCTCAATTTAGAGATATGCCTTACATATCCCCTTATTCCGATTTTTCAGAGTTGAAATCAGGTACACGAGAGAAGGAAATGCATGCTTGTGGGGTTGTGCACGAGATTTTGAGCCTAACTGTTGAGAAGAGAATTCTAGTGGATGACCTCATTCAATTTCGAGAGGAGTTTAGATTCTCTCAGCGGCTGAGGGGGATGCTGATAAGGCATCCAGATATGTTCTATGTGTCCTCACAAGTTGACGGGGACTCAGTTTTCCTCAGGGAATCTTATTGCGATTCTCAATTGATAGATAAAAAGGATCAACTCTTGGTTGTCAGAAGGAAATTCCATGGGCTTGTATCTGTTCCTAGATTCCAGAGGAGGAAAGATGATGATAGTGCTAATGAGATTGATGAGCCAGAAGATCAAAGTGACAAGGACGAGGAAGGATGATGAGATACTGATGATTATATAAAAATGATGGGCAGTTACACAAAATTCATGTCATGACTTGATAATCGTTAGGATTGTGCCTCTGTGGGTTTATTTCCTTGCAAACAGGTTTTTAACTTTAAGGTTGCCCAATCCCAAATAAAAGATCAGAGATTCAGAAGATCAGAGGATTTTTTTGTTCTATTTTTTGTGGGTTTGGGATAACTTGGCCAACAGAGCTCATGAATCTGGGCAAAAATTTTTAGAGAAAACTTTGCACATAATCTAGCTGTTGAATTTACAAAGAGGAGTTTCAGTATAAAATTTGATTATTCTATTCGTGGCCACAGTAGCTTGAACTTGGGGTGGAAGTGTTTGTTCTGATTTTTCTACTGCAGTTAAAATACATGTCTTTAGTTCGAGGGCAAGATATTTTGCTAGGGGCTGGGATTCGGTTTCACTTTCTTTAGGCACTTTTCAGAGCATATTTATCCAATCTCCAGTTTATCTTAAAATTTTCCACTTCCTCAATTTCTGCGAGTTCGCACCTTTCCACTTTCCAAATTCAATTTAGCTAATCAGTGCACCAAAAATCGTTCATCAATGCTAGTTTTGTTTAGTATCTGACTGAAATTCCAGTATCTTCAAATCCGCGGGAAGGGAGGTTCATAATTCAGCAGGATCACTAAAGTGCAACTACGGCAATGCATAGACTTCTTATTATTTTCAACTCAATCTAATCTAATTTTCGCTTGTTTGCAAGAAGTTAAGAGTCCGCCTCTAAAACAAGCATGAGACAGAGAAATATTTCTCTACAAGTTTAACCACATATCAAAAATCTTCTCTAGTTTTCTCGCAGAAATGTGGAATGCTTGAAAGTCCTGAAAATAAGTGTCTAGAACAACATAAAAAGCACAGCATACTGGAAAACAAAGGCAGAGAATAATTTAGTGAAAAGGCTACTGTATGTACAAAAACATGCACAAAGTTGTACCGTTATTGAAGAGGTTTTCTACTGAATCTTCCTGCACCTAGACGCTAGAACTACAACATGCAGATCACTACTGCAAAGGCAATAACTATTTCTTACAATACAACCACAGTAACATACCACCATGCACAAAACCCAGTAAAACAAAAAAGTGACATTGAACTGATCCTTTTCCATTGAGGGAAACTTGTCAAAAGAGCCTATCTTTTTGGTACTAAATGCAAGGAAAGGGTAAAGTTATTGAGATAGAAAAGAAAAATATCAAAGCAGGCAGTAAGAGTTGAAAGGATCTCCAAATGATGGCATGGGAAAGCCAAAGGCAAAGCCAGCATTGTGTTCAAAACTTCTGAGAACAAGGTAGGACAACTCCTACCAATCTCTAAAGACCCGAAATCTAGAACCGTAAGCTATACACCGCTTTAGACATCATTCTTCATCAGTGTTGGTTTATTGGTTCAGTCCGGTCTTGCACAGCCATCCTCTCCGAGACATCAGCCAATGATTTGAGATTACACCTGATCAAGGCCTGAACGAAATAGCATGTCTCATCTCTCGTGTTTCCTTCTGGCACGTCCACCACAAATGACTCAATCACCAGTGTTCCAGGTCTCCCATCGATAATCTCTGGATGGACAGTCATGATGGAAGAATAATTCTGTAAACATATTAAACAAGATGAAAGTGGGTTCAAATTCTTCCAGCCCGAGAACAAAACCATCAATAAAAGCTTATAACAAAATGTCATTTAAATACTTTACATCCATAATATTTATTCTAAACTCTCTCTCTCTATATATATATGTGTGTGTGTGTGTGTGTGTGCCATGTAAGTTACCAATAGCGGAAAGTAAGTAATAATAATTCAATAAAACTAATTGTTACCAGTTTGGATTTGTAATCAATTTATTTTGAATTAAGAATAAAATATTATTATGGCACAACAAAACATCCTTATTGGTAATGGGACTCGTTATAAAGACACACATCAGTGCTCCTTATAATTTTACCCTTAGCCTGTGATCACCACCAACAATCTTGATTCCAAGAATGTGCTCTTCATCGTCAAGAAGTTCCAGCCTTTCAGTGCTGGTTGTAGCAGGAAGACCAGACCTAACGTTAACTTCTCTAACGCTTCCGATACCAAGGTCCCCATTCACAACACACCTGCTAACAAATGGCTTGTACCTCTGCGGCTGATCAAATCGCCTAACCAAGGACCACACCTGCTCAATTCATCATCTGTTACTACAAAAATTGCCTTATTATAAACTATTAATTCCATAACATTAACTCAATTCCTTTCCGGCTTTAAAAAGCGAAAGAAAATACAAAACAAACATAAAGTAAGACAGAAAAATCATTACAATAATAACAAAGCAATGATATACCAAAACCAAATAACAACAGATGTAAAAATGATAAACTTATGGTCAAAAGATAATAATTTTTTTCCCTTTATGTAGTTTCTCAGCAACCAAACAGAAGAAAGAAATGAAAATTGATTCAACTACCAAAAATAATCCAAACAGAAGAAGATTAAAGTTAGAACCCAAAATTCACCTGAAAAAATAAAAAAATAAAAAACCCAAAAACAAGAGAATTAAGTAAATTAAACTAAAATCAAAGCGAATTTAAATAATATTTCAGATCCATAAAAACAAAGTCAACCATGCAAGAAAATGGAAGAAAATAAAGGGTGAGTCAATAGAAGAAATTTAAAAACAAAAAAAAATGTCTGATTGTAAGTATGCAGTAGTTACGAGATGAATAGGAGCTCTGATATGCTTCACAAGTGCTGAAGTGCACTGATTCTCTCTGGCCTCATGGCTGTGATGCCTCAGTATGTACTGCGCCTCCATAACACCATAAGCATCACCATCACCGTTCATTTTGATCAGAGAAAGAGCGGCAGTCTCTCTGAAAAACTGAAAATAAAGAGAGTTTAACTTCCAAATAAGGGAAAATAAGAATAAGCTTTTGTAGCAGCCGCAGAGGCAAAGGATTTGGTGCAAAGTACAACCTTTAGTTGGCTTTGGTTTGGCGGACAGAGGCAGTCTATCAAAATTCCATAAATCACCGACAGTATAATATTTTAATACTTATATCGTTGTTCCTAATCTCAAAGCGTGTTCCTCGTGGGGCCATTACCCTGTAAAATATTTTACTTATCCTTTCCTTTTCATCTGTTCTAAATTAAATAAACAAATTTAGGTAATGCGGATTTTGCAGCCTGATCACAACTCGTTTTGAGTTGACTGGTTGCCATTTATTTATTTAAATTTCCAAAACGACAAATTTTATTAGGCCAACTGATTGTTTCACGCCCGAACTCCGACAAGATGCATTGAATAACCTCAAGTTTAAAATCTTTAATTTCTAACCCCTCATTTATTTCCATTAGCCAATTTTTATCTTTTTATAACATTTTTTAACTTCTACTATAAATTTTAATTAATAATTTATTCTTAAATATTTTGGGAATAAAATTAATCTTCAATTAACTGAATTATGTGCTAGATAGGAGTGTATAGTTTAAAATTTAAGGGACAAAAAGGTTATTTCTCCAAACCTTGCGTAGTAGACAAATTAGGAAGAAGTGGGGATGATGTTAGGACTTAGAATGGCTGTCACGCATACTTTCTAATTCGACTGATAATATATTATTTTAAAAGAGGATAATTGTACTGTCAAAATGACACAAATGTCCTTGACCAACCAAATAATAATAATAATAAGGCTAAATGACAAATTGCAACCCACGGTTTTCTTACTTAATAACTTTTTACTCATAAAAGTTTAAAAAACCAAATACTAATCCCTTGATTGAAGTTAGATAAGTATTTTTGTCTTTTTAAATAAAAATTTAAATTTAAAATTTAAAATAAAATAATATTAAAATAAAAATATAATTTAATAAATTAATAAAAATTTAAAAAATAAAAAATATTTAAAAAACAGTCATCGCTCGCCACCTTTAACCTCATCAGGTGATCTGAAATAGTTAACTAGTTTTATTGTTAGTCAAATTTAATTGCTACGATGACAGAAACGGTTAAATTTGACTACCAATAATTTGATGAAGACAATAAATCTAACCGTCTTTGCTATCTAAAATGACTAAAAATGACTGGTATGAAGTATTGAGGCCGTTTTTAGTCTTCTTTAATTGCAGTGATGGTCAAATCTGGCCGTCTTCGTCATCGTGATAACCAGATTCACTTGTTAATTGAATCAAGTGATTTTTTCCGATCGTCAATAAAATCAAATAGTCTTTTCTGATTATTTGGTAAGATTAAAGACAATCACTATCATCGATAATTATAGTTATTTTTTAAATATTTATTTTATTTTTTAAATATTTATTATTATTTTAATATTATTTTATTTTAAAATTTTTAATGTTACTTATATTTTAATATTAATATTATTAAATTTTATAAATAGTATTTTAGTTTTTTCACATCAAAATAGTATGTACTTAGCTTTTAAAATTTTGATGGACGGGACGGGTTGTTTAAGGAAACTTGGGTGGGACTTGGGTGAATGGCCATAATAATAATACAACTGCTTTCATATTCATGTGTGCATGTCAGAACTTCAGCTAGTGCTCTGCACTCTCTTATAATGGAGCCACATTCGATTCAACCCTCCAATTTCATTGCTTTAGGTATCAAATTTTAATATTTTATTCAAGTTGACATAAACGGTATGCGTTGTTCCAGGTGTCACCTTTTAGATTACCCTTGATATTCTGGATTTTGATTGGACCACGTTAGCTCATCGCCACGTTTTCATTCATTTAATTTCGAACATCAGTCCACCGACCTGGGTGCAAAATGTTCTATCAGCTGTCCGCCATTTCCAATTGTTGCATCGCACATACGGACCAAATCTGCACCTAAATCTAACCTTAATAGTTAGCAGCCCATAATTCTTGTTTTATTATATGTTATTTGTTTGATTCGGAAGAGTATATTATATTTTTCACTCAAAATTAATTAAAACAATAACGACATGAAAGTTGATTATTAATTTTTATTATCTATTAGTTTTTTGTAAAATTTTTGACATGGACGCTTGTGAATGAGCTGAGTTGGGCAGGGTTAGGTCCAAACTATCGAGATGCCATGAATGAAAGGTCAGAGGTCTCAAAGGTAAAAGCAGATATGCATCATTGAATACAGTGACTTCGATAAAACGACAAAATTAGGCCAAAGGACATTGTCCCACCCATAGTTTGAGGCTGGGACAAATTCCCACCCGCTTAAGTTTAAAAGCCCGAACTCCCACCCATCACGAATTTTTTTATTATTTTTTTATTAAAATTATTAAATTACCCTTTTAAAAATTAAAAATTTATAATAAAAATATAAAATAATTTTTAAATATTAAAAAATTAAAAAAAATTTAGAAATTCAAAAACCCAGCAGCCACCGCCGCCTGTACCGGCGACGGTGGCGGCCCATAATAGAACCAGGTGGCCGGCCGGTGGCGGCCCATAATAGAACCAGGTGGCCATTTCCGGCCACCTGGTTTCAGGGGAGGCCAGATCTGGCCTCCCCGTTCGGTGGAGGAGGCCAAATCGGCCGCTTCCAATTTCGGAGGAGACGGCCAGATCTGGCCTCCTCCGATCGGAAACGGCCGTAAAGGGTCGGTCTTGGCCCCACTGGCCATTTTCGGCCTTTATTTCGGGCAGAGGCGGCCGATTTGGTCGCCTCCACCGAACGGGGAGGCCAGATCTGGCCTCCCCTGGAACCAGGTGGTCGGAAATGGCCACCTGGTTCTATTATGGCCCGCCACCGCCACCGGTGCCGGCGGCGGTGGCTGCTGGGTTTTTGAATTTCTAAATTTTTAAAAATTTTTTTAAAATTTTTAAAATTTTATATTATTTAAAAATTATTTTATATTTTTATTATAAATTTTTAATTTTTTAAAGGGTAATTTAGTAATTTTAATAAAAAAATAATAAAAAAATTGATGAGGGGTGGGAGTTCGGGTTTTTAAACTTAAGCGGGTGGGAATTTGTTCCAGCCTCAAACTATGG
The DNA here is from genome assembly GCA_026122585.1 of Anacardium occidentale. Classification (NCBI taxonomy): domain Eukaryota; kingdom Viridiplantae; phylum Streptophyta; class Magnoliopsida; order Sapindales; family Anacardiaceae; genus Anacardium; species Anacardium occidentale. The sequence goes on along the minus strand of JAJEJH010000372.1, from coordinate 6,297 downwards.
GTGGGAACATGTCCTTTGGCCACAAAATTATGTACAGAACAGTGACTCCACATTCATCTTTTTCTGCCACATGCATTGTTCTCATCCCGCGGCAATTTATTTGATCATTTGCTTTGCACTGTAATGTGTTATTTTTTTAATCCCCAAGCCATTTCTCTTTCTGGATCGAATATATCTAGAAATGGGATTCCAATAATTTTTTTTTTTTATTATAAGATAAAAAAGCATACAGTGTGACACGCAATGAGAACCTGGTGTCGCACTTGATAAATTTATAAGCATCTGCATCAACTAAATCACGTAAAGCACAAATAAAGTTCATCAAGATTCAGATGCCCAAGTATTGGAAGTCCAGTCATATTAGCTCAACTGGTCCAGACCAGATTCGATAAAAATATGGGCACCAATGCCATGTCAAAAGAAGACATGATAAATGTTTGATGAGAATATAAATGAAAGTAATCTTACTTAAAAAAGTATGTTCCTTTTTATAATAAACGAGAATTCGAGTTTTCATACCTTGGACGATCCCCATATCCCTTTTTATGAGAATGTTTGAATAGTGAACAAAGATTTCGTAAAAGTTTTGATTTCAATTATATGTATGTCATTTACAGTGGAAGGTCAGGAAAAACTACAATCCGAGCCTGTGGGAGATGGGGCAAAGAAATTTCTACAATTGTCCATGCACAGGGTTTGTGTGAGTAGATATGGAAATATTACGGGACAAAATCCAAATGACTGGGGATAGAGACACGGTAGGCTCAGTCTTTTTTTGGCAAAACAGGAGAGCTCGTCTTTATATCCAATGCGACAGATTTAAGGACCACAGTCGCACAAACGTTGTCGTATCAATTATAGATAGGGATGCGGGAGGATAACGAGTCGTTTTAAATACGGGTCTTGGTAAGACCTTATGATTCAGAACAGAACAAACCTTGGACTTGGAGGTTGAGGTTGTTTACCGAAAGAAAGTGTTAAGTCTGAGTCGAATTGCGAGAGGGAGAGGGAGAGGGAAAGGATAAGATCTTAATGAGATGAAGATGGAGTTACTAGTCCAATTCAGTTCTTTAATGGGCGGTGCCACAGAAGAGGAGATATTCAGAACTGGAAGGCAACAAGAGCCAAACTACCTTCTATCAAAAAATCGATATGCTCACGACTTTTATACATAAAAAAATTGATAATGATGGGGAGTGAAAGAGAGTAAGATATTTCTAACATTGTTCAGGATTTTGGAGGGAATGTCTTATCATGACCTGGACAACATTTAACAGGAATCCAAATACCAAAAAAAAACAAAAATTTTATCAGGAATCCTAACATATTTTGATGAACTCCTACAAACTTAGGAGGAATTTCTATCCACGTCAGTATAAATGATAGGCAGCTTTGACACAAGAAAAAAAAAGCGACGACCTAGTCAACCAGAAGAGTGGCACAAAAATGTCATCCTTCTTTCTCAGCAGTTTCTCATCTCTTGAGTGTAAAATTGTAATAAGCTGGCCTAACCTTAACCAAACTAAAAAACTTGGGCCGAACCATGACACAGCCTTTAGTTTGTATTTTGTCATGGCTTTTAAGGTTACTGAATGTGACAAGGATTTGCACAACTACGGTGTATGAGATAAAATTGAGCATTGATAGGTGACTGTGTATAGTGGTTGATTTTGTTGATTTATTGATGATAGTTGGGAGTGTTCCAACCACCGGAAGTATTAGATGGAGTCAAGGTGATGACATCGAAAAGGGGACTAAATGAATTTTGTACAAATTAATTCGGAGTTGAAACTATTCTCTTCATGAATCTAAAGTAACATGAAATTAATTAGTTTTAATCAATAATTATAAGTGCATGTTAAGATTTATCTTCAAGATAACACTATTGAGTATGTCAAACAAGTAATCCAAAATAGTAAACCCATGTCATATGATATCAAAATAGATCATTCACTAAAATTGTTAATTTCTAATTTTTAATATATAAAAAGTGTGTATAAATGCAAATAAATTGTTTGTGCATTCAGTGAAAGCAAGGTCTTCTGGGGTGTCATGTGAGGTATCGGCAGAACTAGATAATCGCATTTATCAGATCAAATTTCCCTTTTGACTCTGTATTGATGCAAAGTAAGATTTACGTGTTTGTTTCTTGTGTGAGTTATGTATAAGGGCATACATGATTTTGAGTTTGAGAAAATTGTTATATCTAAAGTTAGTGAACATAACAAATATTTTAGATAGTTGTAATATATGAGTATTAGACGTTAATAGTTGAGTATGTGGTAGCTGATTTCATTGATTTATTATTGATAGTTGGGGGCACTTCAAAATGTGCTAGATGAAACTGAAACATTAATATTGAAGATGAGACAAAATCAACCCTACACAAACTAATTGAAAATTGAAGCCACTTCCAGTCCAAAATAGATTCACGTCAGTGATCTTTAACCCAAAATTGTGGGCACATGTTACTGTGGATCTTCAAAATGACACTATTCCAAAATAGTAGGCCATCACAATTTACGATACGTATATTTAGTAGTGGGTTTCTTTGTTATTTCCATTTAGATAAGCACCGGTCCAAGCTTTTCACACTTTCTATAACCATCTATTTATTGTAGTTAGTGACAGATATAACTGACGACGGAAATTTTCAAGAATGGGAGGTGCTTAGATTTGGAATTGTGACCTCAGATATACACACATTGTTCGTTAAAAGAGGTTTGTTATTTTTCAGGCCTAGCCAAGGTGCGGAAACTGTTAACTGACAGTGGTTCTGCTGGCATTCGCGGAACAAAAATCTGATATAGTGATGGCATGTACATCTGTGAGCATTGCTACCTCCCCGGTTGGCACAAAAACTAGAGACATCTTCAAAGAAAATGAAGGTCTTATTAGATCACAGTCAGGCAAAGATCTTTGTAAAGAAGCAGGTATTCGAAGGTCTTACTCAGATAACAATCTTTGTTACTCTATAAATCATGTACGTGCAGCATCAACACTTTCAGCTTGATTCTTCCTATTTCATTTATCTAGCTCTATAATCCCAAATTCAGTGATCATTTTTATTTGATCCTGAAACAAGTAAAAGATACGAATATAGTAGACAAGGGTTTGGATATTGTTGATATTGAGGAGAAGAGCAATGAAGAAGAAAAGAAAATAAAAAGGGCAAATTGGGTGGATAGGCTTATGCAAATTAGAAAAGAATGAACAAGTAGACAGCAACAGGAAAATATAGATGGAGAAGAGGTTCGTGAAGAGGATGAAACTAAAGTTTGTGTGTGTGATGCAGATGAGGGTGGCTGTGAGGTAGGTTATGGTGTTGAAGTCCAAGAAGAAGGTGAAGTTAAATATGACCGTGAATCCTTCTCAAGATTATTGGTTAGAGTACCACTGTCTGATACCAAGCTCTTTTCTCAACTGGCTTTCTTGTGTAACATGGCTTATGTGATACCTGCAATCAAGGTCTGTGTTTTTCCTTTCTTGCACATCATGTTTGCCTATCACCCAATTACGGCATTTCTCAGAATAACCAATAGAATGGCTAGTCTTCAGACTGTCTAAAGCTTTTTGAACTTCACTATGTCGAAGTTTTAGCATTGCATTGTAGAAACAATTAAAAGAGAAAATGATTAGGTTTTCCAGGATTTGTAATCAGAGTATCTTCATCCTTGTAATATGCAGGCGAAGGATTTAAGAAGGTACTACGGCATTCAGTTTGTGACATCTTCCCTGGAAAAGAAAGCCAAGGCAGCTGCTATAAAAGTTGGACTCAATCAATACTCTGTTCGTGTACCCGACTCAATAGCTACTCAATCTTGTTCAGAAAACACTGTGAAACTGGAGCAGATACGTCCAGCTCGACCATCTGTTGCTTCTAAGATTGCTGCATCTTATGTTCAATCTCTCGGCTGTGATTCACTTAAGGATGATGGTATAAACTTATGTAACAATGGAAACCAACCAGAAGAAGTTGAAGGGAATTCTCGTCGTATATATAAATCAGAGGTGACTGCTCATGCAGCAGCATCAACAATGACTGCAGTTGTTGCAGCAGAAGAGAAGGAAAAGCTAGAGGCTGCAAGGGATCTTCAGTCCCTGCATTCTTCACCTCGTGAATGGTTTGTTTGTGACGATTCAAGCACATAAACCCGCTGCTTTGTGATTCAGGTATTCTTCTTCTTTGTCAATACAGATTGACACTATAATTAGAATTACTGACTGCCTGACATGCTAGTATTCTTACTGTTGCAGGGATCAGACTCCTTGGCATCTTGGCAAGCCGGTCCGTTCTTTGAGCCTCTTAGATTTGAGGTGAGCTGAAAGAGCTACTTCCAATTACAATAAAAAAAAGAAACTAACACCATTAAAATCCAATTGTCTTTCTCACAGGCAACATATGTGCTTGTTCATAGTGGAATGAAGAAATCAAACTGTTAACACACCAACAGAAACAGCAAATGAAAGAAATAAGCAGCAAACACACAAGCTGTTGGCTTGAGAAGGAGAGACAACAGATTTTTAGCGGTTCAGTTTGCTAATATAGCAAACCTACATCCACTCTCCAAAGCAGAAGCACAGATTTATTTCCAGCAATTGTTTTTCAATATTACAGAGCTTTTCCTCCTCTCTAATATCTCCCACAATCACTCTCCGAAACCCCCCCTTTTTCAGAGCATTACAATTGAAAAATTATCCAACACTGCCTCTAATATATTCTCCCTCACCCTCGTGCCAGCTGGTCTTATTCTCCCAACTCCAATTTATTCGGGGTGATCCTGAGCTGCAGCTTTTCCTCTTGTGCACATTCTTACAGAATCGTATGCGTAATGACCAGTTTTCAGATATTTCAAGATGGATTTTCAGCTCTAATATTCAAAACCGTGAGTTTAAGGCAGAGTACAAGCAATTGTAATTTAACCCAATTGCTATGACGTGGAAAGCAAGTGCCGAATCATCGCATGGAATTTACAAAGCTGCAAAAGGAATATATGAGCAATTCTTGCAGAGATCATGGGCCATCTAAATAAATATGGTGATCAGGCAAAGCTTCAATTCACTGGTCATTCGCTTGGTGGTAGTCTTTCTCTTCTAGTACATCTAATGCTACTAACTAGGAATATTGTCAAGCCCTCTGCTCTTCGCCCAGTTGTCACGTTTAGTTCACCGTTTGTGTTCTGTGGAGGCCGAAAGATTCTCGATTATTTGGGGTTGGCCGAGAGCCAAGTTCATTGTGTGATGATGCATAGAGATATTGTACCTAGAGCCTTCTCCTGCAACTATCCCAGCCATGTGGCCTTACTCCTGCAACTATCCCAGCCATGCGGCCTTACTCCTGCAACGATCCCAGCCACGCGGCCTTACTCCTGCAACGGTCCCAGCCATGTGGCCTTACTCCCGAAGCGTCTGAATGGCCCCTTGCAGTCACACCCTTGTCTAAATAAAAATATAAGTATCTCATTCACATGCAAACATGGCACCATCATTCTTCAATCTACTTCCTAAGTTTCTTTAACTAGCATCTGTTAGTTTATGCAGAAAATGCTGTACTCTCAGTCGGCAAAAATTTTGTTCTCCAACCTAATGAAAAGTCAGCACCTTCACATCCGCTTCTTCTTCTGGGGAATGCTATCTATGCCCTAGATAAGAGCCAGTGTGGATACACCACAGGCGCATTAAACTCCTTCCTAAACTGCCCCCACCCTTTAGATACTCGGAGTGATCCTACTGCATATGGATTGGAAGGCACAATCCTAAGGGACCGTGACTCATGCAATTACTCGAGAGCTGTAAATGGAGTTCTAAGACAACATAAAATGACTGTTTCGAAAAGCCAGAAAACAGTTGAACCTTTTGTAGCCTTTGCTTACTTCATCTTCTCGACACTCCTGGAGCCATGAAAATAACTTATAGTGTAGCAGGTTGTTGACCAAGGAGGTTATGACCCGAGTTTGAATATGTTCACGGGATGATCCATTCGTACATCCATTTGTGGGATTTAATTTATTTTCTGTGTGTATATCTTCTATGTAGATCTGCCATACCAATGTTAATAAAATAGATGTTGAATTTTTTGTGCACATTGTAATATGATAATTTTGCACAGAGCTCTCCTCTCCTATTATACAAATCTACTTTGTCTCATCGAAATAAATTTCAAGCAGTTGAAACATGGAAAGGGCAAAAAATTATGATCCTTTCAAGTAATACACAACATGTACTATAATGGTGATAAAAACCATTCAATATCAAATCAATTACGCAAGATATTACCAAGAAAATTGCTAACATTAC
>JAJEJH010000371.1:0-243645 GCA_026122585.1 Anacardium occidentale | reverse complement strand
CGGCGTGCACCAATGATGCACGGTCGTGCACCAGGGAAAATAAGTATAACTTATTTCCCGCTCGCTCGCCTAATCGAATCCTTCCGAAAGGATTCCAACGGAAGCCACATGGCTTCGAAAACTTACCAACTCACCCTTGAACTCAACCAGACTCCCAATCTCTTTCTGAATTCGATTTCTAACCCCAAAATTCTACCTCTAAGGGCTTCCGGATCTAGGATGCTACATGCATCACCATAAATATAATCAATTTCACATCCATTGTATTCACCACTATTCAAAATATTTCACTAACCTTACCACTATTACATAATAAATAAGAGTATAATAAAAAAAAAATCTCAAAAGTCTAGAAAATTAGTTAAATCTCCGAAGCTCTAGAAAATTAGATAAATGTTAGGACTTAACCACAACCTTATTTGAGGTTTAGCTTTATAATATGTAAGACTCGCTATCGCGCACATCACTGCTGCTAAATTATTTCTTTATTAATAATAATATATTGAAAACGTTGGTATACGCGACAAGAATCTTACAAAAAGAAAGTTGCTACAATCTGAATACATATGCAAACGGAAGCTGAAAACTTTTATACATAATGATAGGTCAAAACAAAACTTTACATGTATGCATTTTTATAGATTACATCTGAGTACATACATTTATACAAATAATCCCACCAGGCCAACTGTACAAACTAACTGGAGCTCTCTCCTATTAACCATGGTCCACTCGCGCCTCACTAGCACCAAACGTACTTGTTAGAAAGGAAGGAAGGAAAAGAGTTTCACCCAGTAAGCATTTCCTACCTACCTCAACCCAAACAAGCATGCAAAAACAAAACACGTATCTGGTCTTGGCCTAAATATTCATACATTTCGTTTGCTAAAAAAAACTGAATATCGCTTATTCTTTTTCTCTTGATTGCATTAATGATTAATGTTATGAAATAGGTGTCATGATATTATGTCATGCTGAGTACATACTATAAGACATACTAAATATGCATGCATCTGAATCTCTATATATCTAAAGATACCTACTATGCTGATCAGACTGATAAACATAGGGATTCAGCATCTTGGCCATATGGGCTAAAACAGTCTAGCGAAATACTATAAAGCTGAAACATAATATACCAGTCCCTAGACCAGTAAGCTGAAACTGAAATGATCTGACCCTAGTCAGAAGGCTAAAATCTCACAAATGTCAGGTTTTGAATACTGAATAACTAATGTCTTTGGATCCCTTGATCCCTTTTCATGCTAATGCTTTGGCATGTCATGCTATGAGATGCTCATGATATCTCATTTTATCTTATTATAAGGTCAAATGTTCATTTGAAAGGTTTCTCATGCTTTATTGTTCATTTTAAATCATTTCTTGAAAATTTGGCTTGAGCACGGGTGTGTAGGATCATACGCACAAGTGTGCATTTCATGCACGAAACCGTGTGCTAACCGTACAGCCTGGTCATGCTAGGTTTTAGAATTTTGTTGCATTTCTCACATTTAACTTACGCACGATCGTACGACTCAAGCACACGATCGTGACCGCTTCTAAACTCAACTGTGCACGAAACATGCACACGGACATGACCCTGCAAGTGCAAGGGTACACGAGCATGCATCTACAGTTTCACAGGCGTGTGTCCTGCTCTACTTCAGTAAAATTTACCTGAAACTTATAGAATCTCATCCAAGGCTTCACATATCTGTAATCAAACCATTTCAAGCACTTTTAATACTCTAAATACCTCATCAACATGTTTCAATTTTATCCATAATATACAACATCACAATCCACCATCAAAACAACCATTCACACACATATTCATGCACATACAAACACAAGCATGTTTCTTGGGTGGAAATTATCATCATAAGCCTTTTCTTTTCATCATATTAACACATAACCAAGTCACATAAATCACAAGCATGTTGGGAACATAAATCATCATATCACACAATCAACACATGTTGGGAAACTCAAGAAAGAGGCAAGGAAACACTTACCTCTTGTCATGGCTGCTTGGATTCTTCTTCTATCTAATTCCTTCAATCTCTAGTTAGATTGAAAGCTACTGGCTACTGTAAATCAACTTTAGGGTTTGGATTCTCTGAAAACAAAAGGAAATTTTAGTTAAAAAAGGGTAAGGACGGATGAGGAAGCACTAAAAGCACTTTCTCTCTTATTCTATAATGGTGCACGGGAGTACACAAAGGAAAATGAAAAAACTTTATTTTCCGTGCTTCGCATGAAAGAAACCTCCCAAGAAGAATCATCCACAAGCCACACAGGCTCTGGAAACTTACTATCTCATCCTTAAACTCTTCTAACTCCCAATCTATTGCTAAATCTTATATTTAACCTCAAATTCTAGCCTAAAAGGCATTTTTAATCCTGAGATGTTATATAATATATACATTGAATACTTTCAACTTAAAAGTTGGAATAATAACTTTAATCTAATTTGATATTTCTTTATGCACATGGTGCTAACATGTCACTTTGATTTATATTTGGCGCTTACATGTCACAAATTCAATGTCCAATATGGTGTATTCGTATCTTTCGGACTCAGGATTTTATATATATATATATATATTAAAAATTTAGCCAATGATATTTTTCATATAGAAGGAAGAGATTTGAAGCAAAACAAACTCAAGTTTTGATCTATGATTTAAAATTTTCATTAAAATATAGAATTTAATCATTTTTGAAAAATTGTCACACCCTTCTCAGATGACTACACCCTAAAAAGAATACGCATCCAATAAGAGATGTTATTTTGTAACTTTTAAAAAACAAGCATGGATACTAACTTTCATAAGCAAAAAGAAAAACAGCTCATCTAAATCTTTATTGATAACTCGTCATAAATAATTAAAGATCATCCATAATCAGTGTGCAAAACATATTTGTCAAGTACTCATAAATAATAAATAGTAACATAGTGTATGGATAAAACATAACAATTAAAGCCATAAAAATATGTCAACTTTAAGTAGATCCCTTCATGTCCATCCTTAGCTAACTCGTATCTCATGAGTTCTCAATCATTTACTACTTGCAAGATAAGAGGAAATGAATGGGTGCTAAACACTCCATAAAAGACCACTAAGCACCTATATTCCTTTTCACTTTTTTCACTAATTCTTACTTATCATCTTACATCTCTTATCATAAACTCATCATCCAAGGTGTTGCTTATTAACATTAACTATAATAACATGATTTACAATGAATAACTTGAAAGATCTTTAAAAATCCAATGAAAATATTTTTATAAAAAATTTATTGAAACATGTAATTTGATATTTCTTTATGCACATGGTGCTAACAAGTAAGGATTTGACATATTGGTCACATAAGTAACATAAGCTCGCATAGACCTCTTTCCATACTCACATAACATAATGAGTGTTCATACTATAGGCATGTGTATAAATAAACTCTTGGGTGCCCTCCCACAGTAACCTTCTAGAAAATATATTATTAGACTCATGAGAAAACATGTTTTTATGGGTGTTCATAAAACTATAAAGCTCATAAGATTGAATCATACATACATAACAATTGGAATGAGTTCCTCATAACTTAAACAACTTAGTAATTTTAGAAAACACGTGGAACGCACTTTAATAACATATCTCATGCCAAAAAACTATGCTTTCATGTGTCATGAACTCATGTTCAATATAAAAAATTTATTATGGCTTATTTATGATCACTTCATTTGTAACTTATAACTCATGTTGTTTCTTCATGCATTACAATTGACATTTATTATACTATAAAGTACTTATAACGTTCTCTTAAACTCATGGAATATTTTTTTTGAAATGAGTGTTTGTGTACTTAGAACAATTGTTCACTTTTTACTTATAGAATGAAGGTTCATAATAATGGAACAACCTTTCTCTTTTTTGCATTGGAATGGGTATTGTTGGCACTAAAACAACCTTTCCCACATCTTAGGTCCTTAATTGTGATTTTCAATATGGAATGATCATTCTCACCTTTAGAACAAATGTTCCATCATAAACTAGTCTACATGTACAGAATAACCATCATTGTCCTTTGAATGGGCATCCCATTGCAATCTCTATCATGCTATTATAGTTTGGAGCAATCATGCCTATCCTTGGAACAATTGTTTAATCATGAATATTTCTATAAATATATGGTTTTCATGACTTACGCTACCAATTTAAAACCTAAATTACATTATATTTCAATCATTTGCCTAATACCCCATTCCATATTACTTTATACTATACCTTAATCCAAATCAAGGGTAATTTATATCAAAACACATTATTTCCATAAGAAAGTCTTTAACATCACTATTACTTAATAAAACATCAGTGTTAATATCATTATAACTTCATGTAAAGTCTAGTACATCAATATTACTTCATAAAACATCAATGCTAGTATCATTATAACTTCACGTATTCATATCATAATCAACATAACACCAATTAAAAACCTATGCCTTATATACATGTACATGCAAATCTCAACACTTAAATGTCCACCAATCAAAGCGTAAAAGATTCAAAAAATCCCTACTGATCTTAAATCTATTGAAAAATTAACCATTTAGCCTTATGATGGTGGTTTTTGCCTCATCAAGTTAGGTTGATTTGATTGATGTCATCTTTGTATGGTTTCCTAAGAGGTTTTTAGCCCACAGAGAGCTTTTGAAATAAAGTCATCTCCCAAGGTTTGCCCTAGGAAAGATACATTAATGAAAATGAACAACTTTATGGATCTCTAACAAAGGACTCAACTATCCGTACTTGTTTAATAAGTAGATTTGATGAGCTAGATATGATATGGGAAAATGTTAGACATCTACATCACTCGGTCAAAAGATTGACCTCCACTTAAATGATTCATTTAAAAATGTTTACATATTTTGATTTGATTCCCATTTTTAATCATACAATACTGTTTAAAAATTTAACATACATCGAATTAAAACATCTATAAAACATTTAAAATAAGTAAAGCACCCTTAAAGCCTAGGAAAGTAAAATTTAAGATTACAACCCCCTTTTAAAAACCCTAAATAAGCCTAAGGAAAATAAAATTATTACATGTATTTATCAAATACCTATACATTCACCAAGAAATGAAAAATAATCAACATTCACCCTTAATTCTAAAGTAGGAAAATAGACATTCACCTTTAGTCTAATATATGCATAAATTTAAACATTCACCCTTAAGCTAATGCTTTAAAAAAAGACATTCACTCTCTATTTAATAATTAAAGTAATAATTTACTTAATCCTGCAAAAAAAGAAAGAGATTAGTTTGGAAATTTGTAAAATACTTAAACATAAAATAATATGGAATCCATTTTTACAAATTTTTGGTTGACCAATAGACGATTGGCAAGGGATTGTCCATCGATCAATCAAGCCATCCACTATCCTCACAAGCTAATCTACGTGTCTTTTTATAAAAAGCATGCAAAACAAGGATGAACATAACAACCATTCAAACATATGAACTATGTCAATAAAATAATTCATTCATCCCAAACAATCCACTTAACATGTGCGTAAGCGATCAAAATAGACAATTACCAATATTTTGACGTAACATGAGCAATAAAGTGTGAATTGAAATGATCCATTATCGGACACCTATAATTGATACTCAAAAATTCACATGGAAAATCACTTGCGTACAAAGATGCATGTATTTTTGGGTTAATCAAGTGTGACATTTTACAAAAAAAAAAAAAAAGTCATAAAGTATGTCATTCACAAATAATATAAAACAAACTAAGGATGACATGAACTAAATGTTACATATGTAGTGCTCTTACTATGTATTCTACACAAGAGGTTTGATCAAAAGACAATGATCATCCACCTATTCAAATCATGCAAAAGTAGAGAAAAGGCTAAAAGAACGATGTATGTGGCCCTCTACGATTAGTTAATGTTTATAAATGAATTATCTTTAAGAAAGGTGTCTATACACCAAAAAAGCATGATAAATAAATTACTCGTAATGTAAATCGCGGTAGATTAGTAAGAGGGCAAGAATTAAAACATTCGTGTGTGTGTGTGTATATATATATTGAAAAAATAATAAAATGGAACATAAGCATGCAAAAGGATGATGTTAATAAGCTATGTACGAATAGACTACATGGATGAACGAATTATCTTCAAACTTTTAAATGTTCAGGCTACTTAAAAGAGATGCAATATAAGTAAGATAAACAAAATAAGCATGAAATGCTTGAGATCTCATTTGGGGCAATGAGATTCATACCCACAATTGAGATCCCACATATGCCAGATAAGTGATGTTTGAAACATAAACCATGTGATAATAAAGCTTAGGTAACATATTAGACAACAATAACCAACATAAGATAACTGGAAAGAAAGACAAAAAACATAAAGTAAAAAAATGAACCCATTGGTGTAGACCAACATTAACAAGCAGTTGGTTATAAGGACAATTATTTGTGCGCTTGGTCACACATGTCCTTAGGCTGATTTATTTGAATCCTTTAACACAAAATTGACAAGTACTCCCTTAGAATTGACTAACTGTTTCAAATCAAAACCTGAACCTTGCATGATGGCAACTCTACAAAGTCAACCTTTTTCTCGAATCTAAGTAGATGACTCTATGATTAGGAATAAAATAATGGGTTTTAGCATATATGCATGACAATATAATATACAGATACATGAATGCTATGAATGTCGTTTTTCACCCCTTGTTCCTTCATTTGTTTCTTTATGACTCATTTCGCCTCCTTATAACTCCAAAAAGATTTAAAAAGTCAAAGTCTATTTTTATCCTATGTGGGATTTATTTACTGATTAGCTCATTAAAGGACCTATTAGTTTGCATCCTATACCCATGATATCCTTATATTTATTAAATCCCATTTCAAATTATGTTAGGAAAATGTTGTAAAGAATTTTAGATCTAACATTTCAAAAGGTTATCCTCATGAATGAAGACTACTTGATAGAAGTTCAATAAAATTTTAGGCATCATATTTGAGACATATTATGAAATAGGTTAATCTTAGTGTAACTCATTCAAAAGTATATCAAGTTATGCTATAATCAATTTGATGAATCAAACTTTTCGTAAATGTTTATTTCAAAAAAGGACCACTTGATAAACTAAAAAGAAAGATAAAATATAAAGTAGAAAAATAGAGCCATCGGTACAAGCCAACGTTAACAAATAGACGATTATGAGGATAACCATTCATACACTTGCTCATAGTAGAAAAATTGCATGGTAAAGGTGAAACGACCCAAAAAAAAAAAGATAAATGAGAAGGTTACACCCTTCAAGTATTACTTATGTGAATTCTATATGATTCCTCCTGATTGTTGGTTTCTAGAAGCTTTCTAATAAGCTCTCAAATGGCTTTGATCGAGTAGGTGTATGTGATATTTAAGAAATTTATTTGTGGAAAATGTATATGTTTTTGGTATGTAGGCTAGCTAACCAAAAAGCCACCTATGCTAGATGCAAGGCTTTACTTTTATAGATCTCTAACAATGATTACTCATAGGTTAATGCCAAGGCACAAATATGATCTAGCATGTTTTTTTGTCATACTAGTTATCTAATTCACTAATGACCAAAAACGTGTAGACGTACATGTGAACGTATGTGTTTCTACTTTATTTGCTGACCTAGTAGAAACTAGGCCTAATGAATTAAGCCCAAAGGTTGGTTTACATGTGAAAAAGGTTTAATAGGTTTGGGTTTGTGAGATTTACCATTCCTATACTCAATTTTCTACCTTTGACTAACCAGCTTGGAAGTTCAATGAGAAGATGTTGCATAGGTAACACCATTATTGAGGTGTAAAACCTTTGGTTAAAATAGGGTGTTTACAAGCCTCAATCTCCTATCTAGATTATCCTTAAAGAGCTTTTATGGAAGATAAATGTGATTAAGGTTTATTTTAATAGTGAGAAATAATTAAAAATATGATAATCTAGTTAGATACTAGAAACCTTTTATATAATTTTTTACCAAATAATCATTGGAATGAGCATTTCATCCTTTAGAAAAGGTGTTCCACCCTTAATCAACTTATCTTGACTGTCACTTGGGTTGTTTAGTCTAATCAATGTAGAAAAAGTGTTCAACCTCTAGAATAGCCATTTAAGCCCTTTTTTCCTCTTATATTTTAACTTAAACCCAATATTCATCACATAACATGCATAACTTATTTTTTAAAAATCAATCAATAATACAACTGACTAAAATAACCTTAATATGTATTTATAGGTGTTACAAAAATACGCTAATTTTATGCAAACACGTGTAAGGATGATATTGTCATCTTACATCGAACTAAAAAATAGCAAATAAAAAGTGTTTTTTTTTTTCAAATGATTGGTTAATGAAAAGATGACACATGGCAAAAGAATTGATCTAAAGAAGGAAAAGAAATGAAAAACTTAGTTTTCTTTTGCAAATCTAAAACAAATAAAAAGTTCAAAGAAAATAACAAATCAATGTGTGAAAGGTTACTATTTTGAAAAGGGAGTGTATAACAACGGTGATTCTCGATGATGATAAGTGATTAATGGTCAGAAGATTAACATTTTGCAGATAAAGTTTGTGTACATAGAATATGGGGGTGTTGAACAAAACAAACGTTACAACAATGATGTTATTATCATAAAGTGATTTGAAGTTGGCAATATCAACTAATCAAACATTAGAGTGTTTCTCGATAATAGTGGCTTGCAATTGCATTTAGAAAAATCTAAGATAGGTTTTTCAATGACTAATGTTGAATAATGAAGTATGGTTTATGATTAAGTTGTTGCCAAAAAACAAGGTGGTTTATTTTGTGTAATTTTAAAGTTGTTATATGTAATTTTTTTAGAGTTTATGCATTGAATTCAGTTTTAGGGTTATGCTATGGTTTGTTAGAATCTGGTGTAATACATGGCTTAGGTATGGCGTTTTTTTTGCTTATGTATTATTGTTTGCATACAAATAGTTTATTATTGGTGAACATCTAGTTTCATTGTTACTATTTCAATATTTTGAGGTTAGAGTTTGAAAAATGTTTGCATGTGTTTAGATTTGGTTAAGTGATTCCATATTGTATGTTAAATTTTGGTTAGATTTGGTCAAATTTGATTAAATTTAAGTTTTGCATGTGTTTAATATTACTGTTTCAAAAGCTTTCTTCTTCATGTATCATTTTCTTCCTCATGTTACATAAAGTTAGAAAAATATAGCAAATTTAAGTTTTTCTAATGTTTTGTTTCATTGTTATATTATTCTCATGCGTCATACTTAAAATATGAAACTCTGGCAATTATTCTTTTATTTGTGGTTAGAAAATTTTTATTTTGAGTTTGTAATAACTTGTATGTAATACTTTTGTTTCAGTAGTTAGATGTGAAACATATGTTGTCTTTGATTGGTAGTTAGTTATAAAATCAATGTTATGTGCTCTAAGCTACACATACTAGTATATTAGTTGAAATCTTGAGAACAAAACTCTACTAGTGTGAAGGAAGCTTTTAACTTTCATCCCTTTGATAAAACAATGTCACATACCAAGATTGTTGTGCTTAAAATTATTCTTTATCTTAGTTCATTGTTTTGTTTTCTTGTATATATTATTATTGAGTTGCAATATGTTTAGGTTATAGTGTTGCTTTTAGATTATCTATTATTGTGGTGTTATATTATCAATAAGTTTTGTTTAGTTTATCATTTAGTTACAATATCATTAATTCATGGAATCTTAAATTTGTATTATGTAGGATGCAACCACCACTATTCTACTTGAAATTTGAGTTGTTTGGCATTGAGTGTGAGATTAATTACATTAACCTTGATGATTATAGTTATATAGTTAGATTATAAAGTTTTAAAGCATTACACAATCGAAATAGGTTTTGTACTAAAAAAGGTATATAATGAGAAAATAAAGGTTAAAATGGTTGGTAAAAACACTAGTTACCCATGTGATATTTATGTAACCCTCAACAAGATAAATTTCTTAACAAGGTATATTCTTGGTGGCCTTAGCTCAAGTGTGGTAAGTAAATGAAAGATATACAAGTGGATTCTTGATAATAAGCCTAAACGTAACACCTATCTCTAAAAATACTACTTTTCGAAGAGGAATGCTATTACACTTGACTAATTTAGCATGATTCAATCTTAAAGATATTCAAAAGATAAAACATTGTGTAAATTTTCTAAAATGCCCTTAATTTACAAACTTAATAGAGGAAGTGCCAAAAGATGTCTATTATAGCATAAATAAATCATACTGCGTAGTATTTAGAAACTCATAAATACATGACATCATATAAACATCTATTTATCAAATAAACTCATATATAAGCACATAAGATAATTGATATGCCCTTATGCTCGCCCTCTCACTGACTGCTTGCTCCGTAACCATGATCTCTACTTGTTACCTACAAAAATAGAAGAGGAAATAAGTAAGTAATAATCACTTAGTAAATAGAAGAAACTAGGTCTTACACATTTCATCTTTTTTTCCTTTCCATACTATAACACATATTCCACCTAAACTTGGTAATGTAGAGTGTACCTTCAGACTCTAAACCATGAAAACAAGAAATTCCTAACTTACCTAAATCATCTAGGAAAAACCTTTGGTGCTATAACATTGTGACATTACATGCCCAATAACTTGGTTATCTAAGATACACCTTCGAATACTAAACTATGATGACTTGTTATATACAATGCATATAAATACCATGGTGAAAGGATTTTTCTTTGAGAACATATTTTTTAAAAACATTTTCTCTATACAAATCAAACTAGTTTGAGACAATGATTAGACACCCTAGTCACATGAGTAATTATCATACCCATAAGTATGTTTTAAGTGTATTTTAGTCATTTATTAGTGAAGTATATTGTATACCTATGCATGTCAGGTATGCATGCCTATAAATATGTTTAAGAGAGCATTTTGGTCATTTCTTTTGAGAAAGAAATTTAAATTCTAAGTATGAAGGGATAGACATGTAAGGGTAGGTGTCTCATAGTCATTTATTCTATTGTATTTATTTGAGTATTGTAATTATACTCTATTGATTATTAATAAATAGGTACTCTATTGATTACGTATATGATGTTTGATGTATATAATTAATATGCCCTTAGAATAGTAGACCTGAGACAAAAGAATCAAATAATTAATCATAGTTTTCCTATGCATTTATTAGTAGTCATTCTAAAAACATTCGTAATCTCGACATTATGATGACTTAAGGCATGAGTAATGATAATGAAATTATAAAAATGTTAAGAGACCCACTTAAAGGTAGAGATAATTTATACGTGTTAAAGTTATTGCTAGTAATTTAGTGCAACGTTAAGTGTAAGACTTATAGGCATTTTCACTAGACAAACCTAGCAAAAGGGATTTTATATAGATGGTGACTCTTATGTTTATAGAAATATTCTTTTAACTTAATGGGTACATGTGGTTCTTGAACTTAATGTTATAATTTGGTGCAACATAGGGTTAGACTCATAGGCATGTTCACTAGATAGACCCAACAAAAAGGATTTTATAGCGATGGTAATACCTATGTCTATAGAAATATCCTTTTAACTTAATGAGTACATGTGATTCTTAGACTTGAGATTGTTAGATTGTCTTGGTTAGGATTAGCATAGTTTAACATCATTAAATATTCTATTGTAATTGGGGTATTATAGAGGTGGGTGATTGGTTGTATCCAAATTAGTATAAAGGTTATGGTGAATTAACAAAGGACTTGTCACTTTCGAGCATGAAAACAATATCTTTGGTAAGATCATTGATACATGTCCATAACCAATAAATCTATGGCTATAGTATGATTAGGTTGTAACATAATTCAATATACCCAGTCTGAACATGCATTAGTTTGTATAAGGATAAATTGAAATGGACACATATTTATGTTTTAACTTTGAGAGATATAATATGACAAAGAGATTGCATAATAAGTTAACGTTTTAGTGTACAAGCTCAAAAATGTTCACTAACACTCTATTAATTGAGTTGTTGTGATGTCTTGCTAGGGATCACACATTATTTATGCTTAAATTCAATTCGAATCTAGATTCTATTAATTTAATAGAGAGCTTATAAGTCACACATAATAAGAGTAGATATAAATTTTATAGGTTTTAGATTTATTGATCTTGGTTGGTAGTGTGTTCGAGAATTGTCATAGTTGACTTCTCAGATTTGATTAGATAAGGTTGAAAGCCAAGAATTCTAACCTAACATATGGGCATGTGTAGTCATAGATACAAACATGTGTTATGACATGTGGCAAACTCATATGCACTATTTGCCTTAAGTTAGTCCACAATGAGAGGTCTTACAAGAAAATTCCAAACAACAAAATAAAAACAAAAGGTTAAAACTTTCTTTAAAAGCTTGCAAGAGCTATTTTGCTTTCTAATTTTGTTTCATGTCTCAATATTTTTATCTTACTTTCTTATTTTATTTCATGTTTCAAATTTTTTTTAACAAAGACCATATGTAGCAACAATGAATGTAGCCTCTTCAAGAGCTTGGTTTGCAACTATTTCATCTTCCAACTATGCTCGACAACCTTACCAAACATCTATAGACTTCCATCATCAGACAATGTCTTTAAATCATTTGTCGTGTTTATCCCTAGCTTTAAATCAAAGTTATTAGTTCTTTAACCTGTTTAATATTCTTTGATTAGAAGGTTGTATTGAATCATATTCAACTATGGTATTTAATTGTGTTTAATGATTATAAGGTTACCTAATATAATATTTTTAAATGGTCTTCACATTAATTCAATAGAGTTCTTTTATTTTTGTTTGATAGTTCATGGCTATTACTAATATTAGATTTAAGTCGAGGTAGCTTGAGCTCGGCTTGAACGAGCCAAAAATAAGCTTAGTTGAAATGAGCTCAAGTCTGACATTTGTGAGCTTGAGCTTGTAACTTTGCAAGTAAAAAAAATTAATTCAAGTTAACTAAAATAACGTATATTTAATCAATGTGCATCAAAATGACATTGTTTTAGGTATTTAAAGCATCTAATAAGCTGAGCCAAGCCAAGTTTGAGCTCGACTCATGTCAAGTGAGCTAAGCTTACAAGCCAGAACCTAAGTTCAGGCTCGATTTTTGTAGAGTCAAATCGAACTTGAGCTAACTTGAATTTAAGCTCAGTTTGATTCAAATTCAACCCTAGTTACTACACTTAAGGGTGAGTTGAAAATTGGAACCAAATCAAGACCATCAGGTACCTAATAATCTGATTTTGATTGCAACATAGAATTGATATTCACAGTGTTAGTTTCAATTTTAGATTTTTAAGAATTGATAGATCTAGTTTTGATTCTGGCTCTAAGTATTTGGAACAAAAATTAGAACTGATGTATCTAGTTTTGATTTTGGTTCTAAAGTATTTAGAATTGAAACCTAAATGCTAAGCATGTAAAACATATCAATACAATAATAAAGATATAAAAACATAGAAATCTCTAAATCTAATACTTTATTTAGGAGGTCATGTTACCAAATACATAATCCTCATTTTTCTAAATATTCCCTCACTTGGTTCAAAGTTATCCTTAACAAGTTTAATACAAATAAGAAAGTTGAAATCTAGAAAACATAGCTTTAATTTCTCCAATAACCAGATTACTATGAACCAAAGTCAGAATTGTCGCCATTCACTGCTTGCTAGAGCTAGGATCCTTAAGGATAGTAATTAGGCAAGGTATGTGTATCATCAGAAAGCTGCTCACACTCCACAAAAGTATCATACATGAACCCACAAAAATAATCTCTAATTCTTTTTTTTCAAAATCAAAAATTTTGACCCAAGGGGCTTGGCCTAATGGCAAGGGCAGAGATTACCTAAGGTGGTCAAGGTTCAAACTGTCATGAAACTAATAATCTATAATTTACTTGATCTGTGGCTGCAGGTCTAAGTGGTCACAAGCCATCAATACCAACGCCTTTGCTCCCCATAACAATAGAGTCCAACTTCAAGTCTTTGAAACCTTTAAGTAGCTTGTCTTTGGCATCTCCTTAGTAATCTAAATGACAACTTTCATCTACAATCACATGTTAAAACAAAAAAGAACACTCGGTACCCATAATCAGAATCAAAGCTGGGGGGTTGGCTTTGGTTTTAATTCCAAAAATATAGGAACTGGTCAGTTTTAGCTTTAGTTTCGGTTCTTATGTTTATGGCAGGATAACCAAACCCCCTCACCCTTAACCACATGAGAGATTTCCTTGTGTAACAATTAAAGAACTTTCCAATGTAACAATTGAAAGATAATAACAATAAACTTGGTTTTTTTTTTTTTTTTTTTTTTTTGCAACTTCTATGATTGTGACCATTGCAATGTTTGTGTTTACACACACACACACACACACATACACACACACATAGGAGATCTTTGTTCTTTTAAGTCTTAAGTACATTATGATACTACATAAATGAATCAATTTTTGCCATGGATCATAAGGAAATGCAATTTGACAATGTTTTCAACTGTAACAGATAGAATTTTTTGATACATTGATGCATGATGGATAAACATTGAAATTAGTTGAAGTTAAGGCATAGATTAGGTGAAATCAGTTGAAGTTAAGCTTTTATTAGGGTTGAAATTTCAAATATTGTATTGACTTAGCAACTTGGTTCAAGGTAAATAGTCGGAGGAAATTTTGGATAATTATACATTATTGGAAGACAAATTGATTTATTTAATCTCTATTTCTAGTTCAAAGTATTTTTGTAATTACAATATAATATAAAGGTAGATTGATACTTGATATTTGTATTAAATATAAAAACATTATTATGATTTCACTAAAAATAAATGAATTAGTAATTTAAAGTAAAACTAAACCAATTTCGTTAGTAAAAATGCATGATGAGAGAACAAATAAAATAAAAGTGTTTTGTTTAGTTTTTTGGAAATAAAAGTGTTATTTTTCAAATTATTATTCGATATATAAAAACTTTAAAATTTTAAAAATCATTCATAAACTTTTTGAAAATTTTCAAAATTCTTTTAAAAAATTCATTAATACTTTTAAATTTTTCAAAAATTATATTTCACTCTAAACATGCGTCCTTTAAAGGGAAAATACAGAAAAAAAAAAAATTATGAAAATTACTTTTATACCCTTTTGCTTAATAAAATTTTTTAATAGAAGTGGATGACAGGCGAGAATTGCTATTTCAGCAAACGTGGAGTGGCAATAGTCTTTGGGCCTTCTTTTTAAAGTCAGATGCATGTTCTTATTCATTGGGCCTCGGTGTGAATATCAGTCCCATCAAAACCATTTCAAGTTCCATTTCATAATTTGTGTTTGATCGTAGGTTAATTTAATAATTTAATTTTGGGCTCCAGTAAAGCCCGTAGTTAATAGTTGTTGGATCATTCATCGGGTCAGCTCGCTCCACTCAACCTGATCCGCGAACTTACATACTCTGTCCTCTCATTCAGTCACACTGTACCCTTCTAAAACCCTAATTGCTAGCCCCAACTCCAATCAACTACTCTTCAAAACAAATTTTTTATTTTGTGAAGAATATTTTCAAATTTCTATGGCTAAAAACGAAGAAAAACCATCAAAGGAAATCCAAGAAGGAGAAGAACAATCAGTAGAAGAAGAGGAGAAGAGCTTTGACGAGCTTGGTTTAGACCTCCGTCTAGTTCACGCTCTAAAGAAGAAGGCCATTGAGAAACCGACCCCAATTCAAGAAGTTGCCATCCCTCTCATTCTAGTAAGTTTTTCCGGCTCTGTTTAATCTATATTTTGTTAATTTTAATTTACATTTAATTAATCGTTGTTTCACAAATGATTTCCAGGAAGGCAAGGACGTGGTTGCGCGGGCTAAAACGGGTTCTGGGAAGACTTTTGCTTACCTTCTTCCTTTACTTCACAGGCTATTCAATGAGTCTTTATCCAAGAGCAAGCTAGCCCCAGCCGCGCTAATTCTCGTCCCAACCCGGGAATTGAGCCAACAGGCATATTTTTGCTATGTTTACTTTCGATATATATCTTAGTTTACGTTTTAGTTCTATGATTGTTGGTGATTTAAAAATGGGTGTTTAACAGGTTTATTCAGAGATTGTGTCACTGATTGAGCTTTGTAAGGGTCAAGTTCAGTTGAAAGTTATGCAGTTGACTAATAGCATGCCTGCCTCTGATTTGGTTAGTTTAACTTTTTGTTATTTCTGATTCAATTGTATGTTTTGTGATGTACTGAATTCTAGCTGTGTGATTATTATTATTTGCTTTTATAATTGGTTGCAGCGGGCTGCATTGGCTGGACTGCCTGATGTTGTGGTTTCTACTCCTGGTTGCATACCAAAATGTTTGTCAACTGGTGTTCTTCAATCCAAATCTTTTAGTGATTCACTAAAAATTCTTGTTCTTGATGAGGTGAGACTTTGGTACTTATTGCTTAACACTTACTATATCAAGTTATATGCATGAAACAAATATGGTATGTCTATTTGTAGAGTTGTGTTAGCTGCCACTAAAACCATTAATTTTATTGTTTCGAGTGTATATGTTAACTTCAAAGTTTTGACCTTGCAAGTTAGTTTTTTTTTTTTTAAGTTTTATTTAGATGAGACTCTCTGATATTTTTGCCCTGCCATTTCTTTTTCCAATGCATGATCACTTGTATTATTATCTCTTTGAGAGATCATTGATTAATATTTTTTTTTTTTTTCAGGCAGATCTTTTGTTGTCATATGGCTATGAAGATGATCTAAAAGCTCTTACAGCTCTTTTGCCAAGAGGCTGCCAGTGTCTTCTTATGTCTGCTACTTCAAGGTATGTTATGTATCTTGCTTTTTGTTCCTTTTTTCTATCTACAATTTTATTCAATTACAAATCTTGCTTTTTGTTTCGTGAAAGTTGAATAAGATGGTCTGTCATTATTATCTCTGAAATAATGACAAGTCATTTTCTTTTTTTTTTTTTAACAATTATGGATTTGAATTGCTCTTTGGGAGTTCATCTTCAACATTTGACTCTTATACATTGTCTTATGCCTCTTATAAGCATATTCATCGGCTAAAAGTATGCTAATTGGTTTTAGAGTTCCTTCATTGGTTTCTTGTAAATGTCCATAGTAGACATTCAGGGATTGAGCTGAATTTCCAGACTATATGTAATTTATGCTGACATTTCCTGATTCTTCTTTAATCGACTTGTAGTGATTAACAAATGTTAAAATCTTGAATTTTGGCAGTTCTGATATTGAAAAACTAAAGAAGTTGATCCTACACAATCCCTACATTTTGACCTTGCCAGAAGTTAGGGATGTTAAAGATGATATTATCCCCAAAAATGTTGAGCAATTTTGGGTAAGAGTTTCCCTATTATTAGAAAATTATGGCTACATTTGCCTAAAATATCATGTTTTGATTAAATCATTTGATGGTGTAAGCCAGATAACTTAAATATATCATTGAATTTTTGTTGGGGAATATTTGCTTGGATGCTTTTTAAACATCCTTCTTTTCTTTGATGTTAACGATTTAAATCATGTTAAACTCATCCAATCAACCACAGCTGCACTTGATGGTTGATAATAGTGAGAAGAGAAATCAATGTAATCATAATTGAAAGCAAAACATTAAGCCAGTGTGCTGCCACTCAATAATGGAATATACAATCCTTTTCTAAGGTCTTATTTTCTAGTTGTAGAACTTCCTTTCATGTAATTTTAATTCATATTCAAGTCAGTAAATTTTATTTGGGTTTATTTCAAAATTTTCTACTGATAGATCTGTGTTAGGATTTTATCTGTATGTACATCTTTTATATCATTGACAATATGGATTTACTTTATGATAATCATTATTTTATATATCTCCTTTTTTTCCTGTCACATCAAGGTTTTTAAACTGATTCTACTTTTTCCTTTCTGTTCAAGATTTCATGCAGTGAACATGATAAGTTGCTTTACATCCTTGCCCTCTTGAAGTTGGAGTTAATTCAGAAAAAAGCTCTGATATTCACTAATACAATTGACATGGGATTCAGACTGAAACTATTTTTGGAAAAGGTATTGTGCATGGTGCATCAATTGATTATGTATTCTCTCTGCTGTTTAAGTTGTTTTCAGAGTGCATATGTATTAGACTGAATTGCTTCTGGTCTCTCAATTATCTTGGTCTTGATTTTAAAGTCCTTGTGGTTTTCAAAGAAAATTGTAGGCATGGATTTGAATGGCTAGTACCTGCTTCTGTTGGCACTTTGCATTTTCTTCCATGTAATGTGTTCACAATCAGTTAAGTGCATGGTATTAGAGATGGATGATTTATAGACTTTAGAAATATTTGCAAAGTGTCTTCTGCTGTAAGGAATAGTCATATACTTCATTTTTCCTGGTGCTTGATGTATCTATGTTTCTGTCAGTTTGGTATCAGGTCTGCTATTTTGAATGCTGAGTTACCTCAGAATTCTCGTCTCCATATCCTTGAGGTATGCTAGTTCGTTAAATTTATAACTAATTTAATTGGCTAGAGATCTTACTTTTCTCTAATTTTTTTCTTTTTTAGGAAAAAATTATGGTATGCTTGATGGCTTTCTCAAAAGTATTTTGATAATGATGTTTTGGTTTAGTCCATTAGCCATGATAATTATTTTTTGAACGATATTCATCTTGATAGCTTACATGATTTTCATGGGGGCTAATAAATTACAAATTTTTTTATAACTTGTCTGCTGTTTGTTGTAGGAATTTAATGCTGGGCTTTTTGATTATCTGATTGCAACTGATGATGGCCAAACAAAAGATAAGGAGCAAGCTGACACTGGTGGTCATGCTGACTCAAGAAAATCTAGAAAGAATGCCAAGCCAAAATTAGATTCTGAATTTGGCGTAGTGAGGGGAATTGACTTCAAAAACGTACACACAGTACGTTAATATTTTTGTTGTGATGCTTTGTTGTTCTTTATTGTTGTAATTCATTTATGAACTTGGCTTGGCTATTTATTTGGCTTTATCTATGTTAATAAATGACCTTTTTACTTAAAAGAAAAATGCATGGTACCCATGGGCTTGGTTATTTCAGGTTTTAGATATCAAAACTGAATTTTATTCGGTCAGACTTTGAAGTTTCTCTTTGCAGGAAGTATAATACAGTTTCCTTAGTCAATTTTTGGTTATTATTTATTTTGTTAGTGTTTATTCAGATTGAAGGAAGGTTAAAGAGTTGTTTTTCCGTTAATTTTCTTTTGATTTTTAAGTTCTTGAAAATGCCTGCAGTGACTGGGAGTCTTTAAATCCTTGTTGGAACAATGGACTCATTGTTGCAATGCAATCCTATTAGGTGCCATAGGCTTTTATTTCTTCGACCATTATTTGGAACCAAGTGTAGCTCTTATGGAAAAAAAAAAAACATGATTAGAGTATTAGATTCTTGGTTATGGATCATGGTTGGTTAAGTTATTACATATGCCTGATCTTCACGATGGAACAAATACACCTCCTTTTCAGGGAGAGCTTATGCATGTTGGGTATTTTGTTGACACTGCTTCACATTAAAAGGTTTCGGGCTACACCTGAGTGCAACTTGGAGATGGAAGTCTCCTTTTGTTTCTCAATGGTGAAGACCGACCAAGCCCATGAACATATTATCCTAGGTCAGAACAAGTTGACAGGATCCTCCTTTTTTGCTACAGCGGAGGGACATGAGACTGTAATAAGAAAACAATAGTGCTTTTGGTCGCTGATGGTGCTTCCTGCAAAACTGTTTCTGTTGCTGTTAAAATGTCATCTACTTTCTGTTTTATGGGGACTGGGGTCAAAATCTTTTCATGTCTAACAATTGATACAATGCTCTTTTCTTCTTCTAGGTTATAAATTTTGAAATGCCTCAAAATGCAGCAGGATATGTACATCGAATTGGACGTACTGGAAGAGCCTACAATACAGGTGCTTCAGTATCTCTGGTGAGTTTATTGAACAAAGTGGAGGTTAATTGTTTGCAGGCAGCAAAATTTTGTAGAAAGGCCATTGGTCTCTATGTAATAATAATAGCACATGTTAATTTTCTTCTTTTACTAGTTCTTCCTCTCTCACTATTGGCTATCCAATATAATATGCGTAATGGCTCATATGATCATATACCTTGAGGACCTTGAGCCTTGTCTTAGGTATGACTACAATCAGGATGCTTTGGGCATGCGAAAGTAACCTTTTCATTGTGCATTGCTGTCATTAGTAGTTGATGATCCTTACACTTAAGTGAGGTTTTGAGGTTTTATCAGTGCATTATTTGTCAAAAGCATTTGTCCTTGAGTGCACACATTAACAGTACTAAGCAGTGAAAGTTTTTATGGTATCAATGCATTTTGTCTACAATAGAGCCACGTATAGTTTGGTCTACGGGATTTGGTTTAAGTAACAGTTAGGTCTACTAGAATTGGAAACTATGCATTGTCTTTCTGTCCCTTCATTTATTTTATTTTTTATTAAGAAATTTGTATATATTCTTCTTAAATAAAACAAGTTGGTAAATGGATTTTATATTTTTCTTGTACTACACATGATTTCGTCAATGTTTTTACTATTCTGCACTTGTTCTGTTAATAGGTGTCTCCTGATGAGATGGATGTCTTTGAAGAAATTAAATCTTTTGTGGGTGACGACGATAACAAGGAGTCAAATATTATTGCGCCATTTCCTTTGCTCACTAAGAATGCAGTGGAATCTTTACGATACAGAGCTGAGGTGATTCTTTCTTGTGTCTTTCATACATTTGGTTGGCAACTACTTTTCAATCAATTTTCTTATATCATCTGGGATGCATATCGATGGAAAAGTAGTTTTAGCTCTATAATCATAAATTATTGGCAAAGATTGGTATATAAATTTAAAGAATTCTTTTAAATTATGGTTGCTTCTTTTTTTAAGCTAGATTTTTTCTTTCTTTCCCTTAGGATGAGTGAGGATGTGCATGCACAATGTTGTTAAAAGAATTGTTAGTAATTATTGCCTTGCCTTTGTCTAACAAGTACAATTATCTTGCCTTAATTGGTACAAAAGAAGCTGCTCCTTGTGATACAGTAGCATCCTTTTGCAGTAAAGGACTAGCATTATTATCACAATTTCTTTGGGCTTTATTTCATTTTATCTCTTTTAATGAAAATAACTTTTATATATGTTTTTACCAACCAATCAAAACTAAATAACTTTTCTTTCCGGTTGTACTTTTGCCTGAAATAGATCCTAAGGTCACTTCTGCTGTGAAGTTTTAATGTTTTCACATGTGGAATAACTGGGTGAAGGGTGGTTGTTGCACTATGGTTCTCTGTGAATCATTGTTTTACATTGCCCGTCCAACGTACTAAATTTTTTCACTCAAATGGCTGCCCAAGGAAGCACATTATTGATGGCAATAGTAACCCTTTCAGGATGTTGCTAAGAGTGTGACAAAAGTGGCCATCAGAGAATCACGAGCTCAGGATTTGAGAAATGAAATTATCAACTCTGAAAAGTGAGTTATTGCTGACTATTGAGAAGTTTTTTCTACATGTTTTTCTTTTGAATCATTTTCTGATTTTTCTACAGGTCTTAAAGACAGTAGTTGCAGTTTCATTTTATATGTATTTATTTGTGTTCAATTGACAATTTCATCCTTTGTTCCCATTCCAATGTAAAATTTTTTTTTTTGCCAACCTTAATATAACATTTCACTGATATTGTGCCATCTGTTTTTTTTTTTTTTTTTAAGGTTAAAGGCACATTTCGAAGTTAATCCAAAAGACTTAGGTAATGAGAATTTTTGGTCAGATGTGTTTAAACTGTTCTCTCAATTTCTTTTGGTGTCAGAAATTCCCATTATCCATGTGGAATTTTAATATTTGGGATGATCCTTTATTTGAGCAGATCTGTTGAAACATGATAAGGTCCTGAGCAAGAAGCCCCCTGCTACTCACCTACGCGATGTGCCTGACTACCTTTTAGACCCAACGACTCAAGAAGCCCGCAAAATGGTCAAACTGGCAAGAGCTGCAATGGGGAATGGTAACCCTTCTCGTCGCCAGGGATTTAAGAGAAAATCCAGGAAAAATGGCGATCCACTCAAGACTTTCTCGGCTGAGGTATATTTTTGTGTTCTTGTTCTTAATACTAGAACAATCCTTTTGCTCTTTTGAGGATTTTCTGACATTATAGTGCACCAACCTGTTCTCAGGGACCAAAGAGAGCCCACAAAGGTGGGATGAAGAAAGAGGGAAGATATGGTAATGATACCGGCAAAAATAAAAAGAGAAAATCAGTCTGATTCACTTTCCATCTATTCATTTTTATTTTTATTTTTTGGGTTAATCTGGGGTGACAAGCAGCCCCTACAGTTTTGTACCAACTGATTTGTATCAAACCAATTTTTATTTCCCTTTATTTTTTCGGGTTTATTATAGTGGCTCTACGTTCTCATAATAGCTATAGAAATTTGTCAAAGTTTTTCCTTGCTGTATTTAGAGAACTACGGTGATGCTCCGTTTGTAACCATTCTGATCGAGAAACACTCGACTGGCAATGAGAGTGAGACCATTTTGACCATCCAATGCGGCAATGAATGATATATAACGGATTTTATGTCGAGTTACATATCATTCATTTGGGCCCAACAATCCGAATTAGCCCATTGTCTTCTGTCAATAAGGTGTGTCGTTAGTATTCCTCTTGCTAGCCGTTGCAGCAGGATGGATGGAGATTGCCCACACTTCCAACCAATCTCGGGAAGTGGTTGAATATTTGAATTTTGGTTCGTCTTAGAATGGCGAAAAGTTTTTTCTGTACTCACACGAGAATAACATTTGAATACTTGGAAATCCTTGAAGCAAAAAGGATGATATGCATAAGATAAGATACTGGTTGGGTGCACGTAGGGGTCTTATGTAGTAATTTTAGCACCAGTTGAATCCAATCCAAGCCATTCTGGCTTTTGAGTAAAGTTGCCCAAGACCAACAACTCTGTGGTCTACATTGTCTCAATCGGACTCTGGCAGCATGTGAGTAGATCCCCCTAAAATCGAAGCCAGGCTGGCACTCAGTGATTCACAGGAAACTCTTTCATAATATAATATAATATCATATGCTTGCAGAATCTTTGAATCGGTCTGGATGTTGCATGAATTGATGTTTGTAATGCATGTGACAGGGGTCTCCTTCACGTGTGCCACAATAAACAATAATAAATAAATAAATGGAGAACACGACATAAGCTATTTTAATTATTTTATTATAATAAATAATTTTTTTTTAAAGAATTTAGTAAACAATTTTCAAAATTATATGAGAAGCTTTTCAATATAAAATTATATTTTTGTCAAACTTATTTTATACTGTGACTGATCCTGATGTGACTCGATATGGCTTCAATTTAATGCCCACCGTTCACCGCCGCCCACATCCAATATTTTGAATTTAACAAGTAATTATGTCGAACACACTTTCAAATACTTACAATATACACAATTTGAATCATAAAAAACAATTTTGCCAAGTTTTAAGTCAACAATAAAGGTCGTATTCTTTCACAGTGCATTCCAAAGGCTAAGGATAATTGTAGCACAAAATCAAATTAAATCCGATCAAAACTTTTAAAACCACTAAAATATTTTGTTTGTTTTAAGCAAAATGACACAAAAAATATATCAGTGTCGCTGTTTTTTTGCCTTATTTGAACCTCCTTCCTTCCTTCCTATTTATTACGCCTAATATATACAACCAAATGGTTCGTGATGGGTGCCATGTCCTTTGTTCCGATTCTCAACTTGGCATTGATTCCGAATTGACAGTACCATGGAAACCACCTCCAATTTCATAACAGTTATTACTGGTCTTTTTCAATCAAAATTTCCTCTGTATTGTCACCCACCTTCCTGGACTAGAGATAGATTTTAAATTTAATTTTATTATTATTTATCTCAATTTAAAAAAATTAAATTTAAATTTAAACTTGATCAAATTCATTGTAAGAGATAAATTTGATTAACAGTTAGCCTTTTTTTGAAGTTTACCAATTACGTCTGAATTGGGTTAGATGAAAACAGAAAGCAACCCGCCCGTAGATTTCATGGCTGAGTTGACTCATCAAATCATTTTGGATGCAATGAAGTTGAAAGCTTCAATTTGTGTGGTGTCATTGGCTTCCACCTTAAACGAGTAGAATTGACTATCGAATTTAAGAAAGTTGGATAATAATGCCACATTTTTAAATATTTTAAATTTGTTGTGTAGCAGCTTTTTTTATTTTTATATTTTTATTTAAATATTAAATTATATTTTTATTATATTTATTTTTATAATAAAAATAATATCAAAAATATAAAAAAAAAAAAAAAAAGATAAAAAATAATTGAAGACAAGTATTTAAGTTTTTTAAAATTAAAAGATAAGATTTTGCGTCTTATGTGGGTGTAAATCTCCTTGGCCAATACAAAAATGGGGCCTTTCACATGACCTTTTCAATCTCGATTCGACTCTTTTTAATATTTCTAATATAATTATTTAAATACTTTATGGGAGTATGCTTGAAGGACTAATTAAAACTGAATTCTTATTATTATAATAATCCCAACAACTTTGATCTTAATTAAGCCAATAGCGGTGTAAGTTCATAACACGTCATTAAACAAGATGCATGAGCCGTTGCTTGAACACAGACCAAGAAAAATCAGCACCACGATGACACATATTAAGGGCAACTGCCACTAAACAACTGTATTATATTAAATGCAAAGTAGCAATATCGATTTCAATAATTATGATCGCATCTGTCTTATTCATAACTGCAAAGATTTAGACTCTTTGTATCTTAATAATTATAATAATATAATTTTTTTTTTTTTATTCTATAAATCGAGGATAACACTATAAAATGGAGAGTGACTAATTTTTACTGCCTAATTAAAGAAGAGAAGAGAGGAGAGGAGACTTCTTGGCTCGTAAAAGGAAAGTTTATTGTTTTTTTGTGGTCATGCTAGAAAGCAACTAGTCAAAGAGATCTTCTTTTGATCTTTCTAACTTAAAATTAACAACTACAAAAATGTAGAATAACTCTTTATAATTGTTCCTTGTGAGTATATTTAAAATAAGTAATAATATAACAATATATATAAGTTTTGCTCTAATAATGAAACCATTTTAAAAAAATTTTCACACTATTATTTTATAGCATTGTGTTTCCTAGACGTATTCATTTTGTATCCATTTTCATCATGTTTCTTGTGGGCATGATATACAAATAAGACACGAATAATGCACAAACGTGCATAATAAACTGTAAAACTGTGCACGCCTATTAGGAAGACACACATGAGCAAAAGCTCATGCACGGGATTGTGTCATAAAGACATAATGTGTGCATGGCCTAGATTTCAAAATTCTCCAAGCAAGAATCCATTCGAAAATCTCTCAAAAACTGGAAAACTGATGCTAGAATGACACATAATAACATGAGTGTCAATGCCACTCCAACATGCAACTCCATCATGCAAGACAACACACAATGGACTGGTCATCAACCAGATAACCCACAAAATTAAGCAGTTATCAACAAAGTATCCAAAAGATAAAACTCAACAATCCAACATACATTTTATGTTGTTATGATTACAAACCATACATGCAATAACATGCACAATCAATCACATTTACATTTTCTAGAAAGATGATATCCAACTATATATAACAATATATAATCAATTAGGCATCTAGAAAAGCACAAAGATACAATTTTGTATATTTCTTGAGTAAAGACTCTTATACCACTTGTTGGAACTTGGTGTAATAGGTCATTGAAAGGGCAACCATGCATATGAAAATGTATTTTTACAATCAAAGTTTCAAAACACCTCATCCAAGATATACTCTAAGATAATGCACAAAATATGGCAAAACAACCGTAAGGGTTTTTAGACCTTATATTTGTATAACTAACTTGAAATCTCTTTACATGGCAACGATTTTGAATGAGCAAGTTGCTATCCAACCCTCTTGAGGTAATATTACAGTAACCATATAGACACAGAACTTTAGGATCTCAACCAATGGATCTGAGTGCTAGTATGATGTGCAAGGCAAATAGAATGTTAGAGAGAAGGTAAAGAAAAAGATAGAGAAGAGAGAGATTATGTTTCTCTCAAATGAAAGCTCACTTGAAAGAAGGAGAAAATTTCTCTTTTATAGTTAGAAGACACACAAATGTGTGCATGAAATACACGGGCATGCATCATGCCCTCATAATTGTGCTCGAAAAAAGCACAATCATGTCTTATTATTACAGGACAATGATGACCTCTCTTATAAAGAAATGAATGATTGGACAATGTCTTAATACATTGACTCAAATGCATCGGTGTGCATCAACCTGCACATAAGTGTACACAAAAGCATCAACTTAATACATTAGATGTCTTTAATGCTTAGGTGTGCACCTGAGGAACATGACCTTGTGCTAGACTAATGGCATAACTCTCAACTAATGTCATACTTCTCTCATTAGGATCAACAAGTCATTTATTCCTTAGGTTCAATCAACTCATTTATGTGCATAACCCACAAGCTCTATATTGACCCAGTAGCATTTGGATTTTACCAAAACCCAAACACAAACCTCTAGCAAGACATAACTGATGAGTGTCAGGTAACCATATGTCGTGGACATTTCTATAGTATACTGGGTAAGATTTTACGATTTGAATCAAACAAATTTAGGATCACGATGTGTTTATTGAGCTTTTCTAGATGTTCATGATTTTTATAGATAATTGATGAAAAGCAAGAAAAAGGATACCTAAGATGATGATTCATAGCTAATTTAAGGTGACGAGAAAAAGAATGAAAAGTTGAAGGTAGAATCCAGGTATTGCGTTATAATGCCAAATGCAACAAAATTACAAAGTTGAGGTGTTGTGATGGTAGACCATAACACACCTAATAGAGAAGAGAAGAAGAAATAAGTAGCAACGAGGTATAAATTATGCATTGCGCCATAACACAACAATGAAAATCATCCTACTACTTTTAGGATTCTTTTTTCATAACCTTAGCATATATATTAGAATGTAAGCTCACATAGAAGAAGAAGAGTTGCTTTAGACACAATTTGTAGATAGTTTTCTTATATTTTTAGGTTGTTCTCATACTTTTTAACACAAGACAATTTATTTAACTTCAAATTTGTACTTTGAAGAATTCAATGAATCTTTACAATAGAATTTAAAAGTTTATTTATCTAGTTTTATCTTTTATCTCTATTATGTTTTTTTCTTGAATCTGTATGATAATT
This sequence comes from Anacardium occidentale, assembly GCA_026122585.1. NCBI lineage: Eukaryota > Viridiplantae > Streptophyta > Magnoliopsida > Sapindales > Anacardiaceae > Anacardium > Anacardium occidentale. Next base: position 216,270 of record JAJEJH010000371.1, on the reverse strand, counting down.
TTGTCATTATGATGAACTAATTCCCCTTAGTTAAAACAAACACTAGTTAATTCATAAATTTGTAATATCATTGATTTGTTATTGAAGAACATGTTATTTTATGATAATATATGTTTAATGCTTGTTAGGAATCTAACTAATTTTTAATAAAATCTTTGTTGTGTGATTGAGACTAAGAGGCGATATTACATAAGTGCTCATATAAGATATGTCATAGATTAATTAGATATAGAGATATATAAATTGATACATACTATAGTCATTGATACAATTAATTTGTGTTGAAAGCTAGTAAATTCTATAGAACATTAATGCACTTTTATCTAATTAAAGCTACATAAACATATAGTAAGTTATTAAATTGTAAAATAGAATTCCTATTGCTTAAGAAAAAATATTGATTAAATTAAGGAATTTCGTTGTCACATAAATAACATAATTTCTTTAGTCACATAAAGGATATACTTTAAAGTAGATTAGTGAAGTCCAAAGTCTTAGCGTTTTTTCTCATCATATTCATCTTGTTGATTTGACATTGTTTTAGTTTGAGTTGCTTTCATTTATAAGTAGTTTAGTTTTAAATAATTTTTCACATTAAATTCAATCGTATAAATAAAATTAGGGGTAATGTTATTTCGATACTTGTTTACACAATCTCATAGATACAATAACCCTGAGTACTTTTCCTTTGTTACTTGATACTAGTACACTTACTAGAAAGTTGGTTTTAAACCTAACATATCAATAACGACCACCCATCTAGTAACGTGTCAGCATACCAACTCAGAGCTTGAACAATTAGATAATTATTGTATAATACAAGTCTTTTTGTCACTTTCTATCTCTTGAGATAAAGACATAGATAAAGGTTTCTATCTTAGTTTGTCCTCTACATAATCTGATACTAATTCAGACGACATGTGTAAAACCCTTTAGGCTAGAAAAGAATCCTAGAATAGGGTGAATAGGATTATTAAAAAAAATTTATCAACTAAAATAAGATTATGTGCAAATAATCAACTAATTAATTAATCAATGGCCAACACACAATTAAACACCAAGCAACTTAATTATCACAAATTAAACCAAGTATTATAGAAATTCGAAGTTTTGAACACAAGTCTCCTAAGTCTTCTTTTTCAATTAAAACCGATTAAAGTTTTCACTATCTTCAACTCCCGGAGATTATAATAGTTTCAAGAGACTTTCGCCCTTTACACTGGTTTATTGGGATTTCATCATTTATGATTAGAAACAACAAGATTAGTGTGAGAATACCTCTAAGTAGGCTAAGGCACAAGATTAAGAACAAGGTCTCTCAAATATTTATCAAGAAAAAAGCTTAGAGAAAGAATGTGCAAGAAATGAGAAAGGGAATTATGGCTTGTATGTCCAATAAGATTTCTAACCCTTCTTACTTCATATTGACTTTCTTTTATACTGAAAAACTTATAGAAAATATAAAAGAGTAATTGTATTCAGTTTGTATCTGTTGAGTAGATAAGAAGAATGTTGTTACAATTAATTTCTGAGGTGCACGGTTGTGTCCTTCAAATATGGAGTCATTCTTGCCTCATTTATTACCTTGATCAGACTGTCAATGATCAAATTTATAATACGTGCTAACCATATATGGTTATGTGTTTCTGACATATGGTCGTGCTTCATTCCTTTATATGTGTCTCTTTAAATTTTTTAAACTTCAAATCTTTCTACGATCTTGATTACTTTGCATACTACGTTATCACCTGAATCCAGTGGTTGAAATCTTGAAGTCCTGTGCTTTATGTGGATACTTCAAATCTTGCCTCAAGAGGTTTGGATAGTTGCTCAAGTTTTTTATTATCATTGTAATGTGAAGAAATACAAGATCAACCATTCAAGCATGCATTCTAGAAAACTATTATGATTGTTTTACTATGTTTTGTATATTTACCAATACCATGATCCTGGATAAGGTGATTGGAGACACTATTTGAGTTTAATAATACTTCTATTACATGATCACCTGTTCAACGACTTGTCTCACCCCAATATCTTACATAATATCTTCAAACTATTATATGATCATGTTAACTAGAACATGCATTTTTTTTTTTACGTGGCTCGTTAATCTTACTCAACATAACACAAAAAATTGAGTTGGTTGAATTTTTGACATAAAATATAGTTTGGATTATGTTCAGGTTAGCTAAAACTGAAAACAGGTCATACTCAAGTTGACACGATTTTTCTTAAATTGACAACTATTAAAAAAATGTATTATGTACAAATATATTTTATATCATGAATATATGAATTGTAACTTTTACTTGGCTCCAATCAAATAATTATGAATCTCTTATAATTTTGAAAATCAAATTATTCAAATTGGTTATTTAAATTTTTTATTTTTATATATGAGAAATTCTATTTTAACAACAAAATCAAAATTGTTGAACCCAAAATATGCAATGACAAATAACCTAAAGAGGGAATAAATAGGTTTTTTAAAAACTTTGTAAAAACTTAAAGCATTTCAAACAAATAATAAAAAATCAGTTTATATTCAAATTAAATCAATCGATGATATCAATCAAGGAATTGAAGCACAAAGTAAAAAGAGAAAGAGATAGGGATTGCTCAACTTGAATTATAATGGTTTGAAGCTTCTCCATAGGCCTCCTATGTCCACTTCTTCAAATTACATCATTTGAAGTCTTTTTTCACTATTTTCAACTTCAAAGATACAATAATTTTTTTTATACAAAGAATTTTACTTTTTTTACACTAGTTTTGATAATAAGGGACTGCATCCTTACGTAGTTTCACGGGAATCCGTCCTACACTAGTTTCACAAAATTGGACCCAAAGGAAATTATAAAAGAAATTTGTCTCAAGATAGACAAATAAACAATTTAGCTCACAAGGTTTCTCTCCAAGTATATAAATTTAAGTTCTAAAGAGAAGATGAAGAAGAGTTTAGAGAATGCATGTATAAAAATGTTTTTGCCTAATTCTTTAACCCTTTAATCATTCAAACTAGTTCTAATTTATAGTGGATGAGAATTGTGGCCGTTGAAACTAATTTGAGAGCTATTAGAACAAATTTGGACAGACACACGGTTGTGTGCCTGTGTTGTATGATCATGCTCTCATTAATGTGTGCTCTCCAACGGTCGAATTTTTCTTATTGCGCGCACTCTATACAAGTGTGTGCTTCATACACATGGTCATGTGTATTCACATCTTCAGTGCTTCAAAATTCCATAAGCTCACATGATCTTACACATGATACCTCCATGATCATCACATGATCAAACATCTTCAGCACACACAAGCATATGAACTTCTTTGAACAAGTGTGCACTTGGTGAAGTTTGTTAAACACGAGTACAATTGAGCTAAAAAAGAGTGTATCCTTAGAACATGATACACAGTCGTGTGTTTGAAAATAACATGGTTATCCGTTCAAAAATCGCACGGTTATGTGTCCTTGTTTTTTAATGCTGAACATTTTGCGCGACTTCACCAAATTATGTGTTCCCTTTATAAACACACATAGTTATACGATCACGTATGGTTGTATGTCAAACAATTTCTACAAAAATAAATTTATTTTTAATGAATCAGTTCATGTTAAGATTTAGTTAAATATTTTAACCTAAATTTTTTATCAAATTCAGAACACTCAAGGGATCCAATAAAAAAGATAATTCTTATAATTGCAATACAAATAACGTGTTTAAACTCTTAACCTTACAGGCATGGCAGAGGCCCGGCAGATAAGCATGTGAGAATCGCATGACGCGACGGTCTGATTTGTCAATATATACCATCACATGCCTTGCGTTTACTGGACGGGAACCTATAAATTAGACTTTAGGTAGAAATTGCCAACATCCAATAATTTTAAATTGGGACCATGGTAATTGACTGCAAGAAAATTTAAATTACTTGAATAACATTTTAAAATAAAACCCGCCAAAACACGGGGCACTTTACATTACATGGAAAATGACCATTTTACACCCGCACTGTTTTAACGTTTTTGACCAAGTCAAGTGCTGATGTTTTCAGTAATTTGGTTTTCTTTTATAATTTTATTCAAATAAAAAATTAAAAAACAGAACTCTCGCCAGTTGTTAACCGAGTCGACTCGACGTGGCGTCTTAAAATCGTACATATAAATTCAATCATCTGGGCTGCCATATTTTTTACCACCACCATAACTACTCTCTATAAAAGGCCTGTTTTCCCTACAAAGTCTTCCGTTGATTTCTCCTTGCCACACATATTACCCAACAGTACATCGTCTATACCCAACCTCTCGCCTGCATTTGTTCTAGAGACATCCAGACACTCATTCTGAATCAACAGCAGCCGTTGATCTTTCTTGCTTCCAGTTTTCGGTCCTCGTTGTTTTATTTTTGTTTAGGAGGAGGAGATGGCGGCTGTTGATCAGTACATTATTGCCACTTTCTTTGCTTCTCTCGCTGGGTTTCTTCTTTTCTTTCTTTTGCGCCGTAACGATGCGAAGAAGACGAAAAAGGATGCGGGAACGTACAAGATCCAGAACGACATTGTTGTTAGCTCCGTCGGCAACGAAGATTATTCCTCGCTGGATGGCACTGAGGTCATCATTGTCGGTGCAGGTGTTGCCGGTGCAGCCTTGGCTTACACGCTTGGGAAGGTAATTTCTTTTCTTTGTTTGTTATTATGTTTTTATTTTCTGTTGTCCCATATATCGAATTTACTAAGCTTTGTGAACAGGTTTGGTTGATGTTGTTTTTAGTACCAACTATTTAATGAATTTCATGCTTTGTATGTCTTCATATTTTTGTCTATGTAAGCGAGACCTGGATTTGATTCACTCTTTTGGTGTGATTGGGTTGTTTTATTGTTTTTTTTTTTTAGTATCAATTGTTTCTTCTTTGATTGGTCTTTATTTTAAGAGTTTGGGTGCGCAATTTCCATGAAAAATTTGTTTGGATTAAAGGTTATTTGGTACTGTCAGGAGATCAGTGTTTCTTCATTGAATTTTCTTATGATGAATTGAATCTGATGACACAAGTAATATCAGTTTTTGATTGTGAATCTTAAACAAGAACTTCAAAGATTAACACTCTTACTTCTGTTTATTTCTGGTTCTTAGGCTTCACGATTTGATTGATAGCATAATGAAGAAATTCTAATGGGAACCGGTATAGGGGCTATTTTCTTCCCCTCAAAAGTTTAAGATCTACATTTACTGTTACTGCTTGCTTCAATAAGTTTTACATACGTGATTTACATGTAATCTGCATTAAAAAGGACTTTCAATTGATGTACTTGTTCATGTAAACTGTTACTCTTAAGTTTAACTACAAAGAGATTTGTATACTGAAGGGGACATATTACTATTCCTATGGATACGGGAAATCCTACTTTAAGAGTCATGACATGTTGAATAGACACTATGAACTTCAGAAATATGTCTGCTGTTTGCTCATTTGATCATCCCAATTAGTTCTAAACACCAACAATTTTAAGAATCAAGATTCTTTATGGATTATGGCTCTTTAAATGTTGATGATTCTCATTATGACTGTCTGTCTACGAAGGATTATGTCTCTATAAATAACCTTGAAATCTACATATCAGTTGCACTGATATACCCATTTTAATCAATTCACATATTGTTATTTACTTGTTTTCTGCAAAGTCTTTTACTGAAGTCTCAACTTTAACCAACTGCAGGATGGAAAACGGGTTCATGTAATAGAAAGAGACTTGACAGAGCCTGACAGAATTGTTGGTGAACTGCTTCAGCCTGGGGGATACCTTAAACTAATTGAATTGGGCCTTGAAGGTCTGTGCCAGAGCTAAAATCTATATTTTTACTTTGTACAAACTTTTTGAGAGATGGAATCTTCAGGACTTTCAAATATTCTTGATGTAAACAGCACACTGTGTGGTTAAGGACTAGTTCTCTTTATGATTGGTTTTAGAGCATAGTAATCTTATATTTTCTCCTACTTCAAATATAACGTGTTTTTTTACTGCAGATTGTGTGGAAGAAATTGATGCCCAGAGAGTGCTGGGATATGCTCTCTTCAAGGATGGTAAGAGTACCAAATTGTCATATCCATTGGAAAAGTTTCACGCTGATGTTGCTGGAAGGAGCTTCCACAATGGGCGTTTCATCCAGAGGATGAGAGAAAAAGCTGCTACTCTTCCCAAGTATCTTTCCCTATCTCTTTGGCTTGAGCAACTGCACAATATTACTTTTTGCATTCTGGTTCCTTGATACTTTAGTGATTATTTTGTCAGCATGAATTTTCTATGCACTTCACTGCTCAAGTGTTTATCACACTTGATGGTTGTTAATCTCCTTTACCATTTTTGTTGAATTGCAATCAGTGTACGACTGGAGCAAGGAACAGTCACATCCCTACTTGAAGAAAATGGGACAGTAAAAGGGGTTCAGTACAAAACTAAGAATGGTCAAGAACTTAGAACTTATGCTCCTCTTACAATTGTGTGCGATGGTTGCTTCTCAAATCTGCGTCGTTCTCTTTGCAAACCAAAGGTTGAGTTGCATTTTATATCTGTTAAGTTCTCCTGCATCATATGTAAATTAATCACAGTATTCAAGATAGTTTTAGTTGAGTATCTGTTAATTCAAGTGGTATGAAATTGTATTATGTGTCATCATAATCAATTTACTCTTCATTGTGTCAACTTGTCTAGCTTTATTCTTTTGTACTGAAAATCTAATTGTATTAGTTCACTTTTTGACAGGTTGATGTGCCCTCTTGTTTTGTGGGTCTAGTGTTAGAGAACTGTCAACTTCCATTTGAAAACCATGGGCATGTCATTCTAGCAGATCCTTCACCCATCTTATTTTATCCAATCAGTAGTACAGAGGTTCGATGCTTGGTTGATGTACCAGGTCAGAAAGTACCTTCCATTGGTAATGGTGAAATGGCCACATATTTGAAGACCATGGTAGCACCACAGGTATCTATCATTCTAGTACATGTTTTAGGATTAAACAGATTCAAAGGTTGACCTTCTTGTGTGAGGATTGGTTTCTGTAGTCTGTCCTTGTTTTACACTTTGTTTTGCCTTGATTTAATTGGAGTATGGTGGTTGTTTCAGGTTCCTCCTGCGATTCGTGATGCCTTCATTAGTGCAGTTGACAAAGGAAATATTAGAACTATGCCAAATAGAAGCATGCCGGCTGATCCTCAACCTACTCCTGGAGCTCTTCTAATGGGTGATGCTTTCAACATGCGTCATCCTTTAACTGGTGGTGGAATGACTGTGGCATTATCCGATATTGTTGTTCTTCGGAATCTTCTTAAGCCCCTGAAAGACTTTAATGATGCAGCTTCCCTGAGCAGATATCTTGAATCCTTCTACACCTTACGTAAAGTAAGCTTAATTAGTATACTGCATTTCTTTATTAAATTTTATCATTACGGCTGTAGAAAAATGGAGAATATAATGTACCTGTTTTAGGCTTACATTTTTTTTTTCTTGCAGCCAGTGGCATCAACAATAAATACTTTGGCAGGTGCCCTGTACAAGGTGTTTTCTTCTTCCCCTGATCAAGCAAGGAAGGAAATGCGCCAAGCATGTTTTGACTATCTAAGCCTTGGAGGTATTTTTTCAACTGGACCAGTGGCCTTACTTTCTGGTCTAAACCCTCGCCCTTTGAGTTTAGTTCTCCATTTCTTTGCTGTGGCAATTTTTGGTGTTGGTCGCTTGCTAGTACCATTTCCTTGGCCTAAGCGTGTTTGGATTGGGGTTAGATTAATTGCGGTATGTATCTTCCGTCTTTTATAATTGATATTGATGATTAAAGCAAGTATGGATTATGGCATTTGGGATTTTTCAGTTCTGAGAACAAGTTTTCCGTTTACAGGGTGCATCAGGTATTATTTTCCCCATCATCAAGGCAGAAGGAGTGAGGCAGATGTTTTTCCCTGCTACTGTTCCAGCTATTTACAGAGCACCTCCTGTTGATTGATACATCAAAACACTGTATGGCAATAATCTGTGCAGACTGTTTCTCTACAAAAAGACATTGGGCATTTATTTGGAGTTTACTGAAACTGTATAATATTAGATCATTTTCTTAATAAAGGCGTCCAGTACCTCCCGGACTTTTTGAAGGTGAACAACTTATTATATTGAATTTATATATAATGACTTGGCTCAATTTGTGTCCAAAGAAGAGCACCTAAAAACAGGTCTTCACTGATACAAACATACAATGAATCCATCCGCTGCAATCTCATCACCCAGGTCTTTGTATATAAGAAAATGGATGCCAAAATTAATCATAGACTGACAGCTCCTGTCCATGACCAACTTATTGGACTGACGCCATCCCAGAGAAGAAAGTAGACAACCAGGCTGGTGGGTCAACCAGTTTCATAAAATAGGAGAATCACATAATCAGATAGATAACCACTGGCCCTAAAGATGTCTTCCCCGTTATTGCCAGTTTGGTATGGTGGTAGTGTAACGTGACCATTGTGATTTTAAGGTTCAATGTATGATAAGGTTGAAGATGAGATCAAATGAAAAGAGGTGAACCATGTTTCACATGTGGAGTTCAGTGGGAAATCTGCATTGTTCAATACTTAGGGCAGCCACTGTTTGTACATAATTGAATTGTATGAACTTTGGGAAGTGGAGTTGTTTCCCCCATACAAATTCACCAATGTTGAGACCTATAATAGAGCAAGTATGATTTGTTGTGCTAAGACCACCTTCAAGCAAACAAGAGTTGATGCGGCTATGGAAAGTTAATCGAGAAAGAGGTATAAAACATGTGTCAAATATCTATGATTAGGATTTCCATATAAAAGGTATATTAAAGTGTACACTAAAAGAGTGTTGCACGGGAGCATCTCCCTCACCTTGCAATCTTCTTCATCAGTATATAAAACTTTTCCATCTATTGCCTGTAATTTTTCCTGATTTAGGTTTTCCATATAAAATGTTGTTAACTGTATATTGGTTTTTTAACAAGTTAAAAATTATTTTTAAAATTCAATTAAATTTTAATATAGGACAATTATAAAGTTTTAGGTATAAGTGTTCCATCTTAATGAAACAAATGTTCCATCATTTGTTATTCATTTTGACCCAAATTTTGTAGAACTAAGGACAACTTGAGGAACAAGGCCGTTTAATATTGAACAACTTCTGGAACAAGTGCCTCGTCTTCATAAACAATGAATACTCGATTAACTACAGTCCATATTTTTTAAAAATAAAAACCAAAATCTAATCAAAAACCAAAAAAATTAAAAAATTAATTAGAATCAATTGACTGATTAACTAGTTTTTTTTTTTTTTTTTAATTGGATTCCTGGGTTTCGATTTGGTTTGTTGGCTTTCCAATTTTTTAAAAACCCTAATTGGATAGAAATTTTAGGATACCATGTTATTGGGGAGATTACTCCTATAATGAATTTAACAAGATGTTTTTGGTCATACAAGTTACTAGTGACAACTGAATGATTAAATGAATATGAATAAGGTATTTTATTATTCTAAAATTGATTTTAGAAGCAATGATGGTAGAATTGGGTCGTGCCTAATTTGGCATGAGTCGGGTCATGCTAGCCTATTGCAAAGCTAAAGCTTGAAATTTATCACCCAATCTTCCATACATATAATATTTTCAAAAATATTTTAATATAAATTTGATCTTTTATCATCAAAGACGCATCCATTTGCACTAAAAGTGTGACATTTCTTAGGCGTATACCTTTTGAAAATAATATGAATTTGAAGGATATGTTTACTTAAAACTTAAGCTTCACATACATCAACGCAAGCAAAAATAGAATTTCAACATTAAATGAGCATGATAAACATCTCATAAAAAAAAATGAGTGCAAAAGATGTCTATAATATAAGTAAAATTGTAAACATCATCCATATATAATATAAATGCGCATAAAATCAAAATACATAAACATCAAATGAAAATACAATCTCATAACATAAAACAACATTATCATAGAGTCTCTCCTCATGCAAGTCCTTAATGTAGTTGATCAGCTCTCTTCCCATAACCCTGCCTAAGTCATCTCTTACATACAAAACAATCACAGGATTACATGAGTATAAAAACATTTAGTAAGCAGCTAATTATTGGAGCACACGACAATAACTTAATCTCAACGTTCTCTAACTTAATCTTATGTAATTCCTAGCACACAACTTCAATATTTGGGTTTCTCAACTATCTTACTTCTTGATGACATTATGCTTTAACATTTAGTCATAACTTCTTTTTGACATTACACAAATGTCTTGTGAAAGTTCATAACTTCACTTTATTCTCAATGACATCACACAAATGTCCATTCTCAAATCTCTTTGGTATTAAACAATTACTAACTCTCAAATCTTCTCAATATCCCAGATGTTTCATTAAAGAATAACACATTATTGTCATTTCAACATGGTAAACATAGCAAATTTTCGTTGGACTTAGGTTTTATGAGCATTGACACCTTAACCATATGAGAAATCATTGATGCAGTCCTCATTTTCATATATACCATTTCATAAGTGGAATGTCATAAAGCCACTAGAAGATAGTCCTTTCTATAGGTGCAAGCATGAAGCATTCTGATTTTTTGGAAAACAAACCATAGCTTGGCTAGCCTTATTAGAGATGCTTTATATACGTTTAATAGGTGGACTAGGCTTAAAGCTAATAATACAAAGAGTAACATTTTCTTTATGGGTGTGAATGATAATAAGAAGATCAAGCTAAAGGATATTCTTGAGCTAAAAGAGAAGTCTTTTTAGTTTAAGTATCTTGGGATTCCTATGGTTTCATATAAATTTAATGCCTTGAACTATAAGTATTTGGTTGATAGAATAGTCGCAAGAATGAACTCTTGGAAAAGTAAATAGCTTTCTTATGTACGTAGACTTATGCTTTTTAAGGTCATCTAGTTTAGCCTTCAAATTTACTGGTCGACCCCTTTTGTCCTACCTCGTAGAGTGTTAAATAAGATCGATGTCAAGCTCAATGATTTCTTTTGGAATGATACTGATATAAACCATCATAAGACTAAGATTGCCTAGGAGGAGGTCTACTATCCCTAGATAGAAGGAGGCATCAGCACTATGAAAAACAGCGATTGGAATAAGGTTATATTAGCTAAGCTACTTTGGGAAGCTATCCTACTGGATAACTAGTCCATTTGGGTGAATTGAGTCAAAAGGAATAGATTGAAAAATAAAAGCATCTAGGACATCAAGACCAATAATGACAATCTTTAGGTCTAGAAAAAGCCATTGAAAAATTGGGATGAAGTGAGAGATAAAATTAAGTATTGTATTAGCAACATAAGAGACAATTTCTTTTGGATAGACAATAGACACCCTAATGGGCCATTGATTAAGAACTATGGTGATCATGTTGTTTTTTACATGGGTCTTGGTAGGAATGTTAAGGTGGATAAATTCATTGTTGATAACTAGTGGATTTGGCCTTAAATTAAATTGGCTAATTTTGTGGAAATTAAAAAAATGTTGTTTGCGGCTTCTCTAAATGTGTTAAAGATTTGATCATCTAGCTTCATAACTCCAATGGTAAATGTACTATTCATTCTGCTTGGAATAAGATTACGAATATGAATGTTGAGGTCAATTGGCTAAAATTAATTGGCATTAGAAGTTGAATTATCCTTTGGATGGCTTATTCATTCTGCCTTGTGTGTTTTTGGTAATACCCATAATGTAGACATAGGCCAACTTTTCTTTCAATGTAATTATAATAGGCACATTTTGGAAGCAATTCTTAACATTAGTAATCTAATCTATAGCAAACAGAGTTGAGAGTCCTTTATTAAGGAAATTGCCAAATATTAGAAAGGTAGCTTTCGAAATTTTTGATAGGTAAAATAAGCTTTGTTGTCATTACTTATGATATCTAAAGGGAGAGAAACAATAAGATTTTCTTGGTAAGTACGACGTCTAAGGAGAGATTGATGGAGAATATTAGGAGAATTATTAAAGACAAGGGTGCCATTGAATCATATTTTTATATCAAGTGACATCATCTAACTTGTATTAACATGAATAAAATGAATGGGTGTGTTTTGATGTCGTACCTACTCTAAAGTTGATATTGATTATGCTTATGTTTTAGTTGTATTAAAGTATTTTGTTACATTGTTTTGAGATATTAAAGTCAATATTAATCTTGAAGTGTTATGGCATGCTGATGGTGAAGTATTGAAGTGTTGTGTTGTTATTTAAATGTGTGTTTGATGAGCTTGATGTATTGGAGTATTATTTGTTTGAGCTACTGAAGTATTCATATGATATTAAAGTAGTGTAGAGATGTAGATTATGCTGAAATATTGATATCTTTGAATTATTATTGTTTGTTATTTGATGTTAAATGTGGTAGAAAAGAGGAGAAATAGTATGCCAAACCCATGCCATTTTTTTTTTCACTCTAACACTTTTTGTTATTATTGTAAAAAATGAGAGAAAGTGGTAAAGTTAAATTGAATAAAGAACATAATTAAGTAAAAAGAAGCTTAAGTGTTTCAAAAGAGAAGTAAATTATGCGTATATTCAAATTAAAATTCAATTATTTCTTAAAGCATTTTAATATGTTTTTGTCATCAATAAAAAAGGAAAGGATTGTTGAACCCCTAGATATTTTTATGATCACATAAACATGATTAAAATTACTAATTTGTCTATAACACGACTTTATTCATGACCAAAAATTGGATACAATTTGATTTTGTAGGTTCAAGGCTCATGTACGCTTATATATCTTAGATGTACATTTGTACATAGTTCATTTTGGAATTGTTTATGAAATCTCACGATTCCGTGCAATCTTCTAGTGCATTCTTTTGTTTTGTGAAAGTGTTTCAAATATGTCATGTACAGTTGTACACGTTATCTGTATGCTCATGCACTTATGTCTTGTTCATGGTCAATGAACATATTGTTCATTAATCCATGTGCACTTGTATAGTTTTAGCATGCATTGTTGTGATTGCACATAAAAGGGTTCCAATGAAAAGGTCAAGTACATAATCAATGAAAAGAAGTCAAAAATAAATGTATGCTCATGAACGACTTATATACACTTGTACTCATGATAAAATTCAAGCGTACAACATCATGCACATGCTCTTGTGCACTCTCTTGTCCCTACTTTAATGCCTTCAAGTATTAAAAAAATGTAAACCCATACATTGACTATGTACATGCCCTGCACATGTTGGTGCAAATAATAAATTTGATCATTGGAAAGATAGCTCGAGGTCATAAATGAAGAAGCCATGCCTATACAACAAAGTATATTTTACACAAAACATAAGTTTTTCAAGTAACAACGACTTTAATTATTTTCTAATGGCTCCTTTTCACTTTTATAATGGTATAAGGTATAAAAATGAGCTACTTTGAGTGTGAGAGGGTTAGAGATCACAAACATATCAAGCATACTCTTTTATTCTCTTCATAACTTATTCTCTCATAAAACTTAACTAAATATCTTTGAGAGAAATTCTTATACTCAATTCTTTGTTTTTAGTCTTTATAGAGGCATTACGTCTTCATCTATTATGTATCAAATAAGTTTTGGGGATAAATTCAAATAACTATTGTATTGGGCAAAATCCTATAAATTTATTATAAGATTAGATACAATCCCACATCACTTGTAGAAATTTACGCAGATTGTTTAAAGAAGTGGACATAAAAGGGTTGAGGGAAAGCTCCAAATGATTATAAATTTGCTAAACAAATTTTTATCACTTTCTCTCTATTTTACTTGTGTTTGTTTTCACTAAATACTGACTTTTTATTATTGCCTTCACTATTATTTTATATCTAGATAAAGCTTTTTAGAAATCCTATATACCTTCTTTAAGATTATTTCAACTATTAGGATGTATAACACTTATTTTGTCGACTATATGTGAAGTTAGATATTTTTTTCATTATAAAAGTGAATAGACTAGCAAAAGATGATTCATGTATCGATCTCGATTTATTTAGTAAAATTTGTTATTGTTCTTTTCAATGTTGTGACCTTTTTTTTGTAGTATTCGTTTACGTACTTACAGAGTTGTTTAGTGCAACCCTAACTCATAAATATTAAATTTGATACCTAATATTTGCCCAATGCACATCAAATTATTTTACTATCAATATTTTCTTTTATCTGACCAAAATGCTCTCACACCGTTGTTTTATCAAAGTATCGATTTTCATCGTTATCAAATAATTAAAGGAATTAAATTTATCTGAATTAAGATCCATTTTGATATAAATTTGAGGAAATAAATATAATTGACAAAATATTAAAATAAAATGAAAACACGCTCACAATTTCATACCTACAAATGCCTATGTTATACGAGAAGCCCAAAAGAGCAGGCCCAAACTAGCTTGTTTTACTATATAAAAAAACACGCACACAATTTCAGTAGCAAGTCTTTTATCAAGCACAACGACACGGGCAGCCGACTAAACAATTCGCGTCTTCAAATGTTGAGAGCTCTCTCTCTGACACGAGCCCACTTGAGGTCTCTAACGCAAACTCTAAAACCCTCTCCATTTACACTTGTCACTTCTCCATATTCCTCTTCTTCGTCAGAGCATCCAACCAGTGTCGATGTAGACAAGGGCCAGTTATACGACGTTGCTACACTCTTGAACAGAGACCCAGATGACCCTCCCAGACTCTTCTTGGTCCAGCCTCGCCTCAGGCCTCCCACTTTCTTGCAAGCCAAGCTCAACGAAGCTCTTTGTCTTGCTAATTCTCTCGAAGAACAGCGTGATGGCTACTTTGATACTGATTTTTTTGATAAAGCTTTGCCGCCGCATGTCGTTGTTCAAAACCCAGCTCTTAAATCGGCCAAACCTCGTGCAGGTGTGTTGATTTTGGCTTAGAATTGTACATATATACTTCGATTTTAAGTCATTGATCTTGATTGTTAGAATTTTTTATTTTTTTGAGTTGTTTTGTTTTTCCTCAGTATGACCCTGTTTTGAGTTGACGAAGGTTACCCGTTCTTTTTTTCCTTCTAAATTTTAATTTTGAGTCGCATTATGTTCCTAGTTAATTCATTTGAGACTTCTACTGAAGTGGTTTGAGAGGTTGAGGGGCTATTGATTGATGGGCTGTTTGTTACATTTTTTTTTTAACGGACAAGATAAATCTCTTTTGATTGTGTGCAGACACATATTTTGGACCGGGGACGGTGGAAACTGTCAAATGCCACCTAAATGATGCTGAATCTAAGGCAGGGAGCTTTGCAAATTCTTGTGTTTTTTCTATGGCTTTGTTTTGAAGTATTTGTAGCAGGTTAAGTGGAATTTTAACCATAATAATATGATTTGATAGGAAGAAGTAGATGCCATTTTTGTGAATGCCATTTTGTCGGGAGTTCAACAAAGAAATTTGGAGGCAAGGAGTGCCTACTCACTATTTCTTCCTTCTTCTTGAAGTTAACTCAAGCTTTGTGTACCATGTTTTTTGGCACTGTTTTCTTATATTTTTCATTTTGAGTGACAGAGAATTTGGGGAAAACCAGTTTTAGATCGTGTGGGCCTTATAATAGAGATATTTAATGCCCATGCCCATACAAAGGAGGCAAAGCTACAGGTTCTTTTGATGGCGTTAATTTGAAGTTTTGCTTCACTAGCTTTTGTTTTGGTCTTCTAAGAAACTTCTTTGTTTGACACTTTGGTGGTTTTCTGATTTTCTCAGGCTGAATTAGCAGCACTTATGTACAAGAAAAGTAGGCTTGTTCGTACACGTGGCTCTGATGGGCGCAGTACTTTTGGAGTGACTGGGGAAGCTGAAGTTGTTAGTGCTCGAGGGTGAGTTCGTAACTCCAATTCTAGTGTCTTTTAAATTTTGTGGTTTATTGGCTTAGGAATTGTGTTGATGTAAAAGTATCCATTATTTAACCAAGTGCAAGTTCCAGAAACACTTTCACGCCTGCTTTTTTCAACTGTTTTAGTTTGATGTAATTTGTTCTAGGTATCTCCGTAAATAGTAAGATTGTTTAATTACAATTTCTTCCATGACGAGCTTTGGTGAAATCATGTATTGTGTGATAGAAGGATTTAAGAGAAAATACTTGTTCAATGTACTAACTGATTTGTGGTGATCTTGTTTCAATCAGAAGAATCCAGTTTAATCTGATTTTTATTGGGTTTGCACATATTGAAGTGATGTAATTTTTCATTGGTATTCAAATACTTAACTTTTTGGTCTGCATCAAACTAGTTTTCACCCTTTGACTCTTTTTTCTGGCTAAATTGGTGAGTGAACTTTATCGTCCCAGGATGGCCTTAACCTACCATAAACAAATTATGTGCCACTCTTGGTCTGTATTACAAAATTATCTAATATAGTTTTAATAGAAAATTTTTATTTAATCCTGATTTGTAAGATGAGTGAGAGAATTGGTATCTATTGTTTTGTATTGAATTTCTTTTGATAATGGCCATAATAGCTTCGTGCCTCAATTATCGAATATCTTTGGTGATTTGTTCCTAGTTAATTTTGAGAAATTAGCTTGGGTTTTGACCAATTTTATCATGTTTCTAGGACTTTTTTGTTCTCTCTCTTCTCTCTTATGCATCCTAGTTGTGGGTCCTTGCATATCTGTGCCTATAAGATTATCAAATCATTGAGCAATTCCTAACATGCATGATTATCAATTTTGCAGGAGAGGAAGTGGAGGACGTGGCTTTATCAGTGGTGCTGGAGAAACTGAACTTCAACTTCAACGGCGAAGGTTTCTACCTGGACTCTAATTTCTTCAATTTTTATTTATTTTTTACTTTTAGATTTTTTTTTTTCTTCGAGTGAGACGTAATTGCTTTGCTGGTTATCTATATAGTCTTCTGGAAGCTAAAAATGATTAATATGTAATTTTGGTGTTCTCTTTGTTCTTCTTGCTGACCTACATATGAATGGGACTTATGTGATTACTTTAGCATAGAAGTGTCTGTCTAATGAAATGCAAGTATCAGATTTTATAAGAATTCAGCTTGAAATGTTTAATATCATACATATTTTATTAATGTTCAAGAATGATGTCTATTCTAGTCTGTAAAATAAAATTGTCTGAAATTGATAAGGTTTTTCTTCTTTATGGTCTCACTGTACTGAAGTATTTTCTTCTTTTTTCCACCTTCAAAAAATGTGCTCATCATGCCCTCAGAGTGTATTATAATTTTTTCCCCTTCAATTTCTACTTCTCAAGTTCAATATTAAAATTCATCTCCTAAGAAAATGTTATCAAAGTGCCATAATTCCCAAGGTTGTAGAAAAAAAAAAAAAATTACTTTTTGTTCCCAATACTATTGTCAATGGTGATTTTTTGCATCCTGCTGCAATACAGCATTATTGATTTCTTGTTCTCTTTCTTTCTCACCTCTTACGCCATTTTGTTGTTTTACTATTTTCTTATTGCTATTGATGCAAACAAATGGAGGGCTGCAAATTGTCACAGGAGAAAGTGGGGTTATTAGTCCAAAGGCTAAGATGGTCTAAAGTCATTTGGCAATATTTCTGAGTCTGAACTTGCTAAGAAAAATGGAATATCTAGTGTAGATTCTGTAATACAAAAATTTTGTATCATTGCCACTATGTTCAATTGTGACTGGTAGGTCGTATATACTTTGGGTATAAGCAGCTTCTGTCCTAGTTGTTTTCTTCTCCATTCTCCTATCCTTTTTGGTTATACTCTTTAAGCCTTAATTGCTCTTTGAGTTGCACACGTCAGATTTACTTAGTTTTTTTTTTTTTTTTTTCATATCAATTGTTTGAATGAATCCTAGCCTGTAAACTTAAAAGGCTAACCAGTTATCTGAACATCCTTTTTCTTGAATCTTTTCTCTGGAGTAAGATTATGCATTAACAATATTGCTTTTTTTTTTTATATCATCCAAATTGTCCCATAGATTATCATACAGATAGATCGATTCATTTGCTAAATTTTTGGTTTCATGATTTTTATGTGGCTCTGTGAAATGTGACTTTTTGGTGGATGAATATCTATGTGATCCGCCTCTCCTGACACCACACCCTTCCTCCCCTAAAAGGAAGGACTTAACTTGTGTGTATTCATTATAATTTCAGAATCTTAGAGCGGCGAAGTCACTTGTTGACTCAAATTGAGGAGGTTCGTCGTACTCGAGCTGTGCAACGAGCTGCTCGGAGGAGACATGGGGGAATGAATGGTCAAGATTTAGCCACTGTTGCCGTTGTTGGGTACACAAATGCTGTAGGTTATCAAATTTGATATTAGATTTTTTTATCACATCTTTAAAAATAAGGTGAGCATGCTTTTTGATAACTTTTATTTTTTCTATGGACAGGGAAAATCTACACTAGTTAGTTCATTATCTGACAGTGATCTGTATAGAGATGCAAGGTATTTCTGTGCCCTAAGAATTTGGTTCTTTTAATCTTTATTCCTTATCATCATTATGTTTTGTTGTCCAACTCAAAATTTCCATGACCTGTTCATACCTTAATGGCTTCGTGAATTTCGAATTTGTGCAGATTGTTTGCGACATTGGATCCTAGATTAAAGAGTGTATTCCTTCCTTCTGGGTAACATGATCAGTGGTGCACCTACTTGTCCTTTTGGCAAATATAAGATTTTTTTTTTTTTTTTTTTCTGATTTTGTTTTGCAAATGATATCAGGAGGAAGATTCTCTTTAGTGATACAGTGGGGTTTATATCAGATTTGCCTGTGCAGGTAACTCAAAACCATGTGTGATGTTGCTTTTTTATTTGTTAAGATTGGGCATTGTTCTTCTGTACCACCTATCTAATGTAATTTTTTTTTTTATAGTTGGTGGATGCATTTCATGCAACCTTGGAAGAAGTGGTAGAAGCTGACCTCCTTGTGGTATGAATGCTATATTGCCTGCTGTGTCTTTTAATGGAGTTCATAATTTAACTTTTGATCTGTATGCTAAAATATTCTATTTTTAACATTTCCTTGCATTATCCCCTTCACATGTATTTTCTATAACCAATCTTTGGTCAAAGGCTGTATTTGTTACCTCTGGCTCTTTAAGAAGTAAAAAGGTTTGAAATGTGATGAATGTATTTTATCTTTCTACCTATTGCCTGGATAACCACTTTTTAGACAAGTTGGTGTAGCATTGGGTGTTTTGAATGTATTTGCAGATACCTGAACCATCCAGACATGCCATTTTCATGTACTTACATAGACTCTTTTTATTGGCAGCCGTTATGATTGTTGGGAAAAAAGATCCATGTATAATTGACTTGTCTTTGAAAAGAAAACTATTACCTCATGAGGCATTTGTTTTGTGTTTTTCATTATGGGGTAGGTAGTCATTGAATTGATTGAGAGTTTAGAGAGTCTCGATCAACATCATATAAAGTGGAAACTCAATCGCATAACATTATGAAATTTACTTAAAAATGTGAGTTTGTTTACCTATATGCATTTAATTCTAACTAATTAGACAGTTTTTGAAATATGATGCACTGACTTGTATGAGTTTCAGAAATTTAGGAATAAGTCCATTGCAAGTAGAGATGCCTGATTGTGTTTTTCTCTCCATGTAGCATGTATTAGACTGCACTGCCCCTAATCTTAATGAGCATCGGACAGCAGTGTTGCAAGTTCTTCAGCAAGTAGGAGTTTCAGAGGAGAAGCTGAAGAATATGATTGAAGTCTGGAATAAGGTATATCTTTTTGCACTCGCCCTTCAATAATTTATGAAAGAGAAAAAGAAAGGAAATTGAATATGTTAAAGTAACTATTGGATTGTAATATCTTCAACTTTGCAATTTCCCAGATTGATTATTATGATGAAGAAATGAGTGACAATGAACATGAAAATGATGGTGAAATGAATAGCTTGTCAGGAGAAGAGGATGAAGATTTAGCATCTGAGTCAGTAGATGGAGAAGCCATGGATAGTTGTGCTGCTGACGATGCTGAAAAAAATGATGGAATTATTTCTGAGGCATCAGTCAGGGACAACCGTGGTGATTACTCTGATGGATGCTTGCTGTCAGAAGATGACCAAGAGAAAGTGGATGAGTACTGGAAGAGTCCAGATGACCAACTGAGTGCGCCAACCACAATTGATTCAGGGATGAAAAAGGATCCCCAATCGCAAGATCAACATGACCCAGACGTCAAAATATCTGCCATAACCGGGGTTGGCTTGCAAGAATTGCTGCACATTATCGATGAGAGGTTGAAGATCCTTGACAACAGGCAGAAGGTAAAAAATGTTGTGGAAAGGGATATCTTTAACAGAAAATGGAGACCCCCTCGCACAGAGGACAGTAGCATAACCGCTGTTGAACGGTAGCATTCATTACAGGATATACTTCTCATTTATTTGTATGCTATTCTATATCGTTCACAGATGGTGTATCAAGCTAGCAAATTAGCTGATAAAAGTGGAATTTAATCAAATATCAAATGTGAAATATATATATATATATATATATATATATATACTGTAATGGGGAAATTCGACCCGTTATATCCGATCAAAATTAGAACCTCACACGCGGACACGCATATAATTAAAATGAGCTCTGGCTGCCGACACGCTTCGTAACTACACAAGTCACGCTCAGGCTCAAGACTTTTCCTGATTATTTATTTATTTATTCACCATCACATCGCGTCCGTTAGCTAGCCACAGTGCACTTTCGCGAGCAGATCCAAGATCTAATTTCCTTTCACCCTTACTGCGGCCGTTGCTAATTTAAACGCGCTCCGTGCCTGAATTCAATCATGTCAAGAAGACAAGTGAGTTCTACGCGCCGATTTGTCGATAGTGGGAGCTTCCCCTTCTCCGGTGCTTTACATTCGAAATCGCGTTCTTCTCCCGTCTTATCCGTTGCTCTTATTCTCCTGGTGCTCGCTTTATTACCATTTCTCTATATGGTTTATTGCTTCGTCGCCAGTTTTTTTTTTTAACTTTTTTCTGCATCTCTCTTCCTTATCTTAATTTTCCAGGGCGCCTTCCTTCTTATTGTTTATGCTTTCAGTGGCTCGAGTATGTGTCTCAAATGTTAATGTTCTTGAAATGATTATATTTATTAGTTCAACAAGTTAATTATATTGTTCTGTTTTTGATACAATACAGGTGTTTTTGGGCATTCCAGAGAAACGGTTAGTAGGGTAGAAGGTAAGTAATTTTTGCCATTTTACTGTTTTACTATTCTAAATGTACTTTTATTTCTTCTTTTGCTTCTCATGAATCAAGGTAGAATTTTTTTTTAGAGTTTCTATAATTTGCCCAATTTTCATATATGGTAGACAGCTATTGGTGACTTGTTTCTTAGATCTGAGTAAACTTGTTAATATGGTTGAAATAATAAATAAGCAAGACATGATTGCAAGTTTAGTATAAATTCGGGCAATTTTTTAATTGTTTTCATTTTTAACATTCTTGTTTTCTGATACTTGTTTCGCTCTAAGATTTAAAGTGATACTACTTTTATGTTTTATCCCCGAATATTAATAATTCATTTGAATTCTTTCATGCATTTTTTTTCCATCAATTGCTAAAACTGAACAGAGCTGCAATGATCATACAGGCAAGGTAAACCATTTCCTAGTATGTTAAAATAATGGCCATCCACTGGACAAAACATTTTGTCTCACCAGAATTTCCAAAGTCTATTCAGTAAAATTCTTAGCTTATATGCAATAGATTGATGATGGTTACAAGCCTTGAGTTACACTTGTTCTCATCTCAACTATAATTTTGAAAATGAAAGATCTGTCAATTTGATCAATTTAGGAGCTTGATTCATTCTAAAATTCTGTGGTAATACCTTGGGTTTGCATATCACAACTTTACTGGTGGACAAAGCCGAGTTTTAGTTATTGCGCTAAAGCAGTTTTTGTTTTTAAGAAATATTAGCAAGGTATCTTTGTTTAGTGTCTGTCAATATTGATTGGATTTCTTTCACTCTGTAGGTGACTTTTCTTGCACATCAGAAGTTCAGAGAGCTATACCTATTCTAAAGAAGGCCTATGGTGATAGCATGCACAAAGTTTTGCATGTGGGCCCTGATACTTGTTCTGTAGTCTCTGCTTTGTTGAAAGAAGAGGAAACTGAAGTGTGGGGTGTGGAACCTTATGACATTGAAGATGCAGACACAAGATGCAAAAGCCTTGTGCACAAGGGCATTGTGCGTGTGGCTGATATCAAGTTCCCTCTGCCATACCGAGCAAAATCCTTTTCTCTTGTTATCGTGTCAGATGCTCTAGATTACTTATCTCCAAAATACATGAACAAGACACTTCCAGATTTGACAAGGGTGGCTGCTGATGGTGTTGTTATTTTCACAGGTAACATATGAATCACCTTAAGAAATTTAAATCAAATGCATGGACAAACACATACATGCATGTATGTTGATATCATTGAACTTGCAATAAATGGCTGTCAAGAAGTTTAGCTTTTCTCTCTTGCACATGAGAACGCACAAGATGCAGTTTATTAGGTAATTAAACTCTTGTGAATTAATTCTAATATTGTTGGTGATAGGCTACAACTCCCATAGAAATTCTACTTACATTTCTAAATTAGTAGTGTTACCATGTAGACTATTTGAGTTATGCTTTCCCTAGGCCATAAAATGTATTTTTTTCTCTCAATTATAATCTATTAGTAGGATGCCTTTGATTGTGCTTTCCTGAATGTTTAGCATTTATATTAATATAATATGTTCAAATGTTACGTAGTATTTTGTTTTTGGTTCAATTGATTTTTCACTTCTTTTATTTGCATGTGTAGGATACCCTGGTAAACAGAGGGCTAAAATTGCAGAGTTATCCAAATTTGGACGCCCAGTAAGTGCTTTCTTTTTTTTTTTTGGCTTTGCTTTTTTATAGAAAAAACTATTACTTGAAACATGTCTATTGTTTCACCTTGGCCATAATCTCATTTTTAGTTTTTGTTTGATTAAACTTCACTTTTTAATATATCTAAATCTTTACGCTCGAAGTGTGTCGACTAGAAGAAATCTGTAGAAAAAAGCAAATACGCTGAAAAATATAGTTCAAACATGATTTTCTAGTAAATTGCAGTAGAATTAACTCTAAATTAGTTTTAGTTCTTCAGACATTTCATAACCTTAAAAGGAATTTTTTGAAACTGTTGTACAAAAATAGAAGAGATTTATTAATGTGAGACAAATAGTGAATTTAGGGTTTCTTTGATTTGTGATCTGCGGAAAATTTTTAAAATCTAAGATACAATTCTAAATTTTGAGCAATATTTCAATATTTTAATATTTGAAAATGTGTTTGATATGATTGTCAAAATTTGCATTTGGATTTAAAAACTATAGAAAATAGAGAAAACTACTTTTCCCTTATTTAATTTACCCTGAATTGTATCCTAAAACTCTTTTTATAAACAATATATTTTCTTAAAGATAATGGAAATATTATAAAAGATATATTATCAATAGATAATATCAAATTTTAGTAAAATTTTTGTTGACATTTTTAATTATTATCATTTTTAGATTTTGTCCCACTCAATCCAAATTTTTCCTTAGTTATCAGGATCATTCAAAGAATAAGCATTTTGTTTGTTTCCTCTTTCAAATAACATGTTTGCTTCTTACTTGAAGGCCAAAATGCGGAGCTCGAATTGGTGGGTTCGCTATTTTGTCCAGACAAATTTGGAAGAAAATGAATCTGGTTTAAGGAAGTTTGAGCAGGCTGCAGCCAAGAAGTCATACCAGCCAAGCTGTCAAGTGTTTCACCTCAAACCATTAACATAAAGCATACACAAGACTTCCCACACTAGTTCTTCCGAAAAAATATTTTATATATATATATATATAGCCTTCTAAGAACTATGTTGGGTTATTTATTTTGGTAAAAGAGATTGTTGATATCACCTTTGTTGTGACATAAACATTATATAGGCATTATTTGTCAATTAATTTAATTGATGAGAATGTATTTGTTTTTGAGTTTAATCATGCATTTCGATTGGTTTTTGCAGTCTGTGACTTGATCTGCCACTTGGTTCCATTTGCATTCCTTACCTTTACTTTTGATGTTGTCAGTAGTGTCACATTGATCCAAAAGCAGGCTAAGAAAGCTTGTGTGAATAATTTGACCTAGCAACTAAAGCTTTTTAACTAACTGTTATGGTGAAATGTTATTCTGAGAACAAAAATTATTTCTGGTGATGTCATGGTAAAATGTGAGTATCAATATATCCATATCTGCATTTGCATCTGCATCCTTAGTATGTTTTGTCTGATTTGCTGAATAATATGTGTTAAATTGTAGGTAGCTGACAGTAAAATGCAGAAATTCTAACTGGTGGTTGACAGTGAAATTGAAGTGAATTGTCTAAAATAGTTGATTGCCTAAATATTTTTAAGGAAGCCTGGCGTCTTGTGTTTGAATGCGGTCACAGCATATGAAGATGGTAGCCTGTCATTTATTATTTAGAGTGATTGGTAGAATCTTGTAAATCTATAAAGATGCCCAAATCATTGGGAGCATAAAAATCCCAATGTTAAAAAAAAGATGCAAAAGCTACCCCATGAATTAGATCAGAGGGCAATTTATAGAGAAGCAGCCTTCTTGTAAAAAAAATCCATTGGACGCAGACAGAATCCTCATTTTTAGGTACCATTCAGGGGGCTTGCTTGTCTGGTGAATGAATTAAATGAACATTAAGTACAAAGTCACAGTCAGAGCCCCTTCATTTCCTGCTTGCCACGTCTCTCTTTCAAATTTCATTCACACTAGATCTAGACCTTTTAAGAGCTGCATTGCTTGGGGTGCGGAGGGGATAAAAACTGGAAGCTCGAATGCTGACCATTGTCACACTGCCGAAATTAGGAGTGTGTTGTGTTGTGTTGTGTGATTATTCATGCCATGCCTCCCGCTGCTAGTTCCCTATGGAAAAAAACACAAAATGGAAGGTCGAATGCTAGCCATTGTCACCAATAATCACCACAAGACCACTGTCCATCCTTGAAACAATGGTCATCCCTGTCAGTGATTTCCCTCCCAACGATGGCTGACATGAAGTTGATTGCATCGTAGCAATCCTTGCATATTCTCAAGCTAACATTTTTTATTTTACTTCAAAAGTCAAACCGGCTTTGATAAGACTTGAATAGTTTGCTAGTGTTAGGCCTCAAGACCCAAGGGAGATATTTGGAGCCCACTAACCTTTTTCTCTAATCCCAAGCCCATTGTAGCAAGATTTTCGGAACTTACTGTTATCAAGAGTTGCAGACCCAGTCCATCTATGGCGGACTCTTGAAACCCACAATGTGGTCACTTTAAAATCCAATCAAAATATTTGAAGCCCAATAAAATTTTTTTCTTTATCTGTTAGCAAGCCTTTTGAAACTCCTTACCATAAGAGTTAGGGGTGGATTGGAGTCAACATAACTCAAAAAAGGGTCAGCTTGACATTTGATTGAGTCTAAAATAGTCAGCTAAAGCTTAAATTATCATTGAGTTTTTGGGAGAAATTATCAGAAAATTGTCAAAGAAAAAGAATACTAACCAAAAAAATAACTCAGAAAATAAAAAAAATCACCAAACAAGATAAAAAGTTATTAGCAAAAATAAAACTGTTAATGATTTTTTGACAACTCAATTGAGTTAAGCTAGCTTGATTCAAACTTGAGCTTGAGCTATTATTGTTCAAACTTGATTTGTTCAAACTGAACATTAAGTTATACTTGAATTGACTCGATCTGAATTCATCTCTAATAAGTATCATAACTTATGTATATCTTTGCCAAGACTTTTGAAGCACACTATTTCTTCGCCTTAAAATCTAAGGGAAATATTTGGAGCTCATACTGTTACATCAAAAAACTTGTCTTTAGTAAGACATTGAAACCCATTATTACTAAGCTCTCAAAACCTAAGCCCAGTCTAATGAGACTATTGAAGTCATCATTACCTGAAACCCGAGGGGTACAACTGGAACTCGACAAGATAAATCAAAAAGTTAAAAATGATAAATTAAGAATTTAAATTTGTTTTAAAAAATAAAAGTTATATCACATGGTAGATCAGTTAATGTGAATTCATCAAATTCACTTAAAATACATGCAAATTATTCACTGAGTATATGGTCTCTAATCACCTCAAATTAGCTCCACAACAAGTTCAACCTTCATCAACACATCCCAAACTACTCATTCACATTATCGAATCAAGAAATACATCAACACAACATCACAATAAAATGGGCCAAGAACATGCACCATATTTTAGGCAATTTCAATTAAGCAATTTACATGTAACACTTACTAGCTAGCTAAATGTAATCTTCAAGCATAAAGACAAAGCCACCAACTTAGATTTTCATCACCAAACTATTGGCTAAAACTTGGATAAAGGAAAAACTTCAATTCTAAAAACAAACTCTAAGAACCAAATGTGAGAGAAACTTTTTCTTCAAATTTATCAAAAACTAGTTTTTACAACATTTTTATGTCTTTTTATATGATCTTCTTAAATGAATGGTCAAACTTTTACATATTCAAATATAAGTACATGAATTAATATTACAAAATCATACAAATTTTCTAAGTCATTGAAATAAGAAATGAGCCCATGTTTCATTAATTATAAATCATACAACTTTTTCTTAAATTAAAGAATTGCGTCTCTTTAAAAATGCAATTCGCAAATTTCATTTTTTTTAAAATCAATTTGTGTTCAAATGTTAGAATTGAGCCTATTTGACCACTTCCATCATGAATGGGACGAATTGGGCTTGAAGAAGCTCGCCTATGGCACTTGGATGGGCCAAGAGATCGCATGTTTCTTTTTTTTTTTTTTTTTTTGCTCGAGCTTTGGGCCTCATATCTTGGACTTCTTTTGGACTTGTTGTATAACCATTTAATAAATTTGCTCTCATTGGATTGCCAAGAATGAGAAATAAAAAGTTTGTACATCAATAATATGCTTAGGAATTCATTGCTAACTTGAGAATTGTACTTATACCTATGATCCTTATTAGTTGTAACTTCACTCAAAGCAATCATTTTCGGACTAAATAAAGTGTCTTCAAGGTCTTCTATAATCGCAAGTGATTTAAGAGTGGTGATTCCTTCCTTTGAAGGAGTTGCAATCACATCAACAACTCATAAAGGCTCTTGTGTCATAACACGAGCTTTGTTATTCCAACGATCCTTACCCGAACACAACTCTTAAACCTTGCAGGTCATGCCAAATATAGTTTGACATAGTCCATATTCGTCTATAATTGAAACCAATAATTATTCATTGCAAAAGCAATCCATTTTCAACAAGGTTTTGAAAACTTATAGTTATTATAAAGGTTGAATACAATTCAAGTTACTTAAATTTGAATTCAATATTATATTAAATAAGTTGAGTTCAAGCCAAAGATTAAACTCAATTCCATAAAACAAGCCACGTTAGAGGTAATCCAAATATTTAAATTTGAGTTAACTTCAAATCAAATTTAAAATAACATTGATCTCAAATCGACTTAGGCCTTAACTTATCAATTTTGAGCCTTTTTTATTAAGCCAATCTTGAGATAGATTTTATTCAAAAAAAAACTTTTATTGAGTCAAACCCTAGTTAGTAAACCCTTAAAACCAAATTTGATCTCTAGGGAAACTTGAAACCCAAATTAGGTTGTCTTAAAACCCAATGGAGATAAATGGAGTTCATTATATTTTGCCTAAAAACTATGTTCTAACTTTAGCAAAAAATTTAAAACTAAAACATGTCAAATAAGGATAGCCCATGGCTTACTTCCGTATGTAAGGCTTAGACTGGTCCTTTGTCTAGACCCTAGGCAAGGGCATGTCGAATCGATCTTAGGGGGCAAGGCCTTGGGCTCATATTTTTAATATTTTTTATTAAAATTAAAATTTTTTAATTATATTATCATAAATTAAATTAATGTAGTTACATTAATTTTATAATTTATTTAAATTACTTATATAATATTTATATGTAAAAATATAAGTAATAATTTAACATTTGAAAATAATTATATAGATTAATTATAATTATAATTAAAAAATTAAGTATGTTTTATATGAGTTGCAATTAAATAATGCATATATATTATTGATTTTGAGTTGGATAATTAAAAAATACAATAAGCAAATTACAAGTAAATACAACAATAATTAAAATTGTTATGGATTAGAATGGTACTTTTTTTATTATATTTATATGAATTATGTCGTACATTGTGAGTTGAGATAGTCATTAACGTGAACATAAACTTTAATAATTCAGCAAAGTAAAATAAAATTGGGAAGCAACGAATGGTAAAATGATTCTTTTGGAGTTAACATTATTAGTTTAGAGATTTTAAAGTTTAATTCAAACATTATTTTTCAAAATTTTTTAATCTCTTGTTCTTAAATTTTGGGGTTTATTTTAAATATTTTTTTTAACCGCAGAGAAAAACGAAGGAAAAACCAAAATAGAATTTAAATAAAAACACAACAATTAAACTTTAATAAAGAGAAATTAAGTAGCAAAAATCTTAAATAACGTTTGGGGACTCGACCCAATCTTTACATTGACTTTCGAAGTTATCGTTACTTCACCTTCAAACCTAAGTTCCTCTATAGTAAGACTTTACGATACAAAATTATTAATAGTTTTTATTCTAGCCAAAATGGTGTTCTATTTTATATGACAGTGAAAAATGATTGAATAATGCTATATAATTAACTCTTAATTTATTTTTAAATTAAAATTATTCAATTAATCTATCTTCAGTGTATATAATAATTTCTTTTATCCGAATTAATTTAATTATTGTTTGTCATACCTACCAACTCCAAAAAATTCATTGGAAATAATTATAGAATTAAAGTTTAATGAGGAAAGTAAGTGTTCTGAATATTATATTTTTTGTGCATATGATGGTTTGTTACTATCAAATTTACAGATATTAATGCCTTAAAAATATTGTTTCATATTTTAATAAAATATTAAAAATGTTTACATGTATAAGAATATTAAAAATTTATTAAAATATAATATAATATTAAAATAATAAAAAAAATTTAATAACTTATTAAAAATTAAAAAATTAATAAAAAATTAAAATATTAGCCACTATCGTTGACAATATTACCGATGATGGTGGTCATTGTTAATATAATTAGATGGTAAAAAACGGTCAACTGATTTTATTAACGATTAGATCTGAATGTCTTTATCACTTAAAATGATAAAAAATGAACAGTTTCAAATACATTGGCCATTTTTGACCCTTTTTGATGACGAAGACGACTAAATTTGACTGTTTTTACTAGATTTTCGACAATTAGATCTAGCTGTTTTCACCATTGAAATAACCAAATATAACTATCACTGGAATCAAGTTATTGTTTCTGATCACCTGGTTGTATTAATTATGACCATTGGTAAATCGACAATACTACCAATTGTTGGAACTGCTTTTTAAAATTTTTATTAATGTATTATTATTATCATTGTAATATTATTTCTATTAAATTATATTTATATTATTTATTTTCATAGAGGATATTTTGGTCTTTTCAAAAAATAATGATAGGTATTTAACTTTTTAAAACTTTATATGTGAAACTTTGTCATTTAAAGAAATCTTGGGTAAAAATTAGTCATTTGGGCCTTTTTCTTATTATTAATCCATTGCCCTTGAAATTGGGTTTGGGTCCATTAAAAAAGTTAATGGCTGGCTCATCAATTTCTTATTGTCGCTATCGGCCTTAAAGGATTCAGATATCAATGGACTAAAACAGCTGTCAAGAATTTAAACCTTGGGCAGGTACCGCACATTAGGTCCATATAAAATCCTTAATGGGGCTTCAGGCAAACTCGTCTTTTTCAGTCCTTTATGAACTTGGACAACGTGTGTGTTTTTTTTTTTTTTTTTTGGTAATTTACGGAAATGTCAAGTTACACTATAAATAGCCTAATTATCATTTACAAAAAGGTTATTGATTATAATTAATATAAGGCCAATAATTCCCACCCAAGGTTTCCTTCAATGACAAAGTATCACCCAGAAGCTTTTAAAAAATCAAACACCTACTCTTTTTTCAAATTTTTTTAAAATTTAATAGTAAATGATCAAAATACGTTCCATAAAAATTAAACAATATTAATATTAAAATAAAATTTTAATATAAAATAATAATAAAATAAAATTTAATAAAAAAATAAAAAATTTAACAAAAAATTTAAAATACAACCATCGCCTCTGGCAATGTTACCGAGGTAGTGGCTATTGAAAATTTAATCAAGTAATCTAAAATAACTACCTAATTAGATTGATAATTGAATTTGATCGCCTTGATGGCAAAGACAACCAAATTTAGTTGTTAAAAATCTGGTGGAGACGACCATTGAGGCTGGTCGAAAATGATTGATTTCATGTATATTAGTCATTTTTAGCTATTTTTAATGGTAAAGAGGGCTAAATCAAACCACTTCCACTAGATCATTGAAGGTCAGATTTAACCACTAATTTAATTAAATGACAATTTTCAGTCACTTGGTTAAATGCAATGGCAGTTTTTTTAAATTTTTTTATTTTTAATTAATTTTTTATTTTAAATATTTTAATAAATTTAATTTTATTATTTATAATTTTTAAATTCTTTTTATTCAAAAAGATATGAATACTTTTTTAATCAATTAATTATTAAATTTAACTATTGACTTTGATCAAGAGTATAAATTTAACTTTTTAAAACCTTTTGTGTAACACATTATCATTTAAAAAAATCTTGGGTGAGAATTAGTCCGTTGGCGTTAATATAATCTTCAGGCTGACATTGATTTGAATATAACATTCTATTGATTTGAATATAACATGATTTAAAAAGTTAAGTGTATACTATTTTCTGGAGCAGTCAATTTGAAACATTAAATAGACGAAGTAGGCTATCAAAAAATCGCACATTTGGTCTTACTGTTATCTTGCATATAAATGGCTAAACAAAAAAGATAAACCATGTCTATTTTTAATTATCATCTTTTAAAAACTATTTGGTTTCCATTTGAAACTAGAAATTTAAGGAGAGAAGATAGGTTTATAGGATTAGGAGAACGTACGTGTAGCCAAATTCTACAAGTAACAAAGGACCCACCACGAGGGTTAGGGTTTGGAAGAGGCCTTGGCAGGAGTCTCCACGTTGTTCTGGAACAGCATTGAGGTGTAGCGTAGGCCATGGCCAAAACTCGGACATCACTTTCAAGCAAGGCTGGACTGAGTCGCTTGCGATCCCAGACGCGGTAAGGGCAAGCTGCATGGCTTGGTTCACTACCCTAAATTATTAGCAAAGAAGCTCCAAACTCAAGGCCCTTAGATGTATACACTCTCGCCACTCCATACTTCACTATTATCTACCAACGCCCACTTGCTCATAACAAAGACAAAATTAATACAAGCACTCTGAGTCCCTTATAGGGGTCCACCTCTCAGTTTACAAATTTCGTGGAATTCTGTGTTGTCAAATTCAAATGAATAATTTCTCTAATTGATAAACAAGTTTATATGTTTTCGAGTCATATATAGTTGACTATATATCTATTAATTAGAGTCTAAATTTTATAGTGTTAATAAATTCACGTGACATAAGTTCACGTGACATAAGCTTCTATAGGATAATATTTTGTTGAGATTTTGACCTATAAATCCTTGTGCTAATTTCAGTTTATAAGTTTCTCATTTTCAATAAGAATATTTATTTATTTTACATGCTTTTTTCGTTCAGTTCTGCTCACGATGTAAAATTCTGGACATACTTCAGTATTTTGGGCCAATACGTGAGCCACTTCGGGCAAGCTTGAGTTACGTATCTTTTGTATTCTTGGTCAATATGTGCCTTAAATATCGATTAATGTGAATGTTGGAAATAAATAATCTGAATTCTGACACCATATATGGAATAACTCGAGAATAATACCCTTTTCCAAACTAAGCAAGCAACTAAATAATTATTAGGCGTTGAAAAAGGACCAAGGAACCTGCGATTTCACTCCTCTTGGTGCTTTTATGGAAAAATGAAGAAATCACGTGGGTAGAAACCTGTTATTTTCATTTGGAAAGGGTTCTTAATAACTTCCATAAATAATCTCTGTCAATGTGAATAGTTATCTATATGTGATTGAAGTTCAAAGAACTTAATCTTCAACACACGCACCATGTTTTATATCGATCCTCATCATTTCATCAGAAAATCTCTTTGGATAAGGACTAATTAACAATTTAATTTAAACTATTTCCGTATTACGATAATGAAGTTAGGTTTATCTAATTCCGCAGCCGCAGCCTTCTATTTCCATGCCAAAGACGTACATGCAGCTTCCGACTTTTGGTTAATCCACATCTCAAGTAATACGTCATTACCAGTTCTATCCATCATGAAGAAAATTTAGTGACGTTACATTGATAAAATATAGCATACCGACCTTGAACAATTCTGAACACAATTGAAGTACTTTCACGCCTTAATTTAATCAATCAAGTCAACGGATGAAAGAGGGTTAAAGCTCGATCTGATTCTTGGAGAGAGGACTTGGTTTTACTCTAGGCAATCTAGCTGTCCAGAATTTACTTGGTCTGACTCTACAAATTTAGTAAATAAAGTTGTGTTGAGGATTGTGGCTCTTTTGTTTTTTTTGTAAAATTTGAGTTTGCTTTTTGTAGGAAAACTTGTTATAATAGAAAATAATTTATATAACAAATTAAATTCCAAGACTAGAAATGTATTTGCTAATAGCAATCTATATCTCCATTAGCCTATAAAGAATCAAGAGAAATATATGAGGTTAACACAAAGGTTGTCTATATGTAAGGCAGTTCCTACTAGTTGCTCTACATTGTTACCAATCGTTGACTTGAATAACATTAAAATGAACATAAAGAAGCATCAATTTCAGAGAGAAAGGCAAGGAGACGATTCATTAAGAGAAGAAGATGAGAGTGAGGGGGACCTACGTTATTGAAGAAAGGATGAAAATGAGCCGTTTCCGTGTCTCCTAGGAAGAGTGTGAGGAATGGACTAACGTGAACATCATGTTAGTTGTCACCAAGGTCTGAATATGGTCTCCGAGGCTACATTAATTCTACATTCATGTGTTTAATTGGCTGTGGTGGGAGCAAGTAAACGAGGGTTTCACATGCCCTACTAACCCTTATTCTACTACAAACCACGTGGCCTCCCCAATTATTCAAAAAAAAATAAATACTTCCCTTCATGTATTCTACACGCCCCATAGAACGGGTAACATGAATCCCTGAATTCTAGTTTCTCTCATCAAATGAGACATGGTGCTGAGGGTAGAGGACGATAGTTTCATATTTATAGTTATGTCATCGACAAACCAATAATTTTCCTGCCATTAAAAACAAATTTATGATCATCTAATATACAACACTCCATGTACGTCATTTAGTAAAATATTAATCTCAGGTTGTGAATGAATATTACATGATTAAATAGATATTTCGCATCATGTCTTCACTTGTCGTTCCACAGCTATGCATAGTGTCTGTGAAGCCAAACCCTCACTAATTATTTCGGTCAGATCAGTAGCCATATGGGAGGGACCATTTGTTGCATGGTAAGAAGTAACGGGGGACCCTGTTGTTCTACTTGTCCATGGATTAGAAATAATTAATTTGGATAATGGAGGACTTTTTGACACCCAAATTTGGAAGACGTTTCGCCTTCATCAAACAGTCAGACAAAATTTTGCTATAAATGTTTCTCTCCAATTTGACAGTCAATTTTTTTTAGGAACTTAACAGATAATATAGCTAGTTTATATATCAATAAATTCTCCATCCAATTACTTGACTGTATCCGATACTACAAATTTGGTTTCACGGTTTCACATCCGATCCCAAGAAAATAGTGCGCTACAGTATGGTCACAATTGTTTCCGATTTTGATTAGCATCTCTCAATTTATTATTTTTTTTAACCATAAAAAAACAAAGATTTCGGAATGTTTGACTTAATTGGCCGCAAAGAACCATATTCGGGCTCCCAAAAGATTGTTATGTTTAATTAATCATGATTGCGCCATCACAAATAATGCTCATTCTTAATTTCAGATCTCAACACCTTGATAAATTGTAAACTTGCTTTCAACACGAAATTCCCGATTTTCAATTTCAGGCAGCTTCGAGCTTGATCATTGTGCGTAATTAATTTCTAGCTTCTATTTCTGAGTGCATATTGAGACAAATATCTCTGAATGGTCAAAAGACATTGTGAACTTGTACACGTCAAAAGAGAGAGGACAGGTGGTGAGTTTTGAGGGATTTAATTTTCTCGTAATGAATTTGAAATGGCCCCGAATGCAAATTACCCAGAATATATATTGTAGTCTTGGGGCTATTTCATTACCGTTTCGTTCAAGTGTTTGTGTAATGCAATTAATGACCCACTTAAACTTCATTCTCCTAAAAGTATCAAGAAAGTTGAATCACCCTTAGCTGTCTCTCACTTTTCATTGATTCAAGTGTGATAAAGTAAATTAAAATTTTGTTAAAAAGTGAAAAAAGGTCCTTCAAATCTGGGAGCGGACTCTTTCCACCCTCACCTAACCTTTGCTAATTTGTTTGGGAAATACACTTTCGATGAAAACACGACTAGTCCTTTTTAGTAACACTTATTATAACAAATAAAAAAGAAAAAACTTTTGCTGTAATCACTTTCATGATGAAGTTTATGGTTTCCATGACTTGTCTTCTTCATGTGATCATGAAGGTTTAGAATGGAACACATGAAATCTGGGAGCAAAAACAAAGGGCGGGTTTCCAAGAAGTCGATTACAAGTTAGTACAATTCCTTTTCTTGATACACACACACACAACACGAATCTTACCCATGCAGAAATCTCATTTCCTAATCCTTTTTACCTGCTCTTATCATAGAGGACAAAAAAATCAAAGTTCTATAATAAATATTCATCAATCTCCACCTTCATCCGGTAGCGATGTCAAGAAATAAGACTATCAGTTATCAGATTGGTTAAATATTAAGGCACTGTATTTATTACGGCAGCTAAACTGATTGGAAATTTTGAAAGTTTTGAACAAGACATAAATGAAAGACCAAGAAAGGCAAATCCACATATATGATGAAGGAAATAATTCAACACTTACACTGTTAGTACTCAGATTTTAACTCTAAATGGATAGCTTTTTGCCACACGGTTCTTGCCCAAGTTTTAAAGATTTCCATGTTTTGGTGCCATCTTTTTTTACTCGGATCATATCAAATTATATTTTGTTCC
Organism: Anacardium occidentale; assembly: GCA_026122585.1. NCBI lineage: Eukaryota > Viridiplantae > Streptophyta > Magnoliopsida > Sapindales > Anacardiaceae > Anacardium > Anacardium occidentale. The sequence goes on along the minus strand of JAJEJH010000371.1, from coordinate 180,937 downwards.
CACTGGAGATATACTTAAATGTTTCACTTCAAATATTTATATAAAGAAAAATGGAACGTAATTAACCTAATGAGAAAGAGAGAGAGAGAGGGGGTAAAAACTAAAGAGAGAGAAAATGGCCGACATGGGCTAAATGGGCTAACGTAGCTAGGGAGCATATGGACCAGGGTGCACAGTTTAGGGTCCAAGTTAGCATGAACTTTGTGGGTCAGTGTAGTCATTTTTAATTAGATTTTTTTAGATTTGTCCCAGTTTAGTTTTTTGTTTCTGTGTTTTCCTTCTCTAGCAGCACTATAAGATCTTTAGAAACTACACTCTTATAACTCCACGCGACTTTCTGGTTAGTGTAACATACCTTCATAATTGGACAAGAAGCTTGGAAACTGGAAGTGTGTGGCAGAACTGTCGGGCGGTGGAGAAAGCGCGTATAGTTAGCATCTTCCCCTATAATACAAAGTAAAGAAGTATGTCTGGTATGGCTCATAATGCAGCTATATATATTCACTCTTTGTATCAGCATCCCCACTGCAACCCACTAACCATCTTCAAACTTCAATATAATCCAATACTTCTTTTTTCTCTGCCAATCTCTCTCAAATATATTGCCTCTACTAGTTCTTTTCTCTTCAATACTCCTATTTGTTAACATAGATTGAAAATGAAGCTGTTGTCCAGAAAAGCTATGTGCAATTCTCATGGCCAAGATTCCTCATATTTCTTGGGATGGCAGCAATATGAGAAGAATCCATATGACGAGGTTAAGAACCCTAAAGGGATTATCCAGATGGGTCTTGCAGAGAATCAGGTAACAAACTTACTAAACACAGTAGTTTACTGTAAATAGCAAGTTTCTTGAATATAGTATCTAATCCAGAATCTTGAGAATTAACGTTTACTTTTTTTTTTTTTTGATATTATTTGCAGCTCTCCTTTGATCTTCTTGAGTCATGGCTCGCTAAAAACCCAGATGCAGCCGGGTTCAAGAGAGATGGACAATCCATATTCAGAGAGCTTGCTCTCTTTCAAGATTATCATGGACTCCCTGGATTCAAACAGGTAAGAGCAAATCCTCACAGAATAAAACAAACCATAAAAAAAAAAAAGACAGAAAACGTCTTCATAATTTGTATATCTAACTCCTCTTTGAATGTAATAATGCAGGCATTAGTAGAATTTATGTCCGAAATTAGAGGAAATAAAGTAACTTTTGATCCGAGCAAACTTGTGCTCACAGCTGGGGCAACTTCTGCAAATGAAACTCTCATGTTTTGTCTTGCAGAACCCGGCGAGGCCTTTCTTCTTCCCACTCCATACTACCCTGGGTACGTATCTTCCTAAGTACTTTTCCTGTTACTAAAATGTGAAGTATATATCGTTTATGCATGAAATGTACGTTACTGATACTGTTTTAAATTCCTGCAGATTTGATAGAGATCTTAAGTGGCGAACTGGGGTTGAAATTGTACCAATACAGTGTACAAGCTCAAATGGCTTTCAGATTACTGAAACAGCTCTGGAAAAAGCTTATCAGCTAGCACAAAAACGAAACCTAAAAGTTAAAGGAGTCCTGGTCACCAACCCCTCGAATCCATTGGGCACAACAATGAGCTGCGCAGAATTGAGCCTTCTTGTCAACTTCATTTCTGCAAAGAATATTCACTTAATAAGTGATGAAATTTATTCCGGGACTGTTTTTAGCTCACCTGGCTTCATTAGCATCGTGGAAATTTTAAAAGAAAGGAGCTGTGAGAAGACTGAAGTTTGGAACAGAGTACATATTGTGTACAGTCTCTCAAAGGATCTGGGCCTTCCTGGTTTTCGAGTTGGTGCAATTCACTCCAACGATGACATGGTTGTGGCTGCTGCCACAAAGATGTCCAGCTTCGGCCTAGTTTCTTCTCAAACTCAGTATCTTCTTTCAGCTATACTTTCTGATAAGAAGTTCACAAAAAACTATATTTCGGAGAACCAAAAGAGGCTTAAACAAAGGCACAAGAAGCTCGTCTCAGGCCTTGAAAAAGCCGGCATCAGCTGCCTTAAGAGCAATGCCGGGTTATTTTGTTGGGTTGACATGAGACATCTCTTGAGCTCTAACACATTTGAAGCAGAGATGGAACTTTGGGAAAAAATCATTTATGATGTCAAGTTAAACATCTCTCCCGGGTCTTCATGCCATTGCACCGAGCCAGGGTGGTTCCGAGTTTGTTTCGCTAACATGTCAGAAGAAACTCTAGAGCTATCCTTGCAACGTTTGAAGGCTTTTGTGGACACAGCCACAAAAACCAATCAAACCAACCATCAATCTACCAAAAATTCAAGAAGAAAGTCCCTCATCAAGTGGGTTTTCCGGCTATCCTTAGACGACCGTGGAACCGTTCACGGTGAACGATAGTACTGTCCACGGCAGTTTTTTTCCAAATATATTTTGGTTGAATCTTTATTTTTTTTAATTAAAAAAAAAAAAAGAAAGGTGCACTCGGTCCACAAGTCAATGTGGATTAGAAGTGGCTTAATTTAGTCCATGTTGTAATTGTCATGCTGAAAGGTCATACCTTGCATTAAATGTTTTCAAAAGCTCCATGGTTAGTAATATTAATTGTACTGATAAAAATTTAATCTTTTTCCTTTGTTTCACAAATTCATCTCTATGAACATTATTTATTAAATATCTTGCAATAGTATGTGGCGACGTAATATTACCGGCAAGATAAACGGATAGAGACGGTGACTCAGGCTACCGACGTCGGCCTGTCCTCCATTAACCATGTCTCAACCGACCTTCACATATAATCATTCGTAAGACTAAGAACTATATACTTGATGACTCTTCACTTTGTTCAAGCCGCATGAGAAGGAAATTCTTAATATAAATAATTATTAATTATATGGGGATTAATTGTTTTCTTGTCGGTCGGAAACCAAAGAGTCAAAAAGCATTTATGCTTAAGTCAGGGTTTGATTTTACAGATGTACATTCCATTTTCGGTTGACTCGAAAACCCATGTATGGATGAATATATGATCAAAGACTTTTTTATCTATCTTCAACTGATAGAAAGAGTGTAAATTTAAACTGTCCAGGTGTGCAAATTATTCGTCACCTGCTACGCAATCAGATAGGATAAGGAAGAGTGAGTTACAAGAAATTTAAAATTCAATTCTTTTGAGCTTTCTAGGATTATTAATTATAGAGTTAACGCGGTTTTTGCCGAAGACTGCTTGCGAAGACGAATTAGTTTTAGGATACAAAGCATGCTTACAAGTAGTATTTAATTACTTAGAAAGTACTCCTCCTGTGAACAAGGATTCTATTTTCATTATCTGTTGAGACTAATTGTATATGATTAGTCATTTGCATACATCATCTTCTGTTTGATTATTTTATTTAGTTGATTAACTATATTAATTGACTATTATTTTATTTTACCAACCAAATCACATATTATAAAGCTTGATTGGGTGATGTATGACACGTTTATTGGTATTTGCATCATATTTAAATAATTTCAAAGAGAGAACTGCTCTATCTAATAGTATATGCATGTGCTTCCGTCATTGTAGTGCGGATTTAATTACGTTATACATGCTATTAAGTATTGAATATTGTTTATTGAATCTTGGTTCAACCAACAAAATCAGTTTACGACTTTTTTTTAAAATGATGATGGTATGTAGATAAAAATATTGTATAACGTATGATAATTGTTTCTTATATATTTTATATATTCTTTTTAAGGCAGTTTTCGATGAAAGAATGACACAATCTCTTCTTAACTTCACAAATCGCTGTGTGACATTAACCAGACACTTGGTGCACATTCAGTAATTTAAGGACCTTTTGATTTATTTATTCTGAAAATAAGAGATATTAACCCATATTTTGTTCAAATAATTTTTAATCGACAACATTCTTTTATACATTTTTAAAATTATTATACAACTTCGTAAGAAAATTTTGTTTTCTTCATTTTTTTTTCAAGATCTTTTAATTTTGAAAAACTTTCTTGAAATATTATTATGGAATAGATATTGAGAATGTTGTGGAAACAACTGACTAATTTTTAAGATTATATTATGGCATTTATGATGCATGTTTCCATTCAATAATTTATGAGATTTGAAGAATTTATTGATTTATTATACATATAAAGAGAAGATATTCGGATAAAGAGATCTAATTAATATCTTTATAGAGCTTAATTGGTTAAGCAAATTGATTTTTCGTTCAAGTCATGAAGTATTTAATATTACACCTACCTAGCATTCATTTTTATGCCTTAATGGAGTATTAAAAAGTAAATTATGATAAACTATTCCGTCACTTTCTCACATGCTTGATGCTTGCTTTAAGGCAAAGGTGATCCCAACGACCAGCAAAACAACTTGATTTATCAATCAGTTTTTTCATTATTACAGAAATCTAATTAGGTATTAAATACTCCCTGTTCATAAACTATGTGCGTTATATCTTCAAAGGGAAAATTTGTACATAAAAAAAAAAGAAAAAAGGAACAGCTTTCTTCCTATATATTTAAAGAACAAATAAGTTTGTTCTTTTCTCAAAAAAAGAATAGATCAAAATCTGAAGAAAGCTGGTTTGGTTACATGGTTTCCAACAGACTTCTTAGTGAATGCTTAAAATTATTTGAAATCGAGAAAATTAATAGCAATAACGTTTATAAATTTATTGTATATTGGTCTTGGAAAATTATATTAAAGGGAGGTTTGCCTTAATATCAAATGGATAGGGTTTTCCCTTACCCCTTGAGGTTTGGATTTCTATCACTTACATCCCATCTATAGGTATAAAACAGTGTCTCTCACCTCCCCTCACATTTCAAAAATTGTGTCCTACTTTCTCACAAAGTTGTTAAGTACTAACCAAAAGAAAATTGACTAGGGTAAATAGATAAGTTTTGGAGGACCAAGTTCATAATTTTGACCTTTTGAGCACTAATTGAAGGGTAAATTTGTATTACTATATTTTATATCAATCCGTACCTTTTGAGGGGAGGTTGGGGACAATATCTAAATTGTGATAGAAGACGAGAGATAATTTGTTAAACTTGTAGAGTGTGAAATTGAAACCCAACTTTAGGATAAAGTAAAAGTCATAACTTTTCATCACAAACCACCGTAACAATGTTTATTTTTAGAAATTTTAATTTCATAACCAATGTCATGGTAATTATTAAAACTTTTATCCATTTGGTGTTCGAAAATTTTCCTATTTTTTAAATATTATTTTAACATAATTTATATTCTCATTGTTCAGATAATCTATCCAAATTTTTTCATTAAAAAACATCATAAATTATTTTGCATATGTTATTTTGTCAAAATGTTTTCTTAATCAAACTCATCGAAATGATACCAAAGAGGTAAGTAGTCATTGTATAGTACCTAGCGATATATGCAATACACGATGATCAATCATATCATATCTCTATAGGTCAACCCAAAGTGTAGATATAAAATCCTTCACTTAGAAATATTGTAAAAGATGAAATTTGACAATTTTGTGATATACTTAATTGCCTTCTATTTTTACCTCCAACAAATACATGGTAATAATTATGACATTATTATCTTCCATCTCGTCAGAATAATATGATCGATAGATTTATTTTAGGTAACTAAATTTGATGTAATATAATTCATAGTAAGTCTCCTATGTAATTTCCTCATTGAACACTACTTTTTAGCCTTGTAAATGAAAGATTGTTCAAAGTTTAGGAGGAGCAAACCCTTGGTAGAACTCATTTTGTAATGCTTTAGAATTATTTTTTGTCAAACTTCAACTAAAAGACTTAATAACATAACTATAGATATAGACTTTTGTGCAGTGAATTGAATCACTTTAAAAACCTCATAGGGTTTTTTATTGCTTTCCTAATTGCTTACAAACGATCAAACATATAATTACACAATCAAGCCTAACCATTTTCATTTTCTTGTGTGAGATTACATTTTTGGTCTTAAATATTTCTTCATGGTATAAATTTATGCATTAACAAGATTTTATTAAATTGTAGACAAATTGGTTTTTTTTTTGAAATATCACGAATCATAAGTGCAACTAGCGCTCTTGGTCTTCTTGCTGCTTGTTAACTTGAAACCAGTAAGTCCATTGCATGTGCCATGTGGGTGTAATTATACATAATAATCACCATTGAAATGTGAAATTAATTATGGAAGAGGAAAAAAAAAATATGGAGAGTTCCATAGTTTTTCTTAAAAATTATATATTCATTCTTTTATTGTTTTTTTATTATGTATTACAAATCCTAATTATTTATATTTATTTTCCCGCAACACGCGGCTAAGGTATCCTGTCAAAACTGCCCATGATCCTTCCATGTGATGAAGTATTTGGTTGTACTTATTAATGGTTCGAATTAATAAAATACAAATGAAAATTGGGAATTTGGGTTGCTTTCCATGTTATTGTTCACTGTTAACTATTTTGAATGCCTCATAGCAATGGACCCATGATTTTTGTTTGGGGGAGCCTCCTAGAGAGGGGTGAGAGAGAGATTTAGGGAAGAAAGCGTTAAGAAATTGAAAAAGTACGATTTTATTCTCACGTAAGAGACAGGCAAACACATCAGTTTCTTTCTTTCTTTCTTCTTCTTCTTTTTTTTTTTTAATAAGAACATTTGTTTCTTTTTATACAAAACAAAAATTAACACTGTTATTATAGAAACTACTGATACGACCAGAAAACTAATGTTTTACTGACTTTTTGTGCTCTTATCAATTCTTCCCCTCTCTTTGTTATATGCTATTACCATCTCCAGGCATCATTCATCAGACTTCAAGTTAGTTGCCGCTTTAAATAGAAAGTCACCAGCAAAGAAACTGTAACTCCATCTTTTATAAGCCCATGAGCAAGTCACAAACTGCTAACTACACGTCATGAAACTCTGACAAAGTTTATTAGACGAAAATTATTCTTCTATCGACTAGCTACAATCCGCAAGCACCAGATAAAGAAAATTGTTTTTTCAGCCTCTGTAGATCACAAAACACCAAAACCAAAACAGCCAGGACCATCAACTGCTAGTCAACAAATCACAAAGCTATAACATCCTTACTACAGTTATTGCAAACCTTAAGGCATCAAACAAAGCTCTCAACACCATTAATGACAAAGTCTGCAAATCACAAAACATCAACTAGAAACTAGTCCTTCATCTACTATGAGGAACAAGTCACCAAAACGAAAACCTACTTCTTCATTAACTATTATCACTACAGTGGAAAGGGGTTTTAGCGACATTTTTTTGGTGTTTTAGCGGCATTTAAAAATGCCGTAACAAATCTAACCGGCATTTATATAAACGTCGGTAAAGGTCTTACCGGCGTTTTATAAAAATGCCGATAAAACTCCCAAATAACAATGTTGAATTCCTCGGTGAACAGTGGCGTTTATTATCAGTTTTACCGGCGTTTGTAAAACGCCGGTAAAACCCTTACCCCTGCCAATTTATTTTATGCAATTTTTCCCACGCGCGATTGTTTGTCGGGATTGATAAGATATAGCGGCGGTTTTAGGGGTTTTAGTGACGTTTTTAAATTTTTTCCCGTCGTATCACATTTCGACGTTTTAAAAATTTGCAGCAGTTTGCAATGGTTTTAGCGACTTTTTTCCAAGGTTATAGCGACGTTTTTTTATAGGTTTTAGCAGCGTTTTTGTTATATTTTAGTGGCGTTTTAGCTGTTCCCTGGGCGTTTTTGGCTGCTTGTTGATTAAACTTCCTGTTGATTATATTCTGTGAACGATTTTCAATCTACCATACCAAACAATAAATAACAGATAAAATTCAATAGAAAAATTGACAACAATATAAGCAAGACAATGTCGTCTATATATACACACAAGTAAATATGTGAAATCATTAATAAAATATTTGATAGAAGGTATTATCAGAATTCTTGTCGTACACGAATATAATTGTTAATCATAATATTGTTTGGAGACTTTTAAAGTAATTGTTATGAAGCTTGTTGGGCAAATTGGAGCCAAAACTCTTGACAATATGCCTTGTGAAAAAAGGTAAAGATTTTAGAATAACGAAATACAAAAATAGCAGACAATGTCCATTAATGGTCACTCAACATAGAATAAATCACAAAACTAAAGTTCTAATTGCTATACTTAATTGTAACACCAAAAGAAACGACAATTATATGAATTACATGATTAACAGTCTTGTAGTATGCAAATATACTCCTTGTTTCATATCATTAAACTGCACCATGACCTTCTCACCCGGACGCATATTCCAAACTTTCAACATCAAAGTTGGTCCCCTTCGTCTTGTTTCTGAGCCCTGACTTGTAACACATATGATGAAAAATAACATATCATAATTGTGCTTGATAATAAAATGTCATAACTTTTAATACCATATTGTCTTTTACCAACTGCGGTTAGGGTGCTGTCCCGATGTTGACTTGGTGGTTCAACGCTTTATGAGGTTGCCCCTCGAAGACCGTTCGTATATCTCTTTTCCTCGACATTTTGAAGCTGTAATATATAAAGAAAGTTCTCGTTATTTATAGATTCATATGTAAATATTAAAAAAAAAAAAGAAACATATATAAAAGGTGCACTATGTAGATAGAGAAATCAATAACACATGTCATATGTTCAAACACAAGTCACATCAAAGATAAAATTTCAGTTTAACCTTAACTAACATTGTGGTCATCATCATCTTATAACTGTTGGTCGGTAAGCACATCGATGAAAATGCCGTCTATATCAGTCCAAACCAATACAAAATCATCATTCGCTGTCTCTATCTGATTTGCTGAATGGAGAATATTTAAACTATCGTCAAAGATATTCACATCAAGATCTCCATCAGATGCAATATCTCCTAAATCAAAGGTATCTCTAGGCCTTATGGACAAAGGAACAACCTATTGTTCATTTCTTCGATCTTGGACAAAGATAACTTGTTGAGCCTGAGATACAAATACAAAAGGTTCATTAAGTATATGATCACCAGTGTGAATTAGGTGAGTAAAACTTATTAGTGTAAATCCTTGTGCATCCTGTGTTATCACTCTATAGTGAATAACATCAACCCAATCACATTTGAATAATACAATCTTAAATTCATCATAATAGTTAAGTTCAACAATATCATTCAATACACTATAGTAAGCCACATCGCCTAACACCGGCCTTGAGTCACTACTACTGACATAACTTTGGGTTTTGGCAACCACCATAACTCCATAATTTTGTGTACTCATGTCTTTTTCATATTCCTTCATTCGAAATCTATACCCATTATACAGATCAAAACATTTGAACCTCTTTGTTATATAGTTTAGACCACGCGTGAGGGCTTTGATTTCAGTAATGAGATGCTTATCATCACCAATGTCCAGATCTTTTGCCTAAAAGTAACATAAATAATTATTTATTAATGTCCACTAATATATAAATATAATGAGATGCTCAGTCAGATGTCTCATAATTCCATCCTTAGTATGGTGTTTATCATGCCAAGTCATCAACTTTGAAGTTTTTAGGGACATGAATAACCTTTAAAGTCTCAGATTGATAGAAAAATACCTCAATACTTTCGACGAAATTTGTTTTTTCTTAACCAAATTGGAAAATCCCACGGCACTAGATGAATCACTCTTAGAATTTCTCTACCGAGATGCCTCACAAATTGAGCATAAGTCATTAGAAGCTTTTTCTTTCCAAAATAGCATACAGTTATTAGGACAAGCATGAATTTTCACATATTTAAGTCTTATGGCTTTAATAATCTTTTTAGTTTCATGAAAAGAGTTCGGTAGTGTCTCACCTTTTGGAAAAGCATATTTTAAAAGTTTAATTAAAGAATCGACCGATTTGTTAGACCAACCATAACGTCATTTTAAATTATAGATATGTAAAATGAAGGACAGTTTAGTGAAATTCTCACACCCTGGATATAATTATTCCTTAGCATCTTCTGTTAATTTCCTGAAGTCTTTCTTTTCTCCATCAAAATGTTTCCGTATGTTCTTCCATCATAGTATCATCAATATTGAGCTTAATTGCATCTTTGTCATGATTACATGCATCGAAAAGCTGTCCAGATACCCTAAAAACATCATGTAACATTTATGTCAAGGAATTATCTGTACTCATTTCTTTTTGTACTTGAATGCTTGGGGTTGACTCTTGTGTGACCATAGATTCACTGTGACAATACCAAGTCGTATAACCAACCATAAATCCATGAACCACTAAATGGTCATACAGTTCTATCCGATTTTTGTAGTAGTAATTAATACACTTTCTACAAGAACATGAAACTTTGTCAGTACTTGATTTACCTTGAAAAACAAAATCAAGGAAGCTATTCAACCCTTCTAAAAATTCTGCTGTAACTATATCAAAACTCATCCAGCTCATACACTTGCAAGTATCCATAACAACGTACTGATAAATAATAACACAGTTAAAATTATACCTAATGTAAACACCAAATCAATCCGACCACGTAACATTTATTAGTTATATTGCAAACACAAATACTCATATGTTAACTTTAATAATAAAAATTGATTTTTTCTTTTTAATTTCCAATTTTAGAGTTAGCAATAAAACATAAACTAAAGTATTATTTTCTTAAATGTGAACTTTTTATCAATTCCCATCTAAGAGTTTCCATAATTTGCTTAATTAACACTATACAAAAATATTAATTATTTAACATCCAAAAATTCAATATCCATTATTTAATTTAATCAATGATATTTTTCTAATACTATAAGTAGATAACATAAACTAAAGTGAATTTTTTTAAAATGTGAACTTTAATCATGTTTTTGTCAATTTAATTAACAATCTTGTTTTCCTAATTGTGACTATATGAAAATTCCCACATGCATTTTCAAGAACCAAAAGAATTTACAATGATAATGATCCTTAACCAAAAATTTTTAAAACAAATTTTATGGGTACCTCTTTAAACCCTAAAAAACGGAAACAAAAAAAATGAATTATACACAGTTCTGTAGCTAGGATTCTAAAGAATATTACATACAAAAAAGTGTAAGAGTTTCTAATATTATGAGTTTTGTAATAGCCCAGGAGTAGAATTGTCATTTTAGACTTTGAGACTAAGGGTAAAAGAAAGATTTTAGATTTTTGAGGGGCACACGCCCGTGTTTTCCTGACACATGCCCGTGTGCCAGGTGAGATGCGCATTATAAGTTTATTTTTCTCGCATTTTCACTAGTTTATTTCCTTCAGCTTCTTTTCTTCTCCATTTTCAACAAACCCTAGGCAAGAATTCGTCTAACCAGCAGCCATTATTTCAGTTAGAGATCCAGAAACATTTAGAGAGAGAGAGATCCAGATGTAATGGCTAGAGGAAAATATTTTTTTACGTCTTTCACTTAGGTTTCCAGCATACTTTTTTGATTTTTAAGCTTCTTGGATGGTTGCTGTGTGATGAGCATGTTTTTCAGCATGTTTTGATGATAATGTGATGCTTGGAATGATAATGTATGAGATTATTATGAAATGTATGAAGTTTATGTGCTTAGGTATGAATTTATGAGAAATGCATGAGATTTGACATGCTTAATGATAAATGAATGAGATGAGAATGTTTATTAGCATGTATATTTGGTGTATGTATGTTTGATTGAAGAATGGTTGAGATTTGATTGAGTTTGTGTGGGATTTTCTAGGTTTTCAGACGTATCTACAAAATCTAGGTTGAGTACACGCCCATGCACCCGAGGGTACACATCTGTGTGGCCTCAATTTTGTATGAGACACGACCTTACATGACACCCGTGTACATATAAAAATCTAGACACACGTCTGTGTACCCAAGTGCATATGCCCGTATGTCTAATTTCAATTATACATGCCTGTGTAGGTAAGACATGAGACGATGTTGAGATAGTTACACGCCTGTGCAGTGCAATACACACCCGTGTGCCCAGCTTATGCACGCCCATGTATTTGCACCACACGCCTATGTGGCCAGCCAAAGTTTTATGAATATTTTCTAGAAGCTTGCACGATCAAAGACACGACTTGGGCACGACTTGAGCATGGCTCCGTGTGACTTCATACATGCCTGTGTGCCAAGCATAACACACCCGTGTGCCTTATGAAAAACTAGAGAGAATATTCTAAAACATGTATTAAGCAAATATAAGCAATCCTAAGCCATTTCTAAGCATGAGAAACGTAAGAATAACACGATATAACAACATATCATGCATGATTATCAAGCATTAAGCACGGCATGCCATAAAAGATATTTTCAGAAAGGGATCTAAGAGTATATTTTAAAAGTATATATATATATGATGTTTCGAACATCAGTTAAGGATAGATACGATGGGGCACCTATGAGTTCGCATGCTCACTAGAGAGGGAAACCATGATCCGTTAGAAAAGACATAGTTGTGCATGCGTAGTTTTATCATAAATTTGAGTTCACACGACCAAGGTGCCGAATCTCTGTGTTCATCAGTCTGACCAGCATAGCAGAGATATTTTCAGATACGGTACTTTCTGATATAGTTTTTAGTTATACTATATGTATATATATGAGGATCTTCGGATCAGAGTTTTATATCAAAAAGAGATTTCAGAAAAGAACGAGTTTTCAGAAAATCAAGCCCAAGGGCAAGTTTTATGACTAATGAGATTTACATGACATCAGAGCATGCATATCATGTCATGTACAACATTCATGAGAAATAAGACAAAGAAAGACAAGAGCATTCACAAAAGAACACAATGAATAAAGAAAGTAAAGAAGTTAGAGATAAGAAAGAATGAGTAAGCTATTGTAAAGCAAGTATAACAAGATGATAAGAAAACAGTAAGCTGAGAACGCGAGGTTTGATCTAAGATCAGCTTGTGCTCGATGATCTGTTTGTGTGAGAGATAGTGTAACAGCCCAAGGTTAGAATGGTCTTTCTAAGCCTTGAATCAGGGTTAGAAGAGAGATTTCTCAGTTAGAAATCAGTTTCAGTGAGATAGGAGGGTAGAATGGTCTTTTGTTGGCTTTATATGTAGCTTATGGAAGGAGCACGATCATGCATCTTTGGACACACACCTATACGTTCCTTTCTCACCATTCATGCTTGTGCATGTTTGTCGCATGCCCGTGCATGTCTGTTGGTATATAAACCAATGTTTTCTCTCAGCCAGTTTCAACCAACTTTTCTTTTCCTTTTTCTCTCCAGCTAACTCTAGTCTTTTGAGAGGGAGATCAACCAGCTTTAACAGCCAATCCAGCTAAGATTCAGCTAGAGAAAGAGAGATAAAAGATTTTTAGCAACTCCAGATAAGTATCCCTTTACCTTTTCCTGTTTCCTTGGGTTTATGTTTCCTTGGTTGAGTTATTTCAGTGATTGATGCATGTTTCTAGTTTAATAGCATTGTATGTTGCATGCTTATATGTTTAATTGATGTTTGATGAGTGTTGGGTTGAGTTTTTGGTGGTGATCTTACAAATTTTTTGGCCATGGGTGTCGAAATAGGACAGGATGCATGCCTGTACGTTCGTGTGTGCATGCCCGTACATTCTAATTTTAGCAAAGTCACGGTCGTGTATGTGAACTATGCACGATCAGATTTAGAAAGGGTCACGACTGTGCACTTGAGGGGTATGACCGTACATGAGCTAGATGTGAGATTAAGCAGAGAATTCCAGAACCTTGCACGGTTGGGTTACACGATCAGCACACAGCCCATGCACTTACATGCACACCCGTGCGTCCGATAGTGCACGCCTGTGAGCCTAGTGAAAATGAGAGACAAGTAGAATTTTAGTAAGAAAGAAAAGAGAAATTAAGAAAAAAGAATAAGACATTTTTCAGAATCACACTTTAATCTCACATCAGAACAAGAAACTCATCAACAGACTTAAACAGCGTAATCTAGTGATAAGTTACGATTAAAAAATATAAACAAAGACAGAAACAGGAACAGGAAGAGAATAGGAAAAACAACAACTAATACAATTTACACATATAGTAACAGAAACTGTAAGGAAGTATACAGAACCCAGAACAGTATATACAGAACTTATTAATAAGTTTAATAAGTTACAGAAACAGTACAACAGTAAGATAAATTGTAATTAGAAAGAAAAGAGAATTGATAAGATAACATGCATGAATAGTATCATTCAACATAACATGCTAAACAGTGTTTTCAGAAAAAAGGATCAAGTGATCCATTTGTATCAATTTTCAACATTAAGGCCCGATGTCTAGGTTAGTTAGTAAGGGTGAATTCGAGGGGGCATCTGTGAGATTTCAGTTTTCTGACTTTGATCAGATTGGTTAGATTTTAGCTTACTGGTCTAAGGACTGGTATGGTAGGATATTTCAACTTACTGACACTTCGCTGGTATAGTTCAGCCCACATGGTCAGGATGTTGAATCTCTGTATTCATCAGTCTGATCAGCATATCAGGTATCTTCGGATACATAGATTTTAGAAATAGTTTTATTCAGTTTTTCAGTATTTTAGATCTTCAGATCCTAAAAATAATTTTCAGAAAGATGTTTTTCGTAAACAAGCCCAATGGTAAATAGTATGATTTCAATATACCATGATACAAATTACATGGCATGGAAGAGTATACAAATAATAAGACCAGAAACATGTAAGAGAAGAAATAAAAGAACGATTAAACTGCACGATATACATCAGAAGAAAAGAAATAAAAGAGTTCAGCTAATCCTAAGGGTACTCTAAGCATCAGAATTAATAAGAAAAGGTAAGAAGATTAATAAATACTAAAAGAGGATTAGAAGAAGCTATTAGACTATCAGGAACTTAGTTAAGTTCTTCTAGATAGTAGTTAGCCAGTCAGCAATAGTAGTTAGCACTTCTAGATAAGAAAATTCGAATGATAGGTTATGTGCAATTTAACTTACTTATTGAATATTCACTACTCATTCATTCCTTATGTATTTTTATAGGTATGAGATGAGATATACGAGATTGTAGAAGAAGTGAAGGTCAACTCGAAAGGATTGCATAAGGATAAGATCTCATTTGTTAAGACTATATTATGTATTTACTTATTCAATGATGTGTGGACACTTGCTTTTAAGCTAATAGGGTTTTTTCCTATGATGATAGCTAACAAGGTTTTAAATAAAATTTTGAATCGACAAGCTGAGATCTAAGGATTATGAATAGAGGATTAAACTTGTTTAGTGTGCGTAAATTGAGCTTTAAGGCCCTTACAACACCCATTAAGTTTATTTCCCATGAAAATAGCTTTAGGGTTGAGTTTATATTTATTTAGAATTCATTTTAATGCTACGTGTGACCATTTCTTGACTAGTGTGCGGATACATGTTTCATGTGCATACATAAAAGTTATGACATGATGGATGAGCACCTTTGCTTTGTCTATGTTCGAGGAAGGTTGTTGAGCAATCACGGACGCCTATTAGATGTTGGTAGTTTTAATCACTCAATTCTTATTAAACTTTATCTTCTTACGACAATTCTAATTTTTATTAGAATTATCTAGAACTATCCCTTAGGATAATTTTAGAGATAAAGTTTAATTTTATTGGGAGAATTACCCCTAAGGTTCACCTAACCTTATATAAAGGGTTAGTTTTCCTAGTTTGAGGTGAGGGTAGCCTGAAATCATTTGAGAATGCCCTAAACTATAAGAGTGTCTAACACCTTTTTCACATCTTATCTAACTTTCTAAATCCATCTATTGAGTAGACAAGGATGGTTTGGGTCTTTCGCAAGGGATCCAAGGAATCGACCATTCTTATTATACTTTTCTTAAGTGTAACTTGAGTGGTGGCTCCTTAATCTCTCCATGATGGGCCAAAAACTCGTGAGATGCTCATTTTGATCATTGTTAGAATGGCTAAGTAATGATGATAAGTCTTACCCAGTGTGATGTGGAAAAAACCTGTAACAGATGCAATTGCATATTTACTGTCATAAAAAAAAGGCACTTTTACACACTTATTTATGAAGTTTTAAACAATGCCCATTATAGTTTTTATTATGAGTTATTTCCCGTGTATTATTATTTTAAGTTGCATGGTTTATAAAGCAAAGTAAGATAACAAATTTTCTCTAGTTACATATTCTCTTCGAAGGATATACCTTAAGGGAGGAACACTACTACTAAATAAAAAATTATTATACCAACAACTATCAAGTTTCCAAATTTAAAAATGCTACATCATCCACTACTTAAACAAAAAATTCATTATACCAACAACAATCAAGTAAAAACTTCTTCACTAATAAGTATGGACGAGTACCAACACATTAAGAAAAATCCATTAGTTTTCAACAAAGGATTACCTTTAAACAACATAAACGTAATTATGAAGCTTTACAAGGATAAAAAACATAAACTGTGCAAAGTTGTTGAGCTTTAACATATTGATACCAAGGATAAAAAAAACATAAAGAGTGCAAAGTTATTAAGCTTTAACATATTGAAAACAAGGAAAAATATATTGATGACTACCAATACTTTAAAAAAACCTATTAATTTTCAAAAAAAGATTATCTCCAAACAACATAAACATAATTACAATGTCTTATACTAAAAAATCAAGTCAAGAGTAGTGGGTAATGTTAAGATTTATCATTAAAAGCATTTCCATTTTGTGCTGTTGAATTAGATGCACCTAGAAAGAACATAAAAACTAAAAAGTTATTGAGGTCTAACATATTGATAACAATAAAAAGAACATAAAGATTGTAAAGTTATTGATCCTTAACATATTAAAAACAAGGACAACCAACAATAGACAAACAACATTAACTTGCAAGGTGAAAGGAATTAGAGATATGTTAAGAGGAAGAAAGGTTATCACATTTAGTAGGATGAATCATATAAAGTTGACTTATGAGAGTCAAATTTAGAAAAAACTTATACTTTAGTGAAAATATTAGCTTTTTGAAAATAAGAAGAAATAAATTGAATGGTTAATAGTTTCTCTGTGATATGGTCTTTTACGTAATAAGCATAAATTTTAATATGTTTTGTGTTGACATGAAACACTAAACTCATAACATTTAACCATAACTAAGACATGCTTTTAATCACTTAACTATAAATGTATACATACATATACATCAAACATGCTTCTACCTTTAAAAATCTCTCATGTTTCATCTTTTAAACTTAACATCATGCTTCTTAAATTTAAAATACGTTATAATCTTATACCAGCTCATACACAGGAAAAACACATGCTAAGGAAATATGAAAAGAGATAAAAAAAAAAACTTACTTCAACCAGTTAATGACCTCTATCTCTTTAACTCTAGCTTGATTCCTAATTGGATTGGCTAGTTGAAACTGATCTTTATCTCTCAATCTTGGTTAGGGTTAGTTGAAGGAGAAGGAAGAGAAATGGGTGAACTGGTTGAAAATGAAAAAAAAAAAAAAGCTTTGTTTTATATGACTGCATGACATATGAGGGGCGTACAGTCGTATACACCTAATGCAAACGATTGTGCACCTAGAAAAATTATAGATTTTCCCTTCTTGTGCGTTGTGTATGATAACCTTCCCAAGAATACTCATGCACATACTATATAAAGCCTTCTGATAAACTATCTCATCCCTAAACCCTTTTCAGATCTATTTCTTACTATATAATATCTCTTTTATTAATGATTTTTAGCTTAAAAAGACTGTTCTAATCTCGAGATATTACATAATCTAACTTCATTAATCAATCTTTAACCAATAATATAAAATCATGATTATAAATCCTAGTTAACCATAAAACATGCTCAATTCCAGGAATTATCACCAATTAATCATCAAAATTAACTAAACAACATCATATCAACAATGTATCATGAAATCTGAACACAATTCATCAATTCATTCACAAAATTATCCTTAAAAGATAGTGTTCTAACTTACCTCTCTTGCTTATGGATGCACTCTCTCTTTTGCTAAAACTCTGAAAAAACTACAAAGATCGACAACGATAAACAATTCAGTCAACTTTCAGATGTTCCCTCTAGAATTTGGGAGGAAAATTTTGTCTAATGATTTTATGAGAAATTTGAAAAAGATGGCCTTTATATGGATCTCACCAACTAATCCTTACAGGTCATGTGTGCAAAAGATACAAGGCATACGTCCACACTGGGAACATGTTTTCCCACATTTGTGCCTGTACACATGACCCAATCATGGTCATCCATGTGTAACACCCTAAATAAGCCACTAAATAATGATTTTACCTTTCCTACATCATTCTTAAGCCCCCAAAATGATCCTAAGACTATGAAATGACTTAAATAACCTTATACATACCTTTAAATAGTATAATACCTTAGTGTCATTCTACACTTGGTCAGAAAATGAAAAAACTTTCCAAAGTTATAATCAAAGTAAATGAGCCTCCAATGTGGGTAAGTTTCTCCAAACACACTTTAGTTTTGATATGCATATTAAGCACCAATATTATGACTTATGGCATATATGGGTGAATTTTGTGTTTTAAATTTAAAATTATAATTTCATTACCTTATAGACATTTTGACCCCATATAGGTTTCTGAACAAAAGCACTAATTTATTTTATTTCCATTAATATATGGATTGGTTGTAATGAGGAAATATATGAGATTGTTGGTGTTGGTGGAATTCAAGGCTATTAGTTATTGAGGGTTGACATTTCTAAATTAACTATGTTGATTGAACCTTTTTGAAAATCCATAGCTATCGTGGAACTAATTACTTTAGTAACTTTTTCAACTTTTAGCTCATGCTTGTATAAAAGGCATTGAGATTCTTGGAGTGAAAGAGAAGCTATTTTCAATTTTAATCTTAAGGTTAAACTAGTTATCACAATGTAACACTCTACTCCAAGACCATCAAGTATGATATAAAAGGCATTGAGATTCTTGGAGTGAAAGAGAAGTTATTTTCAATTCTAATCTTAAGGTTAAACTAGTTATCACAATGTAACACTCTACTCCAAGACCATCAAGTATGAAACTGACCAACCCTTTACTAGATAAATTGTGTCCACTGAAGGCTAATACTTTAACATAATTTTCATTTTGCACATAATTGCTAACGCCAAGATCATATTCCATAGTATTCTAAAGTAAATTTCTGCTATGTAACATTTGATATCTAAATTTAGCTAGAAATTTATGCTCTAAAGTATTCCATATCTCAAATGAAGTTTGCAATTCAAAATCATACTAAACACAATTTCTGAAATGAAACTCAACAACCAACTAAAAATTTATCAACATGTTTCCATAAGATATATTCAAGATTTTATTTCTTAATCACTAAAGTAGTCAAATTAGGAACCATAACATGAACAAGTGGTGTTGGACTTGAAATTAGTCTACTGAGATGCTCGTCTAGATCGTGTACACCTAGCACAAACATCATTTGATTTTTCCAAAATTGATAATTGGATCTAGTAAGCTTAAAAGAAATAGCTTGTAAATTCAAAGTTAGAATCGACATAGATGAATTTTGATTCGACACCGCTAAGGTTTAATGTAGGACCCGCCGCCCTGAGTACCCCTGCTGCTGAAGAAACACTGTTCTTTTATTTAATAAACTGGAAACTGGGTACTCGAGACGGGAATCCTACGAAAAAGAAAAGAACCCTGCTGCTAGATACATGAGCGGAAGCTGAAACTGAACTGAAATGTACAATGAGTCCAACTGGCTCCTTACATATATATATATATATATATATATATATATATATATATATATATCTATTCCATCTGGTTACATTTACATTCATGTACAAGACCTCACCGGTCCAAAATCTGAAAATACAATTGAAAACTGTGTGTGTGGGGTCCCCTCTCGCGAGCCTCAGTCCACCTGCTCCTCGCCAGCAGCAAACTGACCTGAAAAGAAAGGAAGAAGGAAAGGGATGAGTGATAAGGATCACCCAGCAAGCATTTCCTACTTCCCTCAACCCAAGCAAGCACAAACAAGGGCAAACCTACCTGATCTCGGCCTTATCATACATCTATGCGCTTACGGGTGCTGAAACTGAATACTGAATTACAGTTTCTCATTATTAATTAATTACTGAAATGAATGTCATGACATGGAAACTGAAATCTGAATATGCATGCATGCTAATCTCTGTATGTACCCAAAGGTACCTGCTGTACTGATCAGACTGATGAACACGGGGATTTGGCATCCTGGCCAAGTAGGCTGAACATTCTAGCTACTGGCTAGAAAGCTGAATCTGGTATGCTGAGCAGACTGACTGGTGTCAAAAAGCTGAATATGCATGCATGCTAATCTGGAAACTGAAATCTGAATATGCATGCATGCTAATCTCTGTATGTACCCAACAAAGGCACACGGGCGTGTGCCCAGACACACGGGATATTACCTCAGTCGTGTGCCTGGACGTTCAAGCTACTGGAATCTGATGGCCATTTCAAGCATAGAGAGAACACACGGTCGTGTGCCCCAGGACACACGGTCGTGTGCCCCAGGACACACGGTCGTGTGCCCTGCATTCCTGGCCGTGTGCACAACATGCACACGGGCGTGCGCTCGCAAAACCAAAGGCACACGGGCGTGCGTCTGCGGACACACGGGCGTGCACTTGGTTTTACAACAGCAGAACCCAGTTGGAAATGCAGGAAACCAACCCCAAATCGCATCCAATCTGAAATTAAACTTATACACACTTCAATGGCACTCCAATAAATACATATCCATCATCAATTTCAGTAATCATCCAGAACTATGGATTCCACCATGGAAAGCCAAACTTTCCCTCACAACATACACACAACACACAGCAACATATTTCTGGGTGGAAGGCAAGCATTTCAATCATCAGTTTCATCACATCTAAACATTCAAACATGTTGGAAATGTAACCACACATCTCCAAACATCATCAGACAATCATCAAACAAGCTAGGAAGGCACTGAAGAGGTAGGAACACTTACCTCTTGGCATGGCTGCTGGAGATTTCTAATCCAAGTTATTCTCTCTTATCTCTTGCTGGATTGGGAGCTGCTGGAAACTGGATTTCACGTCTAGGGCTGAGAACTGCTGAAAACAGAGAAGAGAGTTGGCTGAAACAGGTGAGAAATGCAATAAACTCTCGTCTCTCTCTCTTTTCTCCCCACCTGTACGAGCGTGCAGGGAAAAGTGCACGGGAGTGCACCAAGGGAAAATGAAAGAAATTCATTTCTTGGGCTTCGCATGATTAAAACCTCCCTAAAGACATCATACGAAGGCCACACAGCCTTGGAAAACTTCTATCTCACCCCTGAACTCTTCTAGACCCCCAATCTATCACTGAATTCTATGTCTAACCCTAAAACTCTACCCCTAAGGGCTTTCTAAAACCTGGGATGCTACATTCCTTCCCCCTTATAAAAATTTCGACCCCGAAATTTACCTGAACAATTCTGGGAACCTATCCCTGATCTCAGACTCAACCTCCCAGGTGACCTCTTCAACACGCTGGCTGCGCCATAAAACTTTGACCAGTGGGATTTCTTTATTTCTGAGGACTTTGACTCTATAGTCCAGGATCTGAACTGGAAGCTCTTGGTAGCTCAGGTCTTCTGCCAATTCCACCTCTGAAAGTTGAAGTACATGAGATGGATCTCCCACATACTTCCTCAACTGAGACACATGGAAGACGTTGTGGATTATGTCCATGCTGGCTGGCAGTGCTAATCGATAGGCGACTGTCCCCACTCTCTCAAGAATCTCGTAGGGACCAATGAATCTGGGCGCTAACTTTCCCTTCTTCCTAAATC
Source organism: Anacardium occidentale (assembly GCA_026122585.1). Classification (NCBI taxonomy): domain Eukaryota; kingdom Viridiplantae; phylum Streptophyta; class Magnoliopsida; order Sapindales; family Anacardiaceae; genus Anacardium; species Anacardium occidentale. The sequence continues at coordinate 159,124 of JAJEJH010000371.1, read as the reverse complement.
TGAGGACTTGCCTGTAGGGGGCAATTCTCAGAATACTCTATCGCCCACTGAGAACTCTATCTCTCTGTGCCATAGATCAACATAACTCTTCTGACGATCCTAGACCTGTTTCATTCTCTGTCTGATGATCTTGACTTGCTCAATCATCCTCTGAGTCGTCTCTGGTCCCACTGCTGTCTCTAACGAATCTCTCTCCCCAATCTCATCTCAATATAGAGGGGATCTGTATTTTCGACCGTATAACGCCTTAAATGGAGCCATCTGAATCGTCGCCTGATAACTGTTGTTATAGGTGAACTTCATTAGAGGGATCAACTCCACCCAATCGGTTTGAAAGTCCATACAACAAGCTCTCAGCATGTCCTCTAATATCTTATTCACCCTCTCGGTCTGGCCATCTATCTGAGGGTGATATGCTGAGCTGAAATGTAGTCTGGTTCCCAATGCTCTTTGCAGAGATCTCCAGAAGGCTGACAGAAATCTGGAGTCCCTGTCTGACACTATCATCCTGGGAACCCCGTGGAGTCTCACCACTTCTCTGATATAGAGTCTGGCTAGTTGCTCTGTAGACATTCCCTGTCTGACGGGCAGGAAATGTGCTGATTTGCTGAGCCGATCAACAACCACCCAAACACCATCAAATCCTCTCTGGACTCTGGGAAGACCAGAGATGAAATCCATGGAGATGTCATCCCATTTCCACTCAGGAATACTCAAGGGGTGAAGTAATCCTGAGGGTCTCTGATGCTCTGCCTTCACTTGCTGACATACCAGACATCTGGAGACGTGGTCTGCTATGTCCTTCTTCATCCCTGACCACCAGAAACTTCTATTGAGGTCTCTGTACATTTTCGTGCTGCCTGGGTGCGCTGAATACACCGTACTATACGTCTCTGACAAAATCTTTTGTCTCAATTCTGAACTCTGGGGCACACAGACTCTACCTTTGAACCTCAAGACCCTATCACTGAACTCAAAGTCAGGCACTGCTCTCTCTGACATCTTCTGAAGCATACTTTGAGTCCACTCATCTGACATCTGGCCCTCTCTGATCTCATCATACAATGAGGATCTGATACGCAGCCTGGAGAAACCCGCAGACATCACCTCAATCTGCTTTCTAATCAGCTCATGTTACAGCTCTCTCTGAACTGATAGGCTGGATAGAGCCACTCGCCTACTCAAGGCGACAGCTACCACATTGGCTCTACCCGGGTGGTATCTGATGTCGCAATCATAATCCTTCACCAGCTCCAATCATCTCCTCTGTCTCATGTTGAGCTCCTTCTGGGTGAAGAAATATTTCAGACTCTTGTGGTCTGAATATATGCTGCATCTGACTCCATACAGATAATGCCTCTAAATTTTCAGGGCGAACACGACTGCTACAAGCTCCAAGTCGTGGGTAGGGTATCTCAACTCGTGATCTCGTAACTGCCTAGAAGCGTAGGCAATCACCCTACCATTCTGCATCAGAACAGCTCCAATCCCCTGATGGGATGCATCTGTATAGACATCAAACTCTACCCCCTCCTGGGGTAGCGCCAAAACTGGAGCGCTAGTCAATCTCTCCTTAAGCTCTAGGAATCGCTCTTCGCACTCTTCTGACCACATGAATGGAGTCTCTTTCCTAGTCAAGGCAGTAAGAGGCCTTACTAGGCTGGAGAACCCCTCAATGAATCTCCTATAATAGCCTACTAATCCAAGGAAGCTTCTGACTTCTTTCACTGATTTCGGCCTTGGCCAACTCAAAATCGCTTTCACTTTGCTGGGGTCCACTGAAATGCCCTCTACTGTCACCACGTGGCCTAGGAATGCCACTTTGTCCAGCCAGAACTCATACTTGGAGAACTTGGCGAAAAGATGCTGGTCTCTCAGCCTCTGAAGCACGAATCTCAGATACTCCTCGTGCTCTGCTATGCTTCTAGAATAAACCAGAATATCATCTATGAACACCACCACGAATCGGTTCAGGCAGTCATGAAAGACTCGATTCATCAAGTCCATGAAGATGGCTGGGGCATTGGTCAATCCAAAAGGCATGACCACGAACTCGTAATGCCCATAACGAGTCCTGAAGGCAGTCTTGGGGATATCTCTCTCTGCTACTCTGACCTGATAATAGCCAGATCTCAGGTCAATCTTGGAGAACACCGCTACACCTCTCAACTGATCAAAGAGGTCGTCGATCCTTGGCAGGGGATACTTATTCTTCACCGTCATGCTGTTCAGCTCTCTGTAGTCGATGCACATCCGCATTAACCTATCCTTCTTCTTCACAAATAAAATTGGAGCTTCCCACGGTGAACAGCTCGGTCTGATAAATTTCTTATCAACCAGCTCCTGCAACTGCTTCTTCAACTCTTGGAGCTCAGCTGGAGCCATCCGATACGGAGCCTTAGAAATTAGAGCCATACCCGGGAGAAACTCGACACTGAACTCCAACTCCTGATCTGGAGGTAGCCCTGGCAACTCATCTGGGAAGACATCTCTGAAATCTCTGACAACTAGCACCTCCTCGATACTTGGCCCCACTGAACTGCTGCACACGACATTGGCCAAGTACCCTACACATCCCTGCCTCATCAATCTGCTCACCTGGATGCACGAGATCATCATACTCTCTACTCTGCCCTCACCGAACACAAAACAATCAAGGCCTATGTGGAATCTAACCTTCTTTCTTCTACAGTTTATCTCGACATCATATTTTCCCAAGAAATCCATCCTCAAGATCATGTCAAAATCTGTTAACTCCAGTAGAATCAGATCGATACTCATGGGCCTACCCATCACCTCTATCATCTGATCTAAGAGGACTCTATCGCTCACTACATAACCCCCATCTGGCATCTCCACAAAGATACTCCTATCAGCGACACTAGGGTCAACCCCTAATCTCTCTACCACTCCCCCGGAAATGAAGTTGTGTGTAGCCCCGCAATCAACCAAAATAAACAAAGGAGTACCAAGGTAAAGAATCTGACCAGTAACTGCATGGGGTATGACATCTGCCTGCTCCTGGCGGACAGCATAGACTCTGGCTCTACTGCCACCACCTCCATCTCCTCTTGAGGTGCCAGCACCTCTTCCAGGTGCTCCACCTCTGAGCCTGGGAAAATCTGCTCTGCCCCGCTCTGCTCCACCTCTCTCTAGACCGCCTCTAGGTGGACCTCCTCTACCTCTAGGCTGACTACCGTTGCCTCTGTCGGGCCCAACACTAGCTCCACCTCTGGCTGGACACTCAAACATCCTGTGCCCTGGTTGACGGCACAAGTAACACACAATCTGACCAGCAAGGCACTCGCTAGAATGTCGTCTACCACACCGAGGACACTGTGGCAGGGAAAACTGTGGTGCAGTCCTCTGTCTCTAGACACTTTTAGCTGATCTCTTGGCAGACATTGGCCTCTTGCCCTTATCTCTGTCGTCTGCTCTCTGCTCTCTGCTCTCTGCTCTCTGCTCATGGTGCCCATCCTCTGAAGATCGGCCTCTGATCTGAGGGCTCTCCCCAAGGCATCACTGAACTATTGGGGAGGATACGGTCCCATCGTGACATCCTTGGCTATCGTCGGGTGTAAGCCATAGATGAATTTCTGCACTCGCCCCATCTCAGTCCCCGCCAAACTAGGGACAAATCGCGCCAAGGCATTGAACCTGGTGGTATACTCTTTCACCGAGCTAGGGCCCTGAACCAAATCAATGAACTCTTGGGCCTTCACATACATCAACTCTGTGCCCCAGTACTCGACATCAAACAGCTGTCTGAACTCTGACCAGGTCATCTGCTGCTTGGGGATGGTAGCCTTAGCTAGGCTCCACCAAACCTTGGCATCACCTCGAAGATGAAATATCGTAAATTTGACTTTCTCTCTCTCGAATAACGTGAAGAGACCTATGATGCTCTCTACTAACTCTATCCATTCTTCTGCCACTGCGGGATCTCTGGACCCACTGAATTTCATTGGCTGATACGGCCCTGGCAGATGGTAGATGGGATGCAGCCTCTCTGATGAACTAGTGTCGACTGTCTCTGTACTCATGGCATGGTTGTACTCTGTGAACCCAATCGGATACTGATACCCTTCTCTGACAGGCTAAAGCTGAAACTGATAACCCTCTCTAGCTGATTGAGGTTGAGAATAGTACTGTGGCTGAGGCTGGGACTATGGCTAAAACTGTGGCTGTGCTGTTCTTCTTCTGGAAGACTGATAAGTTTCATGCTGAGGGGGATTCACTCTAGCTGGTTCTTGAACATTTCCCACACCAGCCTGCTGTAGACTCTCTCTGACCACTTCCCCAATCATTTCTCTGAGCTGATTGGGTCTGACTGTCACATGGGAGGTACCTTGAGATCTCCTCCTACCACTCACACTCATGGGTTGGACAGGAGGGCTACTACTGCTGGTCTCATCTATATATCTAGGCACATATTCTTCTCTATCTATAGCATCACAAGCAAACAGGGGTTAGAAACATAAATTACAGCAAAACTGGAAAGAAATACCTGATTGTGCTATGAGGAGGGCCTGGACGATGGCTGCGAGGAGAGAAAACGAACGCTACACACTTACAACTCAAATCTCTACTAGAATGGCACAGAGAAACGCTCTGATACCAACTTGTAGGACCCGCCGCCCCGAGTACCCCTGCTGCTAAAGAAACACTATTCTTTTATTTAATAAACTGGAAACTGGGTACCCGAGACGGGAATCCTACGAAAAAGAAAAGAACCCTACTGCTAGATACATGAGCGGAAGCTGAAACTGAACTGAAATGTACAATGAGTCCAACTGGCTCCTTACATATATATATATATATATATATTTATCTGTTCTGTACATCTGGTTACATTTACATTGATGTACAAGACCTCACCGGTCCAAAATCTAAAAATACAATTGAAAACTGTGTGTGTGGGGTCCCCTCTCGCGAGCCTCAGTCCACCCGCTCCTCGCCAGCAGCAAACGGACCTGAAAAGAAAGGAGGAAGGAAAGGGATGAGTGATAAGGATCACCCAGCAAGCATTTCCTACTTCCCTCAACCCAAGCAAGCACAAACAAGGGCAAACCTACCTGATCTCGGCCTTATCATACATCTATGCGCTTGCGGGTGCTGAAACTGAATATTGAATTATAGTTTCTCATTATTAACTAATTACTGAAATGAATGTCATGACATGAAAACTGAAATCTGAATATGCATGCATGCTAATCTCTGTATGTACCCAAAGGTACCTACTGTGCTGATCAGGCTGATGAACACAGGGATTTGGTATCCTGGCCAAGTGGGCTGAACATTCTAGCTACTGGCTAGAAAGCTGAATCTGGTATACTGAGCAGATTGACTGGTGTCAGAAAGTTGGGTCCCACAGATGCCCCCTCGAGTTCACCCCAAAACTGAAACCCATGCATTGGGTTCTGAATGTTGAAACTACTGAATTCAGATCCCTGGATCCTTCTTCCGACTACATGCTGTGCTATGAATGCATATGCTGTATGCCTTAGCTGATTTTTGGATTATCTGATGATTATTAACTTTCTGGATGGATTACCAAGCCTTTATTAAGTCTTTTCTGAAATTCTGGGAGAAATTGGCTGACACACGACCGTGCAAGGAAAGCACACGGTCGTGCAGCACACACACATGGTCGTTCAAAAAGGGAACACACCGTCATGCATGCACACACAGCCGTGCCCAACAAAGGCACACGGGCGTGTGCTTAGACACACTGGACCGTGCCCCGGTTGTGTGTCTGGTCGTGCAAGCTACTGGAATCTGATGGTCATTTCAAGCATAAAGCGAACACACGGTCGTGTGCCCCAGGACACACGATTGTGTGCCCTGCATTCCTGGCCGTGTGCACAACATGCACACGGGCGTGCGCTCCAAAACCAAAGGCACACGGGCGTGCGTCTGCGGACACACGGGCGTGCACCTGGTTTTATAGCAGCAGAACCCAGCTGGAAATGCAGGAAACCAACCCCAAATCTCATCCAATCTGAAATTAAACTTATACACACTTCAATGGCACTCCAATAAATACATATCCATCATCAATTTCAGTAATCATCTAGAACTACGGATTCCACCATGGAAAGCCAAGCTTTCCCTCACAATACACACACAACACACAGCAACATATTTCTGGGTGGAAGGCAAGCATTTCAATCATCAATTTCATCACATCTAAACATTCAAACATGCTGGAAACGTAACCACACATCTCCAAACATCATCAGACAATCATCAAACAAGCTGGGAAGGCACTGAAGAGGTAGGAACACTTACCTCTTGACATGGCTGCTGGAGATTTCTAATCCAAGCTATTCTCTCTGATCTCTTGCTGGATTGGGAGCTGCTGGAAATTGGATTTCGCATCTAGGGCTGAGAGCTGCTGAAAACAGAGAAGAGAGTTGGCTGAAACAGGTGAGAAATGCAATAAACTCTCGTCTCTCTCTCTTTTCTACCCACCTGCACGAGCGTGCAGGGAAAAGTGCACGGGAGTGCACCAAGGAAAAATGAAAAAAATTCATTTCCCGCGCTTCGCATGATTAAAACCTCCCTAAAGGCATCATACGAAGGCCTCACAGCCCTGGAAAACTTCTATCTCACCCTTGAACTCTTCTAGACCCCCAATCTATCACTGAATTCTATTTCTAACCCCAAAACTCTACCCCTAAGGGCTTTCTAAAACCTGGGATGCTACATTTAATGTTTTAAATCATTTAAATTCACAAGCGAGCTTTATTTTTGTGAAGAAGGACAAGTTTTATTGGCCAAAAGATTGACGTTGGCTAAATGCAATTTGTCTTTGTTAAAAGTAGCAAATCAGTTATTTGGATCAAATTCAAGCTCATATAAATTGAACACCTCAATCAAAGGTAAAACTTCTTTTACTTGGTGTTTTTATCACTATCGTGGGCTTGTTTTTCTAATGGGATTTGATTACCTTCAATATTAATAGAGTCAATGTCAACAATTTTTGTTAGACTTTTCTTTAATCTTTTGAAATAATTAGATATTATAAATGTCAAGTGGGAAAATATAATTTGATATATGTAATATAAGTGATTGATTCTTCACACAAAAAAAGAAAAACAACTTAAAATATATGACTTTTAAGAGAAGAGATGAGGTAAAATGATTCAGATTTGTTGGACCCTTGTGGATTTTGAATTGATGCAAAACATATGTTAAAATATCTAACCGATCCATGCATATATCGAATATTACAAATAGGATCAAAGGGTTTATTTTTTGCAGAAATTATCTAACACATGATCGTGCGTAATCAGACCGCACAATTGTGTTATCTTTATTGCACTTCAGATTTGCTTAAAGAAGGCACATGACCATGTGTATGAGGCACATGACCATGTGTATAAGGCACACAGCCATGTGTATAAGGCACACGACCATGTGTATAAGGCACACACCCGTGTGTTTTGAGGCACACACCCATGTGTATGGGGTGCATGACCATGCGCATGACGCACACTCCCATGTGCCATGAAGAAAATTTATACACACCCGTGTAATAAAAACACACGCCCGTGTGCAAGGTAAAAATTCAGCCGTACGGTTCCCTGTGCTGATCATGCGTGTATCCGTGCTTGCTTCTGGAATCCAAAAGTAGATGAAAGAAAAATTGACACACGCCCGTGTGATGAAGATACGCACGCTTGTGCTAGCACAAAAATGACCGTTGGAAATGTAGAAAAAGGGAAGCACGACCGTGCAAGAAAAGTGACATGCCGGTGCAGTTTTTCAGAAACTCTCCAACGGCTCTCAAGTTAGCAAGTAACGGTTATATTCTTCCATTTCCTATAAATTGGAGCTGATTTGAAGATTGAGGGGTTAGAGAATTAGCACTACAACTTCCATTCTTTCATTCTCTAAACTCTTCTCCAAATTTCTCTCACAAACATATTTGTAAACCTTTAGAGAGAAACCTTGAGCTTAATTGTTATATTAGCCTTGTGAGGCAAATTATTGTAAAAATTCCACAAACCCATGGGCGCAATCCATTGTATCAAAACTAGTGTGAAGGCCGAAATCCCTTGTTAAAAAAACTATTGTAACTTTGGGTTAAAGTTAGTGGAAGAAAATCTTCAAGCGGGGTTGCTTGGAGTAGTGGGCATAGGAGGCGTGGAGAAGCTCGAACCACTCTAAAATCGACTGAGCATTTCTTTCTCTTTACTCTCTTTATTTATATTTGCTTAGTCGTATATTTAATTGTGTTTAATTGTTTTTATATATTTGCATATTTGAGTTGGTAGAATAGGAAAAACGTTTTAAACTTGATAAATTTTTAATTAACCTATTCACTCCCCCTCTAGGTTATTTGCCACATTGTTTTTGGGGTTTAACAAGATTATATGTGTCATGAATGATCTTGTGTGATTGGCATCCCCCAATATGACCATAATCCCACCTCTTGTGTTGCACACACACCACCCAACTTAAAACCTTACCTATTTTTCACAATATTATAGTTCACATTGACATTTTCACAAATTGCTAATCCTAATTCTCACAAAATTATTATACTTTCATATCAATTGGTCAATTACTTAAAACTAAATCTTAAAAAGTCTCACAACAAAATTACATTTTCACATCAAAATATGTATTAAAATTTTAATTCTTGTTTTGAATACAACTTGAATAATTTGAGGTGAAAAAAAAAATGATAAACAATGAGACACAATTGTAAGCAACTCTCATAAATTAGATAATTAGAACATTCAGTAAATAAAGACATTAAAAAAAAAAGCAGAAATTACTCACCAATTTATAAATTTTCGTACAAATTTTATAATGAAAACAATGTTTATGAAACAAAACAATAAAACCATAGGGATATGATATTTTCCACTTTAAAAATTGGTTTTAATGAATAAGGTTTGAAAATTTGAAAGTGACAAGTGAATTAGGGATTTTAAGGAATTTGGGTCGCATTGATTTAGGCTACATCATGAATTTGACAAAAAAGTGGGAATAATAATTTTTTGGCCAAACGACTAAGTCCCACCCAAGGTTCCTTATCTAAACAAATTTTAAAAAGCCAAATACTCGTTTTGGTTCTTTAAAAAAAACTAAGATACTCTTCATAAAATAAATGATATTAATATTAATATTAAAATAAAAATTAATATAAAATAATTATAAAAAATATAAAAAACTAATTAAAATTTTTAAAATATAAAAATAAAATAAAATTTTAAAAAAGCGACCACCACCACCGCTAGTAGCGTCACTAACAATGGTGGCCACTATTAAGCTAATTAAATAACCGAAAACAACCATCTAATTTTATTGGTAGTTGAATCTAGTTGTCTCGATGATAGAAGTGGCCAAGGAGGAGATGGTCATCCATCGGAAAAGGTTGAAAACGGTCAATATATTTAAAATCGATTATTTCTAAACATTCTAGATGGTAGAGGTAGCCAAATTTGGATGTTTTCACTAGATCTTTAATGATCAAATCAAGTCGTCTCCACCATTAAGGTGGCTAAATTTTACTGTTAATGAAACTCGATAATCATTTCTAATCACTTAATTAAGTTAACAGTAGTTATCCTCGTTAGCGACGCTATCAACAGTGATGACTATCTTTTTTGAAATTTTTTTTATTTTTAAAATTATTATTAATTTATTATTAATATTTTAATATTATATTAATATTATTTTTATTTTAATTTTTAATTAATTTTGTTTAAAAAATATAAAATAATTTTATTTTTTTACTATAATTAACATATAAATATTTGATTTTTAAAATTTTTGAATAAAAATTTATCATTTAATAAAACCTGAGTGAAAAAAAAAAAAAAAAAAAAGGTGTTTGGCCTAATTTGTTTAAGTGGAGCGTAGTACGAAAGTCCAAACTCCTATATAAATAAATATTATATTAAAATATATAAATTAGAGTGGATTTAGCAAATATATTAGGCCCTCACATGTACGCATATACATTTCAATCAGATTATGCAACACGGGTCCTCGTAAAATAGTTTCTTTATTGCATCTGAGATTCTGGGCGGCAGGCAGGTTGACTTTGCTATGTGTTTCAAGTTAAACCTTATAAACTCTTTATCCAATTGACTACGAGAATCGTGCAGGATGCTACCCTATCGATATCAGAGACCATGGACATTGATAATGATCATTAATTGAGATTGATAAAACTACTTTTAAGAAAGTTTTTCCTCCTAGTTTCTAAATTATATCTCTGAAATGTTTTATCAAAGACTTTCGTTAAGGTTCTTTTAAAAACTTTGAATTTATCAAAGAGATAGTCATTTACTTTTTTTTTTTCTCTTTTGTCTATTTTCTAACATTCGATTCACCTAAGTAAAAGTATTTTCTCTTTCTAGAATAAAGATATATTTTAAGTTCTTTTTGCAGAGTTTCTATCAAGTATATCCATATCCGTTAAAAGTATTTTTAGCCAATTGAAAACATTATTCTATTTTGTTGACTAAGCTATCTAGTCTGCTAGATAAATATATTATAAAAGCACTGTTTGTCATAGAAAAGTAAATAATAATTAATAGTAATAATAATAATAATAATAATCTTTGTAGAAAGCCTCGCGATGGCCCCAACAAGTTTCAGGAATTAAGTACCAAAAAAAAAAAAAACAGGTCTCAGGTATTTACCATTTACCTAGGAAAAAAAAAAAAAAGGGAGAGAGTTCTTGTGTTCATATTTTGGAGAATTACAATGGTATTAGAAAAGTAGTAATAAACAAAGATTAAAGAAGCAGAGAGAATTCTTGTGTTCATACTTTGGATAATTACAATGGTGTTAGAAAAAGTGATAATAAACAAAGATTAACGAAGCATGGGGAAAAAGTATCTTTTTCAAGAAATCCAATACGCAACAAACTACTTTAGACGTCCTTTTAGCTAAGAAAAACAAGCATGCATGATGGCAGGTTAGTATAAAAAATAGTTAATTAATTGGCTTTCCATGAAGACATTGGAAAAAAAAATCACAGACGACATGAAAACAACTGATTAAGGAAACTTTGTTTCCACAAGTGTTTACACGCCATAGCAGTTAGGCACCTGTAATGTCTTCATTATAAGTATAAAAGACACTGACAAGATAGCCAAACTAGATATAACCCTTCATCCAAACCGATATCATAATAAAATATAATACGGAGCCTATTAAAAATATAGATCAATAAGGTATGTGTTTAAAAGCCCTTAAAAATAAAGGTTTATGGTAAAAAAATATTTAATATTAAACTTGTTTAATATATTTATATCATTAAAGAATTATTAAAATAATTATTATTTAAAATTATAAATATTTTTAAATTAATTTTATGTTACATAAATCTATATCCGTCCATAACAGTATTGTATTATTTTTTTTCTTCAAATACAACAATTAATTTAATAAATCTTGAGAAAATTAAAGGCAGTAAATTAAATTATAATGCATGCATGAAAATTAAGGGGACAAAGCAAATTAGTTTACGTGAGCATGGGAGTCATGTGGGAATCACACGAGGAAGGACAGGGAAGCACATGCGAGGAAGCATAGAACACCTGTAAAATTAAGCACAAAATATTTAATGCGTGTGAAGGTATGGGGAGGAGCATTTGGGTAAAATGGTATCCATAGCCTTGAGTGATGCTGAGGTTCATGGGAACAACATGGCCCATTTGGTAACCCAAAAAAAAAAACAACATGGCCCATTTCAACATGCCTCATTCTCCCCCTAATCACCCCCTCGCCCATACCAAAAAATTCTAGTACACTCAAATCGGGCTCCACTTTTGGCTTGGTATTGTTTTCTTTGGAAATTTTATTTGAATCATTGCATAATCACTGATGAGAGGTTCTGGTTTTTCTTGTCTCTCCTTTCAGCCATAATACAAAATAGATAATCGGATCTTTACCTACTTGTGTTTTAATTTTTCTTTTGGGCATATTCTATATGCGGGTTTTGGTATTAATTTTATAGAAATTAAGCATGATATGTAGTTTAATAATATTATTAACAAAAAACATTTTACATTTTTTTATAGAAATGCTTATACATTAAGCGCTTTTTCTACAAGTAGTGCTTAGGCTAGTTCGTGTGTAATTATAATTAACAAGTGTATTGAATGTGAAAAACATCTTGTATTAGATGGAATGGATACATACAAACTCACTAACTGGTTTACTTGTATTAAACAATACGACACTACTTAATACAGAAATTAAAACGTGATTTTAATTATTTAATAAATGATTTAGACTGTATTTATAAGGTCCCAAGTACGAAGTCAACAAATACGAAATATGCACATGAAATGTATTTTGAAGCCTTAATTTAGAATTTTTTTGAAGATCCTATACAGATATGTTATAATGATTACAGACACCATTAAGCATATTTCCATTACAAGTTTCTTTTTGCTAGTTTGTGTATAGCTTTTAGGATGCCACCCACTGGATCCAGACACAAAGTAAAAGAAGAACGAGTTAAATTTTTTTTTTCCAAAAGTCAAACGTCTGAACTAAAGTTTGACACGTAAAATTTGAATATTTTTGTCACAGTCGCTGGAAAGGTTGTCTTTGAAAAATTATATTTCAAAAGGAAGGTCTTAATTGAACGGTACTAATAGAAAAACTTTTGGTGAAGCTTTTTCTTCTTGTTCAACGACTCTTGCAGTTTATAGAGGAATATTGCCAACTTAAATTCAATAATAATGACGTTAGGTGATTGTATTTATGCAGGAAAATAATGGTCGTTAGGTGATTGTATAAATAATAACATTTTCGGTAAATGAAAGATTAAAGCAATAATTTACGTAAGTATTAGCTAGCATTTAATTCTTAATTTTCCTTTTGGTGACCCTTCTTTAATTTTACATCACACAGACAATAATAATGACGAAGATGGTGGTGGCGGTGGTGGTGGAGCAATGATGATAGAGGGATTGATTTTATTGCAACAATGATAATGGTGATAAAAATGGTGACAGTAAGAATATTTGATTGTACTGTATAGCCTTATAATTCAGTACATGTTTGAGCCAGAAAACTTAACCAAATTAATAGATACTCAATCGAAGCCGATGGAGTTATCTTAAAAGGTTATAAGATTTGGTGCATGTTTCATGCAAAAACAAACCAACCATCCCATCATACTCGATGACATTCTCAAAGGAACAAAAATACGAATGATATTAATTGATGTTTTAAAAGCAACTTTGGCGGATCGACGATTCTTTCATGAAACATCATTACTTCAGAAGTTAAAGAGGGCGGGGACCGGGTTAGGGTTGGTGCATTTCATGGGGATGTGTCGTCGTCTATTGTTTAAGATACCTCCTTTTTGAAACTCTCCCAACATTTGCGTTGTATATTGCTTCGAAAGTTGTGGGAAATTCCCTAATATCCAGCACAAGTGTCACTTGGGGCGTCTCAGAGTTTCGACAGACCTTGAAAGTTCATGTCTTGTCTTATTTATGAACCAACCCCACCCCAGCCCACCACCCAAAACTTAAAATAAGAAATTTACCCAAATTAAAAGCATGGCTTCATGTGATCATTTTGTATTTGCTTTCATATCTATTCATTGTTGGTGGATCTTGTCCATTTACGATTGTCTTACATCAGATTTAAGGCCATGTATATATGCCGTATGTATACACCGAACAGATTTATATTTATTAATAAATCAACATATATAGACTCTTTCAGCAAATGGTGAAGAAAAAATTTTATACGATTATAATTAGTTTGTTTTTGTTCCCATTTCAGTAGAGGTCAAATGGTTAAATGAATTATAAAGAAGTGCAAGGCAATCCTCTCTCTTCTCCTGCCATAGATCTTCTGGGCAGATTATTGCACTTCCCTACGACTTGGGCTTGTTTTATCAATGGGTGCTCCAAATTACAGTATTCCGCTGAAGGCCCAGATTCTTGAAACTGCTCCAGAACTATGTCCATGGCCCTCAACTAGTTGGCTGAACTTCTAACTCAATGATAATCATATTCTGCCAGCCTATCTTGTACTAATTTTTGTTGAGAGATTATTTTGGGCTAGGTTCTCTAGCGTCATATATTCACCTCATAGTGGAGCCCAGACTAAATTTAAGTCAAAAATTATATCTGTTATCATAGATAAATTGATTTAAAGATTCGAGTTTAAACTTGTTTTAAATTGAATAAAAAATTTTATCATTTCCTAATCAAGTTCGATCCTTGATTTAACAAATTAAGCAAGTTTTAGTCTCAATTTTTTCAACTCGTCAATCTTGAGCTAATTTCAAGTTAAACTTTTTAAATTTGTATCAACTCAAAATGACCTTTATATTCGTGCTAGATTAAATCTAGCCCTGATCCACCCTTTTAAAACTATTCCAGGAGGAGATTCTAAGGCCTAAATAAATAAATTTGGACTTTGCTCCAACGTTGGATGAACAACTTGTATTACACTAGTAATTTGTAATTGATGGAAGGGAGAATAACTATGTACCACCTAACAATGATAAGTTATCACTTTCAAGTTGATAAATGACATTTTTTCACGTTCTCTTAAACACTATTAATGAAATTAGATAATTTTTAGAATGGATATATTGAAAAAAAAAAATACCTTTCATAACTTTTAATTTACTAAAAATAAATAACATTTTATTCTCAAATTTTATTAAATATAATTAAATTTTAAAAACTAAAATACTTATCAGTGACAACTAGAGTCACACTAAATGCATTTCAATTAGAATAGTATTAAAATATTACAATTCTAGTTAGAATCACATTTAAATAGTGTAATTCAACTGTAATCACACTATTTTGATATGATTTTTATTCAAAAAAAATCAATGATTTCAATTGGAATCACATTGAAATTATGCAAATCTAATTAGAATTACACTGATAAAATGTGATTTCAATATAATTATAACATTACGAAGCGATTTTTAAATAATCACATTGGAATGGTGAGATTTAAAAAAAAAACTCACATTATTTTGATACAATTTCAATGAAATCACTCCATTTTGGTGTGATTCTAGCCCTAATTTCAATTATAAATGATGCAATTCTGAATTTGAGATTAGTTGGAGTTAAAGTTGGGATATTATTTTTTTGTTTTTTTTAAATTGAAGATAGATGTTTAAGTGATAAATTCAAAATCGCTAAGAGAAAATATAATTTGTTTATACTTTAGAGAGTGTAAATGATAGTAATTATATAATATTTACATATTTTATAAACTAATAAAAATACCCTTAAATACTAAAATTAACGTTTGATTTTGTGCATAATGCAAGAAAATATCATTTTTAATTTTAAGAATGAGAATTTATCAATTCTAAGTGATAAATTCAAAATTACCAAGAGAAATTATAATTTATTTATATTTTATAGTGTAAATGATATTAATTATATAATGTTTATATATTAATTATATAATATTTATATATTTCATAAACTAATAAAATTACCTTTAAATATTAAAACTAATGTTTGATTTTTTTGCAGAACGTAGGAAATATAATTTTTTAATTTTAACAGTGAGAACTTATCATTTTGTGATAATTTAGATGGGAAGTAATCCCTTGGCATGAACAGTGTAATACGTTATTTAGACCCTGCTTTTTATGTGGCTGAGTTATTTATTTATTTAACTGGGCTGCTTTTTTTTCATTCTTGAACAGAAGCAATTGACCAGTTCACCCTAAAAGCAGCTCTCTTTTTTTTTTTTGGTGTCTTTTGGAGTAATATTAGGGTTCATGTATACCTGGCGAATTTCGAAGTATTATGAGAAACTATTAACGACATTCGGGAGCACGTATTCCACATCCAAACACCAACAATTAATGCTTACTGACTCCTCTTCAGTTTATTTTAATTTAAGCTGTTAAGAAAAACAATTAAAGAACATCCAATCACGCTTTTATTTCTAGATTATTAAAGCAATAAAAGTTCTTTGTTCTTTTAGCTACACACATATTAATTAGATTAAGAAACGGCTACCCATAAATAAATTATACTGTATTTTATTAATCCAAATAGCAAGAGCAGCCAAAAAATATATATATTGAAAGAACTATCATTATCTTGTCAACACCCTAATCGAGATAAAAATACTGCTAACTTCTTCTTCCTGGAGATAGAATAACCAAGGACATTCATCCCCCACCAATTGTTTAATAAATAAGTACCTTACAACAAAGAACCCATTATTTTGTTAGTGAGTGTCACTATCTCTAAATAAATAAATAAGTATGATTAATTAAATTAATTTGAAATTGCAAAAAGTTTGAAAAGAAGGTCGAGCCAGCTCTGGCTTTTGTCGCGGCATGCGTGACCAGAAGGCCATACTCAAGGTTTCATTTGGTGTTTAATATGGTCAAGGCATCGACAGAATGTGGCCTTCAAAAGTAACTTAAATTTTTTAAATTTTGGTCGTATGCACCGAGTTTCTTTTATGTTGCTGCTTCTTGACGGAGGATATGCTTCCTCGTCGCTTTAACAAAATCCATCACTTAAATGAAAGCTTTATTGGCACTTACAAAATACTGTGCTAATAAATTTCCAAGCTGCCTTCGGGATTGTTAACGTATATTCGCCATTGATTTGCTAACATGCCTCTATGTATATACCTCTCCAAAGTTTATGATAAAATATACTGATTCCCTACGCATATATACGAAAATCCACGACACATAGAGACGAAGTGTGGATCTTGGACCTCTTTATAAATTTGTGCAAGATGACTTTTACTGTCGAATATGTAAGTTATTTTATAGATAACTTATAATACTACCATGTATCTGTTTGAAAAAGAGAACTGAAATTGGAAACTTAATTGCATTTATTCTTTTCCAATGCCCATCTCTATTCCTTCTCGGCCTTAATTACAGTTATAGATTGACTATGGCTTATAATCGATACATACATATGTTCCACTGATATTCTAATAAATATTTTAACAAACAAGAAATTAGAAAATTTGACAGTATTTTCTAACTCGGGATCGAGCATATCCTATGGAGTTCATTTTGCTTTTCTCATTTCATGTATTGCTGTAACAGCTTACAAAATATTTTTAGTTTCTGTATGAATGCCGCCTTCATATAATCAAGGCAGCTGGGCAAGCGCAAGTTTAGAAATCCATGTCAGATTAATTGGGATATCGATGAAACTAAAATACATATGAATTGCATGGAAAAAATATGTATTCACGGGTTATAGTGGTGGATCTCAAGCAATTATTCATTAAAAATGCTATGGTTGTATATATTATAGTGCCATCTGCTTTCGTGGAATTTTGTATCGTTGCTGTTTGTTAAGAATGTTGGAGCATTAACAAGAATTATATTCCGTCATTTGTATTTGTCTGCAACCTTCAGAGCAATTTTCCAAGATATACTCTCACAAACATACGTGAACGTAATCCATCAATACATATATATTTTAGATAATATTAAAAAATTAAACTATGTATAAATTTATCCAGATTACCACTTGCCTATCCGGTATCTTACTTACAATTATAAATATTTTTATTTTCTTCTACAAGTTGGTACAGAGCTGACAAATTTCAACATGACAAGGATAAGCTCAGGAGCAGTAGATAAACTAAAGTTTGAAGTTTCTTTAGTTGGGTTTTTGTACGCAGACAGGATAACTATTAATGTACACTTTCTGTTGTAACAGACTAAACCCAACGTGTGTATCTTAGTTTGTGTTAATAAAATTCTTAACTTTGACATTTCTTTATATAGGATCAGAGCCTGATTATACCGTTTGAGAAGGGTAAAATCTGCATTTTCCATGATAGGTAATTGGTAGAAGTGAGCCCATAAAAGTAGATTAAAACTGAATCAAAATAGTTAGGAATTAGTCATGTGAAGACTTGAAGAAGCCTCCTAACACAAGTTTGCTTTTTGAATACATTTTATGTTTGTATTTATATGTTATGATTTTATCATTAAAAAACGCAATTACCAAAAAAAAAAATATAGTTAGGAATTAAGTATTAAATCAGTATATTAATGCTAGTAACCTGGAGTTGCTCGAAGAGCAGCTAAGCAAAATTTCAAAACTCAAACGGAGATCTAGGTCTTAATGACAAAATCACCGTTTTTCACTAAAACGAAAATCATAACATATAAATACAAACATAAAATGTATTCAAAAAGCAAACTTGTGTTAGGAGGCTTTTTCAAGTCTTCACATGACTTATAAATTACTTTTCTAACGTCTCATAGGTCGAAGACACTTGAGAAGTCCACATAGAGCAATTGGAGGAGGCTTCACACACTTTCGCGATACTAGTGCTTAATGGTGTATGATTGTGAATAAGGTTTGTATGAGTGTGACTGTCTAAAAAAAGTTATGCGTGAAGGAAAAATCATTACACTTTCTTATATAAAGATATAGTCATGGGTGTGACTTCAAAAATGTATGTCTGTGAATACAGTTCATACATTAGCATTAAGATAACGCATGACTTTATCCACATTGCGTAAGATTTGCAAAACGTTGAGATCATGTTAATCATCAACTAACTACACATACATGTACACCTGTGCATCAACAGATTGTTTGAATTGTTAATTCATTTGACTTAGTCAAACACAATCCTATGCATCTGATATCAAATGCATGATCCTTAAGCTCCATATTATCTCAACAATGTTTAAATTCAAAACAAATTTAAATACAGATCATGCACGACCTCTAACAAAACATTACAACCACCTGAATAACAACATATCAGCAAACACCTATAGGTTTGATCAACTTAATGATTAACATACAATATGATTCATTTGTCATCATGTCTTACAAGGTTGAAATATTAATATGTGTATATCTTAGGTATCCCTTACATATGCAAGTATCCAAACTGAAATATTAGATACAACTCTAATCAATCCAACTATAGCCATAGTTTTAGTGGTTATGGATAACATAACTAAGACATAGCTCTTGTACTCAAACGTGAAGAATCATATGTTGATATACCATAACCTTTATGTTGATGAAGACACAGCTAATCACTCACTTTTACAACACCTTATTTATGGTGGTGTGTTTGATGATATCAAACGACATCACTTATAGGATAAAATGATCTAATGACCTTAAGTCAAAGGACTGCATGTATTTATAAAGTTAAAATGACATTTTTATAAACACATGAAACACTATCTATATAGAGTGCCTTTTAGTGAGTCAATTTAATGAATATGATCAATAAATTATACATCCATATGTGAGACTAGGTTGCAAGCAATATACCTTGATACATGTAAATTGTCACCACTTTTCTATAAGATCACTCACACTATAAAAATCTCCACACCATCGCTTATGTCCTAGATTCATAGTGACGTTGGGATTATGAACAATTTTGGTATAGCTACTAATGAGTGCATATGAAAAGTATGATTAGTCATCTAATTCCATTGTCTTGGTTCAATTATACTAAGGGCACATTATATGTACATATTAAACAATAATATAATTGAATACCTTATCTTATTAATAACAAAATGTATTTACAAATTATAGACAAACATATAAGTAAATCCATGGAAATATATTAACAGATACATAGCTATAGGACACCAATCCTAACAATTAGAGCATGTCAATAAATGGTATTTAATCAAAGCAGATATAAGAAAATTCAATACTATTTATAAACACCTCTAAAGTGGTAGTCAAAAATGTAATATTTCGAGGTTAAAATGATTATCTTAGGTTATAAATCAAGGTTAAGAAAGAGATTACATAGTAAGAAAGAGAGTTGAAAGGGTTTATGAGTAAGATAATCACACACACACACACATACATATATATATATAGAGAGAGAGACAGAGAGAGAGTTGTATAGTGTAGAAAAGGGGAATCTAGAATTTTTTTCAGATACATGATTATACATCCCAGAGACACACGACCATGCGTTCTTGTTATCTCACTGCTATATATAAAGTAGATTTTTCCCAGTTATCGGATTAGCGTACCTATTCTTTCTTCTTTTGTCTCAGCCAACCTTAACCTTAAATTAGAAACAGATTAGCCAAAAGCAATTAGTTGAGCCAAAGATTAAGCAAGAATTATAGAGAAAGAGAGCATCAAAACTTGAGAGTTAAGTAATTTCTTACCTTTTCTCTATTTTCATAGCATGTATTCCTCTAGATTTAAGGTAAGTTAATGAGTGATGTATGTTTTATGAGTTAATAGTATGAGAAACATGATGAGATGATGAAATAGGAGAGATTTTATGAAGTTAAATGCTAAAATCATGCTTAAGATACATACATATATAATGTATAGTTTAAGGGTTTAGTGAATGCTTTAATAAAAATTGAGGTTATTTGATAGGGAAAACATGTATAAAGTAGTGTGCTACTCATGTATAAGTATGTGAATAAGTTTGATTGAGTTTTGAAGGGGTTTCGTGTTTGGATCTACAAATTCCAAAGATAAAGTTATAGACATGGAATGTGACACACGATCGTGCACTCGTAAGGACATTACCATACTATCATATTTTTGTATGGTTACGATTATGTATATGTATACACGACTAAATCCAAAGTATTAGTGCCTTGAGGGTACATAATCGTACGTCTCAGAATCACGGTCATGTATGTTCTAGTTAGCATGATTGTGCATAGGGGTAGCGATTTTGTATATGTGAGTGTCTATAGGCACGTACGATACAAAGTCACGATTATGCAGCTATGCACTATCATGCATATGATAAAGCATGACTGTGTAACAAGCAGATCTCACAAAGTAGAAAGTATAAAATTACAGAGTTAAGATCAAAACCTTATACCAATTTGAAAAGTTATAAAATTAAAGTTTGAAGCATATACAAGTATGAGAAAGTTGATAAACACGAAATATATAACAAAATAAGAACTTGATATGAGCATAAAGAATTAAATAGGAATAAAAAGTAAAGTGACAAAAATTATAGAATAGAAACCAAAAGTTACGGAACAAAATAAAAACTTAAGTTTATACAGATTAATCCAGTTTACATAAAAACCTAAAATTACATAAGCATGAAAAATTTAACAAGCAAATATTATAACTTAAAAGCCAAATTAGTTTACATATAATTTACTAACAAGATTGCTAAGTTACAAAATCAAAAATTTATATGAAGAGTACACAAAATAGAACTCAAATAGTGATCTAAAATTTGTATCCCTAACTTTCATAAATTCAACTCCAAAACTTATCACAACTACTACAAGTTCCAAGTCTTCAGTTTTCACCATGAAACATCTTACATTTAACACCAAGAAATGTAGGGGTTTGATGACAACTTCAATACCAATAACATAAGCTAAGATTTTGCTATAAAATAAACCTCAATAAGATGTTTCACCAACTTGAGAGTGATCCAACTATAAAGACTTTTATGAACAAGCTTAAAGGAAAACTCCACCCACTTGCTATAAGATTCATCAACTTGAATCTTCACCCCTAATTTCCTTCTTACAATAGAAATTTGGATAAAAGAAAAAATTTGGTTTACAAGAACACAAAGTTCTTTAAACAAAAGAGAAAAGCAAAAAAATTCAAATTTTTATTAATTCATCAAAAAGTTATTTACAAGGAGTTTATGTTGCCCTTATATAAGCAAGCTTTAACCATGGCTAAAACTATCTCTAGTTACCTAAGCTATGATACCATTTGCTTGAATAAAATAACACGAAAAAGACAAAATACAAATATATTTAAAGCTACCTAAAAACTAATAACAAAGCATAACTAAAATATAAACATATTTAAAACTCTATAACTTGTATGCTTCCAATCTTCATGTAGCTTCTCCTTGATTGGAATGCATTTGCTTGATCTTCAATTTGATTGTTTGATCTTGAATTTTAAGTTTAATTGTAACTAGATGTCGTTGAAAAGCGTTATAAACTCTAAGAATTTAAAGAGGGTACATTAGAAAAGCTCTAAAGGAAAAAGCATGCAAAATTGGCTAAAAAATGGCATAAAAATCGAATAAAAGCAGAATTGGGGTGTTATGGTGCCATGCTACAATGTAAGGGATAGAAACGTGATGTTGTAGTGACATGTTGCAGTGTATAGGTATGTATACAAGAATACATAGGTTAACAAGTATACAGGTACATAGGTGTTGGGACACACGGGCACACATACAGGCATACAAGAGTATGCACTTGCTTACTCGACAAGGCAATAGGTGCATGAACATGTACAGAAGTGCATGTGGTCGTGCACACAAGTAAAACATTTTCGTGCCTTGCTTATTTTTGACTTGATTCTTATTTGAATTAACTCTCATTTTTTTTGGCTCCATATGAAGTCATTTGATGACTTAGGAGACCTTAGGCTACCATACTTAAGGATGGGAATACTTAAAATTTATTCGAATGTATGATTTGAACCAATGCTTTTTCATCTTATATGTCATGATACCTTTAAAATTGGCATGCTTAGATTAAGTCATCCATTCCAAGGGCATGATCGGTCTTCCTTAATTACCTTAGATAGGATGAAAGCTTTTGGATTCACATCATACTCCTTTTGTTAAAGAGGATTTGACCTCAAATCTAGATTATTCAAATTCTCTACCAAGTAGGCTTTAAATTTCTCATTTAAGAAATTACCATCTTTCTTCAACAACCTTTCTTCAAAACCACTCATCTTTTTAGTCTCAAGTAAAACAGATTAGGACTTGCATAGAAAGTTAAAGGTTTAATTAGGTTGGCCTTAAGGAAAGTGTCATTTTGAAATTTTTTTTTGTGTAGGGGAGAGTGTTTGGGATAGTGTAGGGCTTGAGGACATAAGGGTAAGAGTAATGGTTTTATGGTTGAATTTTAAAATATAGTTGTTGGTCCTTCTATTATATAAAACCTCTTTATCATATAACCATGACTTGAATCTTATCTCTATTAGTTAACCATTGTAGTTGGTAAGGTTTTAGATGATTAAGGGTGGGCAAACTCAAATTTTTTGCAAGACTCAAAGAAACCACATTAGTGCAACTCCTGCTATCAATGATGACTAAACATATTTTGTTATTGATGGTGCACCTAGTGTGGAATAACTTCTCCGTTGGCTCTTTTTGTGTGATTAATTAAGGTTGTATCATCTTCTTTATCATGAGGAGCTCTTCTTAGTCTAGATAAACAAAGACTTCTTCATCACTTCCATTCACATCTTTTTCCCTCAAATTATCTTCTTGCCATGCCTCTTTAATAGTCATAATTACTTTAAAGGTCATGGTCCTCTTGTTAGGGTAATCGGTTTGAAAGTGTCCATACCCATGATATTTAAAACATATTTGATTCCTTAGAGTCATTCGAGCATTATCTACTAGTATTTTAGGTTTCTCTTTGCTTGTCTTAACTATCTAGTCTTTCCAAGGTCTTTTGGAGGAACATTGGACTCGAAAAAAGATAAGACTCCCCATTGGTAAGAATTTTTCTTAAAAGGCTTTTTAAGGTTGTTGTCCTTCATGGAGTGAAGCTGTTTTTTCCACCTTGAACGCCAAATTGCAAACATTATAGAATGAGTAGTATGCTCGTAAATTAACTTTGTAAGTTATCTTGTTGTGCAATCCTCTTATAAATCTGCTATCATGTGCTTCCTCTTTACTCTTCATTTTCAGATTTTTCAAACTTCTTAACATAATCTTTAATTTTCTTGTCTTCTTGTTTCAAATTATTAAGTTTGAAACAAAAGACTAATTTATGGTGTTCGAGTAAGAATCTTTTTTTATCATCCTATTTAGTTTTTTCAATGATCTTACTCAACTCTTTCCTCCTATTTCTCTCTCTTTCTTCATATTTATCCACCATAATGAGGCATAATCCTTGAATTTTAATGTGGCTACCTTACACTTTTTTTTATCATCATAGCCTTTATATTCGAAAACTTTCTCTATAGCATATAACCAATCTACAAAATCATTTGGGTTTAAGTTACCATTGAATTTCTATATCTCTACCTTCAATCTTCTATCATTGTCATCTTCTCTCCATCTTTTTCTTCTAGGTTCATCATCACCATTACTTACCTTACTAGGGATGAAAGTTTTCATAATAATTAAAGGTGTTTGAATAATGGTTCATTAGTGGTAATGAGAGGTTCTTTCTTGGATAGTTTAGGTGTGATATGTATGGTGAGGAAGTATGGGAGGTTCTTCATGATGAAGTGGGGTTCTAGCTTGATTTTGATTGTTTGACTCTTGAGTTTGTATGACTTTAACCAAATCATTAAACATACCATGGATGAGTCTTGTAAGGGTGTCAAACTTTTCATTCATCTCCATCCTTAACTCATGAATTTGCTCTTTTAACCTCATGTATCTAACCTTCTATGGTTGTAGGGGTGAATATGAACTATCGCTCCTAGTCATTTAGTTAGATTTGTTCAAGTTGAATTTGATTAAAAAAGTGTTTAAGATAAGATTTAAGGGGTATTAAGATTCTGTAAATAGTGTTTTCAAATTAGAAATAGTTTTTTTAGGTAGTAACTTAGGTCTAGGCTAAATGTTTGGGCTAAGGTATGGAATTGGGTTAGCGTGGATAAGAATTGAGTTGGGCTTGGGTATGGTAGTCAAATTTAGGCATTAGTTGGTGAATAAGGGTATTAAGGTATTTGTGGTTAGGGGTAATAGGTAATTGTGTGGTAGGGTCAAGATTAAAGGAAAAATTAGGTTTAAGGGTGATTAGACAAAGTGATTAAGGTTTAAATGTACTAGTATTGCTAGAGAAAGATTAACAATTAGATTAGCAAAAAAGTGCAAGTGGGTACTTAGAATAAGAAAATAATTTGAGGCAAGTATAGCTTGATTTGTTACATTAAATAGAAGGTAAGGACAAGGTAATATGATGGAAATTTTATGCATTAATGTGTGGTAAGGCTAATTTATGGGGGATATGTCTAGTAGTGTTTTCTGGTGATTCTCAACACTAAAAATTTTGGGAGATACTCTTGTCATGGTCATGAATTTGTCTTGTACCAGTGTCATGGTCATGACTGTTTTAGTCACACCTGTATATAGGCCAAATTTTGCCTATACATGTGGGCTTACATGCTTTGAAAATTTTGATGATTTCTAAGAGAATAAAGGTCATAGCCAACATAATCATGTTCACGCCCATGAAAAGCCCTAGCATGCCTATGAGGTTAATGTATTATGCTTATAATTGATGTAACTTTTATGTTTTGACCTTAGGTTGACTGTTATGGGTTAAATTACAACTTTTACATCTTTGGGGTGTGTTTGTAATTTTATGGGTTAAATTACAACTTTTACATCTTTAGGTGTGTTTGTAATTTTTTAAAATTACAAGGACTAAAAAATTTTGACACTTGGCTAATTAATTTATTAATTTTAATTGTATGCTATATGACTGATATTATATATGCATGATGCCCAGTATACAAGTCAAACTTGCCTATGTTTGTTTGGATATTATTCAAGAATATATATTGTAAAATGTTTATGTGTCTTGCCCTCTCTTTTGACTTCTTATCATGATTTCTTTTTTCACCTTACCCCCTCAAATGTAACTTAAAGTTTCTAATTTTACAATGTAAAATTTAGAATATAAGTTACTTGTATATTTCTTATAAATATGTAACTAGGAGACGAAGCTTTGTAAATCACTTGAAGACTCAAAGAAAAAGAGCAACATACTTGAGATCTCGAGATTGAAGAATAAAACCTAAGTTGATTAGTCACCTTTTGTCTCGGAGCCTAATATTAGTTGTGTATTTGTATACTTACACAATTTATTTTACATTGTAAAATGTATGCTTAGGTTTTATTTTTGCAAATAACACATCATATGTGGAGTAAAACGCTTCTAAATACTAAATGGCTAATAAACTAAAGAAAGGTGAATAGATTATTTGAAAAACTTTTGCAAATTTAAACTTTTTCAACCAAAATCAATTAGTCAACATAATCAATTAATTAATTCAAATCGACCAAGCAATCAATCAACTAACATAAAGCGATAAACATAAATAAAGAGAGTAAGGATAGAAATTGCTCAATCGATTTTAGAGTGATTTAAAGCTTCTCCATGCCTCTTACGTCTATTACTTTAAGTAACTTTGCTTAAAGATTTCTTTTCACTAATCTCAACCTCGAAATTGCAATAGTTTTGACACAAGGAATTTCATTTTTCTTATACTAGTTTTGATCATAAGGGATTATCCTCTTAACTTAGTTTTTACGAGGATTATGCCCTCCACTAGTTTCAAGAGATTGCGGCCAAGGGTTTGTGAAAAAATAGGGAAAATGAAATTTTCCTCTAACTAGGCTAATACAAAGTTAAGCTTACAAACTCTCGTAAATAATTTACAATTTGTTTCTAATAAGAGACAATGGAGAAGAATTAGAGAATGAAGAATGAGAGTGTATATGTCTGATTCTCTAACCACACAAACTCAAATCAGCTCCCTATTTATAGTTCAAGATTTTGGTAGTTATTGAAAAGTCGATCAAAAGGCAGTTGAAAAATTTTTGCATAGATACATGGTAGTGTGCTTATCATGCACGATCGTGCTTCCTATAATAAATGCACCCAATGGTCAAATTTGTATGCTAACATGAGTGTATGTCTTCTTCACACAGTTGTGTATCAACTTTTCATGCCTATCTCTTTAGATTTTCAAAGGTAGCATGAGATCCATACATTGTTAACACACAAGAAGCACACTGGCTAAGTTTTGCATTGCATACAGACGTGTGTCTCTAATACATGACTGTGTTATTAGTGCTTTTGATTTGTCTTGACTTGGCACAGTAGTATGACATCAGTGTGTGCTTTTTCTCCCTTGACACACGGTAATGTGTTCTTCCTACACACAGTTGTGTGTACCAGCTTTGTGCACAACATGCTGGTGTGTATTAAGCACACAGTCGTATGTGATATCAAATATTTCATACACGGTCATATGCGACATCAAATATTTTATACATGGGTGCGTGTTAGTATTACACGGTCGTGTAATACCATTTTCTTCAAGCAACAAATTCTAGAATATAGCACAAAAGCTGCACACGATGCTATGTTTCACCATATATGGTTGAATTATCAATTTAGCATGGTTATATGTGTTAGACACATGAGTGTATGTCTAGAAATTCTAGTAAAATAAACTTTTGGCTTGGTTTTAGTCATGAAACAAGTTCATGACAAGGGTGATTTAGTCATTCTATGAATTTTAGTATATTTTCAAAATCATCAAAACACCAAGGGTTCAACATAAGTCATTTAAGAAGTCTTCCAATATAGCATTGCTAGGACAAACCCTTGTTTATAGGAACTTTGTTTGACAAAGCAAAGGGTAACCCATTACCATGTGGAAGACCATTTGCTGGTTATATTTGGTCAGAATTAACTAATAGAGATTAGATTATTCACCAAAGTAAAGGTAAAACTATTAGAGGGTAAGTGGGGACATATTTATCGATACATAAGGTATAAAACATCCAACCCACTGATACTGAGAATCATAATTGAGGCTTACATAAAACCTAACTTGAGATCATGTGCTTTTACTGATTAGTTTGATTCACTTACCTATTTAAGTCATTTTAGCTTGTTTGCCAAAGTAAAGGTTGAATTGATTCAACAGAATCTTAATCAATTGAAAAGTCTACAGAGACTTTTCGAGTATAATAATGAGGACTATTGGCTTGAGAAAAATAACATGTGTGTTTAATAAAATCTTGATAAAATATAATTAATAATCAACTAATTTTACTTTTATTTGTACATTGTAAATCAAAATAACCAAGACCAGTTCAAATTCGTTATGCATAATTTTGGAAAAACAAAATAGGTTTGAGGGTGCCAATTTTTCTACTTAATACATGAATCTTTAGATTATCTTGCATTAAAAAGATAGGTTGTATATCCTCGAAGGAGATACTCCTTTTGAGCCTGGTTGTAATGCCACTAAAGAGCAATAGGATACCTAAACAAGGTATCTCAAGGACTTTATGGAAGTTCAGTGTCAAATGTTGGTTTTCATGTCATATAAGTTGTAGATACAATATAAAGATATAAATACTAAATCTATACTTCTTTATTTACATGAGATATATGAAACTTGAAAGATATCTAAATCTTAAAAGGTGACTTCAACACTATCCAGTTGTAAGCTACATAAGGGGTGTATAGGTAGATGCTTATGTAGGTAGGATAATAGCTTATATTAAGAGGCTAGCCAATTTGAGACTTATTATGGATAACGAGTTAGCTGTTGACTTTGTGTTAAATTCTCTCTCTTCTTTGTGGTCAAATTTCATTATGAACTCCAACCTAAAAGAGAAAAAGTGTTCTTTAGTTGAATTGCTGAGCAAAATTAGGATTGTTGAGTAGGATATGAATAAAGGTAAGGGTAATGACTACTGATGGTTGACATCATGTACAAAACTAAAGGTAAAGGCAAGGCTAAGGCCAAACCTAAGCTTAAGGTTCTAGTTCAAACCTATACCTCTACTATTTTACAGCCCACTAGTTGTGTAGGAAAAGGATAAGTGGTTTATTTCTTCCGTAAGTAATTAGGCTACTAGAGAAAACATTGTAAGGTTTTTCTTTAATAAAAGAAGAAAAAGTCATTTGCTTCTACTTTCGGTATGTTTGTAATTTAGATTCAACTTTTCTCTTGATTCATTTTATTTTGTTGACACAGGATAAGGTACTTATATCAATTTTTAATATATAAGGACTCAGGTAGAGTAGTTTACTCAGCCCAGGAGAGATGAACATACATGTTGAGTATAAAGCAAGATAGCAGCTTTAGCTGTAGGATCTTGTTATTATCTTTGTCCGATATGGTTATAAAAAGAAATTTATGTTATTATTTTGTAGTTAACAATTTCTAGAAATGTAATTTTTAGACAAAGAGGAATATTTATTCTTGATCGCTAATTGTGTTATAACTGTTAGCTTGAATAATATTTGCTATGAAATAGTGCATTTGATTAACAATTTATATGTTCTATATTTGGATAACAATCTTATCAATGTTAATATGAAACAAATAAATCTAATTTGGAATACATGAAAACATGGAATAATTCCAAAACTCATCTTTCTTGGTGCACCATAGCACAATGATGCATTTGAATGAAAGAACCTAACCTTGATATAAATGGTCAAGTTCATAATAAATTTTAATGAATTATCCATATTATTCTAAGGTTGTTCCTTAAAGATAACAACATTTGCACTAAATCATATACTATCCAAATTATGTGAATTCAACTTTTAATGAGTTATGGATTATGCAAAAGATCAAATAGATGTAAAGTTTGGGGCTATAAAACTTGTGTCAAGAAATTAACTTAAACAAGCTGAGTACCAAAACTGATAAATGTATATTTATGGGCTACTTGAAGGAAACTAAAAGTTACCATTTCTTTAATCTAGATGAACAATTTTTTTTTATTCAGACTGGTATCTTTCCAGAGAAGCGATATCTTTTTGAAAAGATTAGTGAAAGAAAATTAGAGTTTGATAAAACTTTTTACTCACAAATGGTTACAAGCATTAGGTAGGATGATATGGTACACTACAGTTATGAAAGTTTGATAAAAAATATCTTAAGCCCAAGAGATTAGGTTGATGTACTTGTCATTTTTATGACAAACCAAAGACTTCATAAAGGCTAAGATGGATCTAAACTCTAAGTAATGATTAAATTCCATGTAGTCTGAGATAGACTTCATAAACTAGGACTATTTATGGATACTAGTAATTGTACTTAAAGGGGTAAAATCTGAAAGGCATAAATGACTTTTCGAAAGAAAATCGATATAAATGCTAACGTGGTTCCCTATAAGGCATAACTAGTCTTTTCACCAATTATGATGCTAAGGTCTATTTAAATTATGCTTGCAAAATCTGCATACTATGAATGTTAGATCTGACTATGAGTAATAACCTTGTAATGATTGTGTAATTCACACAACCTGATGGTTTCATTCTTAATGGATAGACAAACAAAGTATGCAAGTTGCAAAAGTTCATTTATAGGCTGAGGTGAGCTTCAAAGAGTTAGAATGTTCATTTTGATGAAGTTATTCAAAAGTCTGAAATCATCAAAAACAAAGTTAAGTCTTATGTGTTAAAGAAGATTAGTAAGAAGCTTCGTATGGTACAATCGAAACGATGGATTTATAATTGATAGTGTTTTTTTTTTTTACATACTCATTAGTGGTCATACTAGAATAGTTTGTAATCCTAACATCATTATAACCGTGAAAGGATCATAATAGTGTGAGCGATCCTATCAAAAGGTAGTGATGGTTTATATGTGCTGAAGTGTGTTACTTGCAGCCTGATCCCACATATGAGTGCATGATTTGGTAGTCATGCTCATTGGATAGACCTAATCATGAAGATCTCATATAAATGATGTTGCATATGTCTATAAATCAATTTTTATGACTTAATAAGTATATGTGGTCCTTCAACTTAAGGTTTGTCATCACATCTTATGCCAGAAGTGATGTCATTTGGCGTTTTCAAATGCACCACTGTAAATGATATTTCACAAAGATAAGCAATTGGTTTCATCATAAGTTATATGAAGGCTATGATAGATCAACACAAGATTCATCAATCTCGACTATAAGATTAGTATCTCAATTGAGTTGTTAAGAATTAATAAGTCTGTGACCATGATTGAATTGATTAATGTTATATCCAATCTTTGATTTGAGTATTGTATATACGAGAAGTTCTAAGATAAACACAAATCTTTATCTTAGCCTTGTGATATATAGTGACAAAAAGATCTTATTGTCCATTAACTGTCAAGTTGATTAAGCTCAGAGTTGTCTGTTGATACTCTATTATTTGAGTGGTCATAATACCTTACTAGAGGTTGTTAATGATTTATGCTCAAATTTGATTTAAATCTAGATACTATCAAGTTAATAAGGAGCTTAAGGGTCACACATTAAAGAAGTTAATTAGCATTAGATTATCCTAGTGTTTATATAATCAGGTTCGATCACATGAGACTGGCTAGATCTGTTTAGGTCAAGTTGAAAGTCAAAAAGAAGGATTGGTCTTGATGTATAACTATACACATGTAAAGGTCACAGACGTACATCTAAATGGTTGAAAAAATCCTAAGTGTTTGAATGTAATTAGGTATAAAAGAGTTACACTTAATTCAAAATTCAAGTAATCTACTAATGCACAAACTTACAGGCTTCATATACAGGCGTACATGCAGTTGGTTGAGGATTAACATGATCACAATATTGTATAGATTTTGCATAATATGGATAAAGTTATGCATTATCCAAATGTTAATGTATGATCGTGACTATTTTAGTCACGGGCATTCATAGAGGTGTCACAAGCATGACTTCAGGTAGTCACAATCGTGAACCTGCTCCTATAAATTAAAGTGTAATATTTTGTAAGCTTAATGTTCTACATTTTTCCATACTCACACCCTGTAGCATCCTAGTTTCCAAAAGCCTTTTCAGTTAGAGTTTCGGGGTTAGAAATGTGATTCAGAGAGAGATTGGGAATCTGGTAAAGTTGAGGGGTGAGTTAGTAAGTTTTCAGAGCCGTGTGGCTTTCGTAGGAATCCTTTCGGAAGGGTTCGATCAGGCGAGTGAGCGGGAAATGAATTAAGTTCATTTTCCCTTATGCACGCCCGTGCATCATTGATGCACAACCGTGCATGGCATAGTATATAAGTGGAGCTGAGAGTTATTTCATTTCTTTTCTCACCCGTTTGCATTTCAGCCAGAATTCTCTCTTCTTTTTCAGTTCCTCCCGTTCCTAGAGAGGAAATTTAGCAGCCAATACCTCCCAATCTGGTTAGAGAGCCAAGGGATTAGTTGTTTGAGCTTGATTCCGAAACATGGCAAGAGGTAAGTGTTCTTCACTTCTTCTCACATTTTCCCGGCTTGTATGATGAGTTGTGATGCTATGGATGAATTGATTGCATGTTGATGATTGTTTGGAATGCTTATATGGTCTTGCATGTTGATTTGGATGATAAATTTCCACCCTTGAAGCATGCATATGTATAGGTATGGCTTTAGAAAGAGAAATGAGAAGTTTCCATGGTAAATTTGTGATGAATAAGTGCATGTTGCATGTGAAGCTTGGATTGTGGTAGTTGATGTGCTGGGAATGTATATTTGAAGTGTTATTGCAATTGGATGTGTTTTGGTTGGCCGTTTTGTGCATTTTCCATGCGGTTCTTTGTTGAAGAACCAGACGCACGACCGTGCGCCTGTATGGCACGGTCGTGAGCCTGTGTTTCTCCAGATGCACGCCCGTGTGCACGACGTGTGCACGGCCAGAAAATGTACATGCACGCCCGTGTGTCCGCATATGCACGCCCGTGCGTAGGCATTTTCAATGAAGGTGAATAGTGAATTCCAGTAGCTTGCACGACCAGGCGCACGACCAGCGCAGGGTCCCGTGCGTCCTGGCTCACGCCCGTGCACTTTGATGCACACCCGTGCATCAGCAGATTTTCAGAAAAATGATTAAAATTTGAGTAATTAAGCATGAGAATTCAGATAATGGCTAAATTGCTTCAGATAAGCATTAGATGAGCCTGTATTCAGATAATAAACTGCATGTGCATATCATGACATGACATGTAGTTTCAGAAAGGATCAGGGGATCTGAATTCAGTAGTATTCAGTTTTCAGAGCCCGATGTACGGGTGAGAGTATAGGTGAAACACGAGGGGGCATCTGTGGGATTCAACCTTCTGACACCAGTCAGAACGCTCAGCAGTGTTTCAGATTCAGTTCCTGACACCAGTTAGAGGATTCAGTAGCATTTCAGTTTCAGCTCTCTGACACCAGTCAGATTGAAGCAGTACAGTATTCAGATTCAGCTTTCTAGCCAGTAGCTAGACTGTTCAACCCACATGACCAGGATGCTGAATCCCTGTATTCACCAGTCTGATCAGCACAGTAGGTACTTGAGGGTACAGAGAGGTATTCAAATGCATGCATCCATCAGTATTTTCAGTTAGCATGGCATGACATACATATCATGACATGGATAAATATGGTATCAGTGAATGAATATGAATCAGATAATCAGTTTTCAGATTCCAACAAGCGCATAGATGTATGATTAGGGCCGAGGCCCAGGTATGTTTGATTTACATGATTGTTTGTGCTTGCTTGGGTATTGAGGGAAGTAAGGAGCGTTTACTGGGTGATCTTTATCACTCATCCCCCTCCTTCTTCTGTCCTTTTTAGGTGGTTCGTGCTGGGTTCGAAGAGAGGTTGGATCGAGGCTGACGGAGAGGGCTCGCACACACACCGCGATCCATATGTATATCAGTTTTGGACCTGTGTGGTCATTTTGTAAATGTTTTTGTACTCAGAAGTAAATGAACAGTATATGTATATGTGAAAAGGCCATTGGGCCCATTGTACAGAACAGTATGTATATTTCAAATGTATTTCAGTAAAGCTTCCGCATGTGCAGATTTGTATATTGTATAGTTTCAGTTTCAGATTTCTGTTTTTCGTAGGATTCCCGTCGCGGGTACCTCAGTTTCGGATTATTAATAAAAACGGCCTTCCAGAATTCAGCAGAGGGGTACTCGTGGCGGTAGGTCCTACACACCCGTGCTCATAAACAAATACTCGTACACCCATAAATTCTAGCAAATTGAGTGTATGAAACCTTTATCACTACTTCTATGGATTATCGCAAATGTTAAGGGTCTAATACTATCAGATAGGTGTACTAATTTCCATATACAAATTGGTGAAGACATAAACACAATTATGTCTTCTAAAACACTTTATGGTTGTATCATTATGTTTTAATTTTTATAATTTATGAAAAATAGAGAACCTAGGTAGGTTTTCCTAGGAGCTTTTTATTGAGTTTTTAATTTCCACTGCATGGTCATCCTTATGATGATCTCGAGATTCCTAATGAAGTGTTAACGTGAATGCATGACATATATTTATGCTCGATATTTGAATTTTATGAGTGTAAAGCTAATTTAGACGAGGGAATAACCTTCTTGATAGCAATTCTATTTTTCCAGTAATAAGAATTGGGCATATTACCCTTTTAAATCCTTAATAAAACGATGACAAAAGGCCTAAAAACCTTTTCAATCAAAGTCTAAACTCTTAGCAGAACAATGACAACATTCGGGCCTAATGACCTTAAAACCCTAGGTGAACTTGGGCCTAATGTCCTTAAAGTCCTAGTTAAACGATGACAAAAATTTAGGGCTAATGTCCCTTTCAACATAACAATATTTTGCCCTCTTATTCCTTTCTTCACCTCCTTATTTCTCTAATTGATAGAAGGCCAAAAAAGTTTTTCCTACGCTAGGTAGGGTGAGTACTAACTAGGCCAATTGTCAGCTTGTGTCTTAGACTCTAATGAATCTTTATAGATAATGACCCCTTTTATGAACTCATTTCGTATTATGCCTTGTCATGTTATGAGAATTTTAACGGGATAACATTTCAATAAGTTTTCCCTCAATAAAGGCTATTTAAAGAAAAGTCATCAAAATTATAGTAGCATGGGTCATAACATACCATAGAATGTATATGCAAAGATATAAGACCTTATGCATAGCGATTTGACTTGATCAAACATATACAAAAGAGTCCTAAGAATTAATTCTAAGGTCTATTACATGGGTTGACTCAGGTTAGGCTAAAAGGCTACCAAAGGCAAGAACCATAATTTCTTTTTTTTATCCAAGAATAAATGTCAATAATTGATGTACAAGATAGAAAACCTTTAGACTGAGTGGGTTTTTGGGTGGAAATATATATTGCCATTGAGGGTGAAATAGAACCGTTGATATTTTTATGTGAGTGGTGTACATGATTACAAGGGAAACCTTCAAACAAGAGACATGATTAAATATATTACATCGAAATCAACTCTTCACATTATCCTCAATAGTTTAGTCAAAACTATGACAGGTTTTTACTACATCATTCCAGGTAGGTCCTACTACTCATATTAGTCATCCCAATAATGATAAAAAAAGAGTGCATAAACGGGTTTTTGGCCCATCTGATGAATTTTTTCTAATAATATTAATTCATGATGAAGATTTTCATATTTCCCCACTTCAAGAAGATGTGAAATCTACAAATCCTCTTTTTATAGGTGTAAAAGATGTTTTTTGTTGTAATCCCCCCACCCCCCTTTTTATTTTCAAGGAATTGCTTTATCAACGAGAAATAAGTGACGGTGGTAGATAGGATTCGATAAAAGAAGGAGAAAATGCTTAAAAGGCTTCTCTTCTAATAATCAATATTAGTGATGAGTGCATTGTTTCGTTCTATTAGATCCAAAGTTTTTTCTGAGTCTTCACTTAAGTTTCACTTGAAAAAAGTTTGACAAGAATGGACATTCCTTGGATCCCTTGTGAAGGATCATAACCATCCTCGCTTTCTTAATGGATAAGTTTAAAGAGTTAAATATAACATGGGAACGTGTTAGGCACCTACACAATCCAACTCGAAGGTTGACCTCTACTTGGTGATTCATTTTAATCATATTTTAATGTGCTTAAATTTCCCTCTTTAAGCATACAAATGTGATATATATTACACATAAAAGAAAATTAATATAATACCAAATAAGTCTATGAAAGTATATTACAATTGAATCAAAATAGTTAAGATTCAAGCATTAAATTAGTATATTAAAGCATGTTGATAAATGGTATTCAATAAAAGCAAATATGGGAAAATTCAATATTGTCCGTAGATGCCTCTAGAGTTGTAAGCAAACACGCACATTGATGGACAAACACCTATCACTCATACACATTTGTGGACCACCTTTAATGTTCCACATGCAGTACCAAAATACTTGCACATGCATTCAATTAATCCAAAATTTACACAAAAGCATAAGTAACAACGTAAAACTCATAACATATAATATTCAAACCCATCAAAACCAACCCACATGCTATTTTATATGATTCAATCGTAAACGAAAAATCTTAAATAAAAAAAACTAAACTATACTAAAAATGCAATTACAAATTAATCTTGAATAGTTATTTTAATCAACATCTCATGCAACTATTAATGTAAACATAGTCATGCTTAATGATTAAAAAACATGTTAATGATACCAAGCATGCAAATCAAATCATCAATCGGACTATACAAAGTTCCTAGTAGTTTAGAAGATATTCATGGATATCCCAAGATGGTAGGCAAATACACATGCTAGTGTGCGGATGCCTTCCAATCATGAGTGTTTGTGGACCACTATAGGGTATCTGCGAACAATATCATATCAACCAAGAAATGAAAAAAATAAAAATTAGAAAATGAAGGATTAGGGTTTTTCCATTAGGATTTTATCTAGATGTTAGCTCATTCAAAGCTCTTTTTTTGACATGCGAGGACTTATTGGCCTCTAAAACAGATTTATGGACTACGTACTTTAAAACCTCCATTTCTTTAATATGTGTATATGTTTGTATGTTTCCCAAGTAATCCCAACAATATTTTCTTAAGAAACCTAAAGTGTTTCACAAATAATCCCAAAATAATCTCTCTAAAAAATATTCTAATGATCTCTAAAGCTGATTAATTATTGATATCCCTTTTCTATGGAAATCTACCCCTTTATATACTTTTCTGACAATCGTAAATTGGTAGAGTTAGATTCCTCTTCTTCTTTGGTTTATCTTCCCTTTTTTAGGATTTATTTTTTATTTTAGATCTATCTCCTCTTTTAAAGAATATGAATCTCATTTAAAAAGATCCACCAAATCAAGTAAGTTAATTATGGGTGGATGGCAGTAGCTATCCGTGTCCGCACATAGGACAAAAGAGTTTTCTCACCCTGTGATAGGTGTCTACCCACCATGTGATCCATACACGAATGCACACAAAGAAGGGCTTTTGCACACAGAGAAGGGCTTTTGCACACGGAACGAAAGACATTTATAAACAGGGTGTAAAGGGCTTAAAACAGGATCAAATATAACCTAAGGCTACTATTCAAAAGAAATGAGTCTAATAAGTGTTCTAAGGGCTCTAACGCTCAAGTTTAAGCATGCTCACCAAGTCTATTCTTTATTCTTAAGCCTTGGGCCTCGCTCTCTTATCGATTTAAGTATCTCATCCAATACAGTGAAAAGTTATACTAATGCTTGATGAAAGTTAAGTGAAATTGTAGATGAAAATGTCATAAAGGGTATTATATTATATATCATTGATAGTTAACATAAAAATACTTTTATCATTTATGTTAATATCTAATTAATTGTTGATTAATTTGAGAGTCGTCATTGATGACTGTAATAGCTGGTTGTACACATAGAGACAAATCCAACCAAAACAGTTCTAAATCATGAAAAGCATCCATTGCAATTTAAATGAAAATACTATAACATAAAGTAACGGAGGTTGAGGTGTGAAAATTACTAATTTGATTTAACTTGTACCAACCACATGTGGTATTTGAATTAGTTAAGGTTTTGACCCGGACTAAGTACTTAATCATGAGAAGAAAACTAAATTTCAAATACCAATTCTTCGTTTCTTTTTTTTTTTTTTTCTTTTTCTTTTTCTTCTTCTTTTCTTTACAAAGTATACCTGCTAAATTCAAGGCCATATCTGGTGGAATTCAATCTTTTTAACAGACTATTCAACCCTAAACATGTATGCCCAAAAAAAATTAACCTAGTTGTCAGGAATTAGTGTCTCGTTGTAGCTTTCACGCTCAACATGAGAAATTAATTTAATGTCCATTTTGGTTTTACAAATATTCTTCAATACTAATGCTTTGCTATAATTTTATATTGATTTTTAGATGGATGAACAAACTACAGCAAGCTTGCGAGCAAAATGCATGAGGAGAAAGTTAAATGCTTGTGAACAAACAGTGTTGATGCCTCTAACAACGAGGGAATTCTGATGACCTCATGATTGAGAAGCCATGGTTCCATGTGATCGATAGTGATGAAACCAAAATCAAATATTGTCGTATTTGGTTGACAAAATCATCAGGGCACATAAAGAGTACGTTAGGGTGTTGAATGAGTAAAATAACAATGACGTTGAGGAAGTGAAGAGGGGCTGATGACAAAGGACCATGTGGTTGATATCAGCCAACGTTAGTAGGGTCTGGTTATTTCGTGATGGGAAGAAAATGGTAGTGGCTGATGTCTAGTCACTCAAGGTGGCCAAGGTTGATGGTAGATGAGAGTGTTCACACACACTTAACTTTTAAATCACTACTAATATATATAGTATAAGGCATAATACTAAATATGAAGTCCAATTTGATGATCATTGTTTGAAGAATAAAGTTGGACTAAGTTTTCTTTGCAACAAAGGTCATACAATAAATTAATGACGACAAAAACATGAATCGATGACAGAGAGTTTATTGAGCACTCAAGAACCTGCTGCCTTGACTCTTAAATGTTAAGTAATTCATGTCACCAGCACTAATCACGTATAGTAGGAAGAATTTCCATTTTAATTTCTTGTATACATTTAGGTCCCTCTACATTGTAGCCTGGAGAAAATTTATACCATTATCATTTATAAGCACCATAACCTTAAACTTATAACATTTTCCATTAAATTTGAACTAAGAAAATGTTACATATGTATCTTTGTTCATAGGAATGGTAATTTGGTCCGTAGATCCATAAACTCTAGATTTTAACTCTCATGAAATGTGTTCGGGACAAAAAGACTAATCACAAGTCTCAAGTGTTATTTTTCATTCGTGGTGCATCTCGAGTGAATAAAATTCATTTTACACTCAAACCAAACCAAGACCCACAAACATAATTAACTCTTCATATATAAAATAAGAAAAAAAATTACATGATACGTGGATTTGGAAACGAACCAAAATATTAAATAGATACCAATTTTGTTTATCCAGCATTAGCCTAGCCTTTTTGTATCGGTTTTCTCTTATGATTTCTTCTTTCCTCTAGTGTTTATCTGCCATCAGGTTTGTGAAGATTTGGCTCAAATTAACAAGTTGGTATGAGTCTTTGTCAAACATGCATAACAGTTGTCGAAAAGCTGAAACTTGTGTAGTTTTCAGAGGGCCTCATGAAGACAATAATAGTTCTGATATAGACACTCTTTCCATCTTTATTTTCAAATATTTTTACCTAATTAATTAATTAATAAAGATGGCGATTGACTTGGAAAAACTTGATCCTGGATTTTGCCAAGGCTAGCGACTTTGGCTATTTTGTTGAGCTTAGTGCTTTCTCCTTTTGACTTACGAGTCTAGACAGAAAAATATGATGCACATAATTGAAATGCTTTACCTTAAAATATTATATTTTGCATAGAGTTGAAGTATTCCTATGTTCACGGGATTTCTGGATCTAATCGACCCGAATTATAATAAATAATAATAATAATAATATGTTGAGAATTATTTGGGGGTAAGAGAAAATAGCCCACAAGCGTATCAATGAAACGAGGTTCGATCGACTTCAAATTTTGCTTCAAGGGAGTAAGCAATGCAACCAATTTATAACTGATGATCTATAAATGATTTATACAGAGTAGGGGAAGGTCAAGCTTTTAACTTATGTCTAATTAATCTTCTTTTGAAAGCGATTCAAGTTCTGTAAGCGAAATTAATGTACATAATCATCTCCGCCATAGAATATTGACTCTAAGATGAGGTTTGATGTAAACCTGCTAAATTCATGCATGGAAAAATATTCTTGGTTTTCTTGAAAGTAATTTATCAATTTTCCTTGTTATAGATGTTAAAACACTTGCACATTTAGGAAAGAGAAGCCTTAGCACATAGTCATCAACTTAATTGATAATAGAAAATTTAATAAAGATAGCTTAATTTTATTGTGGTTAAACAATTTTAATCAACAATTTATTGATTATATGGATACAACCAATAAGTATGTTTTGTCGAAAATGTACAACTCCAAAATCTTTAATAAACAGTAACTACTCTGATGAATAGTAATTGAGTGAGATAAACATTAAATAAATGCATTTGTGTCAATTAGATTTTTCATGTTAATGGAAAAATTGTCTTATTTTTTTTATCAAATTCATTATTTTACTCAATCAGTTAGTCAATAAATTAACCAGAAACAAATTTTTATCATTTAACAACTAATTTTTACTAAAAAGCCTTTCGAAATACTAATCAAAATTCAAAAAATTTATCCTAAATCCCAATCTTTCTATGGACGGAAAAATTTTTGTCACTCATTGGCAAATAAACAAATTTTACATATAAATCATACCCTAGTATAACTAATAAGCCATTTCATCGACTAACAACCACTTTTTTGTTAATTCATTTTCTGTTTTAACTGAATTTTAGATGAAATTTTGAATGAAAAAATATTTGAGAAGCTAGGGTTCTTAAAGCTAGAGGAAAAAGTAAGATAAGTGTTAATTTGAAATATTAATTATATCCATATAATTTATATATTGTTAAATAATATTGTTTAGCCCCAACAAAATTAGGTTATTTTAATTCATTTTTCATAATAATGTTTGTTTTAAAAACATTACCAAGGAATATATGTCTCTGTAAAAAGCCCCTACCGAAGAACACAACGATGCATATCCCCATATTCTTCTGGTTTTTATATTTCTAGGAGTAATTCAACAAAGTGAACACATGTCTGTTATTACTTTACTGGTTGCATGTGTCAAAAAAAAAAGTACTCAGAACTCTTCATATTCTAGTTGGAACTATATGAGATAGACTGATATGCATGTAGTTTCACAATTTGTATTGTTATTGCAGACATGAAGATAAAAATGAACAAATGTAGCCACGTTGTGATGCCCTTGTAGCTAGAGCCGAGCAAGTTGTAGCCAAAACGTCAAACTCCATTTCCAACTTTACTACTGCCTTATCATGGTCTTGGAGAAGGCTGCCATGAGTAAAAAAAGGGAAAACAAAAGGTATTTTTCGCCTATTAATTAGGAAATCAACCATCAAATTCTTCCAGAATAAATAAAACATCCGGAAACATGACTGCACACTCCAAAATGTGAATGAAAATGCTCCTAAAATTCAAAGAAATTTATGATTTCAATTAAGTTCCTAATTATTATAAGATTAATACCCAAATAGAACAACTTCAATCCAAGTTTGATTTAACTTCTTAAACACCAGTCAGACTATTTGATTAACAAAAGGAAGCTAGAAGTAAATTAACAACAAATCTAATAATAAATTTAATAGGTTTTCTGATATTCCGCCTCCAAATTTTCCTACTGAGATACAGATTTACACCACACCCACCCACACTGTGTTGTTATTGTTGGCCGAAGTACCTCGACTCTTCAAAGGTAGAATTCTGTGGCAAGCTTCCTTGAGTACAAGTTTCATAGTTTGAAACCATTGCAGGATAAACAAAAGAGTTCATATCTTCCCAACTTGTGCTTTCTACAGAACTAGTCCCGGTGCTACCATTCACCATATCCATCTCATAGATGCTCTCCAATCCATCTAAGTGTGCTTGGTTGCTGTAGGCCATTTGATGACTATCAATTGGCTCTAATGGAAAGTTCTGAAACCCTTGATACGAATTTGGAGCAGCTCCCGTAGCGTTAATGTAATAAGCGTTTGGAAATTGAGAAGCAGTCGTACTACTCACGGATGTTGGTGAAGCGAGGTCAAACAGTTGATCTTGGGAAAAAGAAGCATGATCGAAAAGATACGGAACACTATTTGTGGTTACCGTGGTTGTGTTTGATTGCTGATGATCGTCAGAAAATCTTCCTCCAAGCTTCACCATAAGGTTCCTGAGGGACGACTGGTCCTTGAAATGAAGGTCTATTTGGTGTGGGTTCACCATTGGCATCATTACCGGTGGCTCAGTTGGCCAGTACGGGGTCTGATTCATGAATCCCGGAACCATTAAACCCTCGCTTTCTCTCCTCATCTCCTGTTTCAGACCGCCGGCCCTCCGCGCCTGTTGTTCTTTGCGCTGCTTGCCTAAGAGCTTCTTCTTCAGCCTTGTGTTCCAGTAGTTTTTGATATCGTTATCTGTCCTTCCCGGTAGTTGAGCGGCAATTATAGACCACCTATATGTAATGTGAAATTAACATGTGTTTTCTAATTCGCAAGTTAAGGCCATAAATTATCAGTGAAGAGAGCTTAATTAATTAATTACCTGCTCCCTATGCTTAAATAGAGTCCACAAATAATATTATCTTCCTCTTCTGAGAACCCTCCGTGCTTAATGTTAGGCCGGAGATAATTTAACCACCTGAGCCGACAGCTCTTGCCACATCTTTTCAGCCCTGAACATGCAATAAAAAAATTAAGTGAGAAATATTACTAATTTAGAAGGATTTTGATTGATAATTATTCGACAAACTTAACTAATTACCTATCTTCTGTGGCAAAGCAATCCAGTTGCCACCGGTGCCATGCTCTTCAATATAAGCTTTGAGTTTGGCGTCTTCCTCAGGTGACCATGGACCTTTTTTCACGTTGGCTTTATCACAGCAAGGAGCTCTCCCCATGCTTAATTTTTGTCTGTGCTGCGTTACGAAATATAGCTAGCTTGCTGCAATATCTATCTGTTCTCTGGTAATAAACGTAATGATAATGTCATTATATATAAGCTGAGAGAGAGACTATAATAGCTGGAGAAGGAGAGACAAGAAAGGCACACAGGATTTTCAAAAAGTAAAATTAGAAAAAAGAGGCTAACTTTATACATAAAATAATGAAGAAATAAGAATGCCCGGAAACGGAGCCAAGTTTTATCTAATGGTCTCTCTTGCTTAAGAATCTATATCATATATTACCTTTAATTCCACAGCCGTCTACCTTGACTTCTTCTCTCTGAACGACTGATACAAAATACATCATCCATGATCGTCATCCTCTTCCGGTACACGCGGCTCCAGAAGATACCTAACTCTATATTCAGTACTTTGGTGTTATGATTTAAACATATTATAAATGTTATTCTATTATTAAGGTGTGACAAAGGTCTATCTATCTTTATATTTTTTATTAACTATCGATATATTGAAACCTTATATTATATTTTGTTTGGTGAAATTGGAGGAGATGACAGAGAAAATCATGGAGCTAAGGACGGAAACAACAGCGAAAGCTGATTTTTTTTTTTTTTTAAGTTCAGTGTGTATATATGGATTAACAAGGACCGTCAATCAGACAAAATTATTCAAGCTATTTTGTCTTTTTCTTTCTGTTTATGATTATAAGAAAAGATAGCTCGATCTTAATAAAATTGAAGGAAGATTCCATCCCAATGAACCGATGAATTACTGGTTCTTATATTATTTGAAAGATACGATTTTTTTTTTTATTGTTTTTATCTTCTATTATTCTTATTTTTATTGGTAAGTGCAAACTTCTAATGCTACGATTATTCATAAATACCAAATTCTATAATAGATGATTCAAACAAAATTAAATTCATATAATGATTAATTTAAATTTATTACAAATCTAAAACAAACCCATCTGAGTTTAAATTTGATTTGTTTAAGTTTACAATGAATTCATCAAAAGAATTCATTGAAAAAGATAAATATGTCAATAAATTCAATCACACTTGAATTAATTCAATTTGAGTGGAATTATTCCGGCTAATGTAAGTATAAGTTGGTTTCATTTGAATCTACAGTAAATTTCATCTTATTTTTGTTTATTTTATGTATTATTCGTCAATTTAATGAAAAAGTTATTGAATTTAATGTGACAAATAGTTGACTCCTGTCAGAATTATTTTATGGTTAATTATTGTCGACGTAGTCATGCATACCAAGTATGGATGGAGTCTTGAAGAATCAAACTGTTTCTCATTTCTCCTGCTTTCTCATTGCAGTCGCTCAAGTTCTGAGATGTTGAAAATTTTGTTGTCACTGAATAATATTTATATACAAGATTTAGCAAATAATAATATGTTCCCCTGCAATACTTGAGTCAATACAAGCATGTTAATTGAATTGGAAGTATTATACCAAAAAAAAAAAAAGAGAGAGAGAGAGAGAGAGAGCATATTTTTATTTAATGTACCTGGAGCTCACATGTAATTTATAACAATTAAAAAAAAATCTAATAATAAGGTACATATTATAAACTTTGAATATAAATATATTTTTAAAGAACAAATTGTTACA
The DNA here is from genome assembly GCA_026122585.1 of Anacardium occidentale. Classification (NCBI taxonomy): domain Eukaryota; kingdom Viridiplantae; phylum Streptophyta; class Magnoliopsida; order Sapindales; family Anacardiaceae; genus Anacardium; species Anacardium occidentale. The sequence goes on along the minus strand of JAJEJH010000371.1, from coordinate 114,949 downwards.
ATTGGAAAACGTTTTTCATGATGCTAAAAACAGTTTGAATAAGAATTACAATAATCTCATTGATGATTATATGGATTATAACTCACAAATCACCAGTTCTATCTTTCAAATTTCGTCTAGAAGGCGAGACAACGTCAATTTACTACTCTCATATTGAATAAAATAATAAAGGTTAATCTGTATTCTGTTATGGTTGGTGACCAAAATAGACAAACACGAAGAAATCTAGCCGGAGACTTCACTTTGGGAAAGCAATATTGGCCAATGGATCGGATTCAACCTGATTATTAAAATACAAATGGAAGAAAGTTTTCAAATCATGGCAACAATAATAGATTGCTTTTGGTAATTCAATAGATAAATGACCAATGACCCATATGCCATTTGGGGCCAAATAATATACTAAATCAAAACCCACGATAGAGATCAACGCATAGAACTCCTACTGATTTACCGGAAAAATATTGAAAGAAATTCGAAAGAAGAAGCAACTGTCATGTCATATGCATCACACTTAAGACCTTATTGCTTGTCCTTTATGCATTTCTTTATATATAATCAATATTTTTTTTGTATTCACAAGAGTGCGAATGTAAACATGTACATAGATTTATGAAATGAGTTCTCTAAAAGAAAAATATCAAAGCTGACTTGACTCTGCAAGAATCAAATTCGTGGAATAGAAGAGTGAAAGTCAAAAGAGGGGAATATAAAAATGAATGTTGAATTTTCACTGTGTTTACATTTGCCCTAGTTGAATTTTCACTGTGTTTAGAGTACATGCATTAACTTTTTCAACACAGAAGAGGAGAAATGGTCTAAATGGTAGGCCACCTTTCATTCTCTTGCCTTTGAAATTCCTGCAGTGTGTGCGTAAGATTGGACCTACAAATTACTTTCATACTTTGAAGCAGTCTTTCTTAGTAACAATTCTCCACTCTTCCTTCCTCTCAAGTTGCTTTCTTAATGATGCTTTATCAAGGTATTTATTTAGGCATGCATGAGCCCCAATGACCTCTAAAAAGGTTAAGAAGAAAGTGTAGACCAGCTGTTTATTTGTTGACTAATTTGATAATCTATGTTTTTATGGTTTAAGGCATTGACAAAAATACTAAATTAAATTATATAAAATTGTTGATGACTTTGATATACTTTTTCTAAAAAACTACTTTTATTTGCTAACATTATTTTAACTTTCTGTTTTGAAGCATTATTTCTAAAAGTACCCTAAAAATGGAATCTATAAAAATGAATTAGAAAAGCTCCCAACTATCTAAAAGCACTTTTGCAATGCTAGAATCATTTCGTAATGCATTTTAACTTCTTGAAGAATAGCAAATCTGGATAAGTGGGTGTCGGCTTGCAGCCAAAGACTGAAGATAGGGAGCTGCGAAAGTGCGGACCGGCTTACAATTCCTATATCATATAGGCAAAATTTTTAGAAAATTAAGATTTCTATTTTATCATATTTAGGCCTTCTTTTCTTTTCTTTCTCTTTCCCTTTTTTTTTTTCCCTCTTTTCATAATGGCAAGCCTAATTTTAAAGGTTGTTAAAAAGTTTGCCGACTGTTGTTGCGATTATTTTTTGCAAATTTATATACCAATTCTAAATTAGACTGTAATAGTGAAAATTAAAATTAGTAATATAATTATATTATTTATTATAATAAAATCAATGAAGTATGTATCGATTGAATAAAGATTTTAACATGGGTTAATTTAAGAGTCTACATCCAATATTATATTATTTTTTACAACTCTAGAAAAATGTTTTACTATAATGTAAATGTTATTTGCAAAAAAGACTATTTTATGAAGAGCCTGATTTCAGAGAGAATTCTAAAAAGGATAGTTGGATGTTCTTAAGAATCTCTTATATGATCTAGTATGTATTGTCTTTTTTCTTTTCTTTTCTTTTAAGTGATCTGTTATATTCATAAGACGAAGAAAAAGAATTTTAGTTTTATTGAAAATAATTCAAATTTATATTAAAGGAATTAACTTTCTATCACGTTAAATGAAGATAAGATAACAATTATATTGTAATATAATAAAAAAATTACAGTTTTTCATATAAATACGATATAAAAAAGGAATACAAACAAATAAATCACTTTTAATTGAAAGATATTAACTCGTATATTAAATTGATAGTTATTACCCTTATAACTAGTTACTCTTTGGGATGTCATTTTATAAATTTGATAGCACAAAAGTTTTACAATATTACATTACAGATTATATCTTCAATTAGAACTTGACACAGGGATAGTTTTCAAATGATTTTGCAGCCAACAGAATCAAGTTGAATAATTCTAAAGCAAACTGCAGATGTCCCTATCACCTTTAAATCCCATGGACAAAAACCAATATGAAAGGCTTCTAAGACGTCTTGTCTGCTAAGAAAAACATGCAAATTAAATGCCTACAATTCAGAGGCAATCAACATAATTTCAAAAGCAAGCACGACTTAGTGAGCAATGGAATGGGTCACTGCGCTTCCATCTTTTACCCACGCATTTTCTAAATTATGCCTAAACCCGTTCTTGAAAACAACTGATAAACGAACATTTTCTATTCTTGTATGTAATGAGCGAATTTAAAGCTCATAAACAAATTTGGTATTACCATCTTTGTCTATCCCAACAACTATTTTGTGCTTCCATTTGGTCTTTTATGTGCATATATTTGTATTGCTATGCGTACTATGCACATGGTTGCATTTTTGTGTGAATATTTGCAAGTGATTTTTCATTCGAATACATTTGGCAACTTCTTTTATGCGAGTTGCCTGATGATAAACTCCTTTGATTTTGACACTAATTTTCATTATTTTATTTGGTTAGGATCATATCATTTTTGTTGGGGATAAGTTTTGTACGTGTGACAAAAGGGCGGGTGATCCCAAATTATATATTACGGTTACGAAGTTTTAGTGGTAATGGCTGTAACACAACTAAGACTTAGCTGAAGATTTTGAGGTAACTTTGATACACTGTTCCCACAAGGCTAATCTAATACTTCTATTTGCCACCGTATTGATGGAACTGTCCTCAACATTAATTTAAAAAGGTTTTTATAATTACATTTGCGTACCTTCTTTCTGGCAGTTGGATCTTAATAAAATATGAGATGAACATAAAGAGATGTGCAATGGAAGTTATTTGTACAATTATAAAGAAACAAGACAATATCAAGCATGATTATAAGGTATATGTACTCATCTAGGCATCACTAGACAAGAAAGCAATCTAAAGAAACTTCTAATTACCACTGTGTACTGAAAGAGATTCTTTCAACCGCAAACTCAAATTCAAAACGCAAACTAGAATTTGTACCAACTATGACTAGTTCAGCTCGACGGTCCAACTCATCTTGTCTTCTATAAGGCCCATCTGTAGCTGGGTAAGCACCGAATATAGTTGTTGCGAGATGGCACCAAAACCGGCTCCCTCTCCATACGCCACCCTGCACCAACATAAGGATTTATATGATGCGTTGTTAATTCACTACTATAGACCCTGCTATGGACACCCCCAGCTAATCACTTGCCAGAGGCAGTTCAAGGTGTGCTTTAATTAATTATATGCACTCATCCACGGGACTAAAATTTTGATTAAGAAGAGCAACCTCACTGGCTGTGATTATTAGCAAACCTCGTACATTATTAAAATTCATTACATTCGTTGAATTGATTCCACAATTTAATGATATATAGTGAAACCAGTAATTCAACAAATTATAAAATGAAGAGATGGTTTTTGATCCATTCATCAGATAGGCAAGAGCTTTTTACCTTCGACCACGATAAGTGATGCTACCCACAGGTGATACAACCACAGCTGTTCCTGTGCAAAATACTTCATCAGCATCGAGCAATTCATCAACTGTCACAAGGCGTTCTTCAACCTGCAAATTTAGATGGCCACTGAGAAGCTGAACCAATTCAAAGAATTATTACTTACTCCAGCTTGTGCCAACAAATGACATGCTGCGAATGCAGGTATCCAAAATTAAAGTATCACCAATATACAGGATGTCAGTTGAACTGGAGACAGACAATTTCAGAATATAAAGACTCATTTTCTCCAACTGGATGACTGCTAGCAAATGAAAATCAATTGGAGAACAGTATGGGGCGGGAGAGTGAAGATTTATCAAATGAAGGTAAAAAAAATAGTTGTTCCAGACTCGAAATATTAAGAAGACTTATGAAGTGTGTAAAATGTAAGCATTTAAGAGGTTATTTTACTACTTTTTAGATTTTTAAGCTCAAATCCCAAGTTGGGGTTGTGACATGCCTCCTATTGATTATGCAATGGAAAAATTTTCAATAATTAAAAAAGAATCCTAAATTGTGAGTTCAGAAGTTTTGGGCTCTTTTGTAAGCCTTAAATCAAGCCTTGTAAATATTATGGATATCCCATATGCAGTAGCTCTTATTTCTCAGGGCATGTACCACAATAATACCAACTGGACTGTCAGGTCTGCACAATTTCCATTCATGAAACCAGCATCAAAATAAGTTTGCTCTAAATAAATTAAACACTGTCCTCAAAAGGCTAGAATTTCCTTTTTTTCAGATATCATGATGTCACACTCAAAGAGGGGGAAAAAAAAAAGAAAACAATCTCCATAGCAACATTATGATTACCTGGAACCCTTGGCTACGAGCAACATCAATTAGACTCTTTCTTGTAATGCCAGGTAGGATAGTCCCCTTGATTGCAGGTGTGGAGATAATTTTATCCTAGCAACATTACATAAATAAGAATGAATCACCTCCAACATTACATAAATAAAAATTTTGCAAAGTACTTGCAGTGACTTGGTAAACAAACATATAGAGAATACGTGATATCAGAGCACAAAGTAAACCACATTCTCTAACACCAGAAAAAGCAACATTTGAAAGCTTCCATGATACTTCGAAACAATTTTTCCTTTTTTCCCTTCTGCTCAATTGCACATCCAATGTAAGAATAAAAACAAATGATAATAAAGAAACAATTTCCTTATAACATACTAAGAACATGACTCAAAAAGTAAATCAAGTCAGATAAATTAAGATGCAGATACCATAGGTGCAATTGAGACAAAAGAGGAATCATTACAGAGAAAACAAGAGTGAGCATACCCCTAAATCAGGATAAATGGTAAATATATGTCAATAATGAAAAATAGAGTAGAGAGTTGTCTTTAAGCTTGACCACTAAATTAAACAATTTAGATTCATTTCAAAAGATTTTCAGTCTTTTGAAAACTAATTTCTGAGTAGTTCTCAGGATAATAGTGAGTCAACAATCTAACAGAATGGTCATTCAAAAAATAATTATTTACAGACGCAGACATATGAGAAGAATAACAAAAAAAATTTACAACATTATAATGTAATACAGGATTTTCTAGGCCTTCTAAAAATATAGAAGAACGTCCCGACCACTTGAAAATCAAACCTATGCATTTATGTATGTACTGCAGCAACATGAGAGCCTGTACTTACAGACATTTAAGTTTAATCAATCCCAAAAAATTCCAAGTTCTCTTACTTTAACCCCTATCTCACAACATCTCATGAGCTTGGTGCTACCGCAAGAAGTGAAATGCCCTTATTGAATTACTACTCAATCCCAGGAGATATACCAAAATCTCCATCCAAGTGATGTGTATCCTATGTGGTGTTGACATATAAATGAAGTGCTGATTTGCTAAATTAAATGCCAACTCTACATAGGATTACACATCACGTGACTTGTGATGATTTGGGGACATCTTTTGGGACGTGTAGCTTTAGCTGCGGCTCATATAGGCGAATCCATGGAGGGCCATCATTAAATTAACTAGTTTTCAAAATAGCATTACTTGCCCCTATATTTATCCCAGAATTTAGCAAAAATGAACCTTTTACCAATGACATTCAACAGTGCAGGTGGCCTGAAAGCCCCCAAAGGACTCAACCTAGTAACATCAAGGCAATATCTTGAGAACTGAAATAAAATCCAGGTAGAGTGAGGAGGAGGATAAAACCTTCTGAAGGAAATCCAAGTATCTTTTCTTTCAAACAAAGGACTATACATGTATTCAGCAAAAATTATACTTAAGATGAAGGATCACATGTCAGACTGACAAAGCCTGTCCTCCTGAAGGCAACCAGACAGGCAAGCACCTTCAAGGTAGAAAGGATGCATATTAAACCTCAATAAACCCTGACTTCAGCCAAACAGATTGATGTCTCAAACTATCCTGTGTCTCCAACAGCTAGAGAATCCAGTACCCCACTGAGCTGAAGCATATTAAGCAGTGGCTATACCAGCCTAGCTGCTGACAACAAACCTGTTTAGATGGCAGAATGCCTTTCAAGTCATGGTTTGGGGTGCTTTGATACGAATTTCCCTTGAAAAAGCAAGCTAGGGCCAATTTAAGGATAAAAATAACAACAAATATATGTAATGCTTGGTGTACATAAGCATTATTAACTGCTTGCAATACTCTCTATTAAAATTGTTGCATGACATTCTTGGAAAGAATAAGATGAATGCATATTTCCTCAATTAAGGGATAAATATTAAACCAATTATTAATCTTTCTTCCACAGTTGAGTGACAAGTGAAATTATAAAAACAAAAGAAAATTATACTAAAAATAAGTAATACCTTCACAACAAAAATGTTGCAAGAGGAAACCTCCTCCAGGTATCGCTTGTGAACACAATCTAGGTACAGAACATCAGAATAGCCTTTGGCCTTAGCAGCAGATTGAGCCTTAAGAACCTACATATAAAATTTTGAGTCATGGAGGTTTATTAGAAATTATGAATTTGTTGATTCCGAAGTTAAACATTGTAAGCCATCTTCATTGCCAAAAGGTTAATCATGCTATTATCAATGTGTCTTCCACATTTACAATAATGTGCTCAAGCCTTCCCTGATTTACCATGAGATACAGATTCCATACAACAATGACAGACAAAGAGGTATATCTAAATGGGTAGGCACATTACATGAAATATATAAGGAAAAAATTCAAAAGATCATAAAAATTTAGAAAACATAGATTAATTCATTCTATCAGTAGGCACAACCCAGCAATAAGTAAGAAAGAAAAACAAAAATTTTAGGGTTCAAATAAAATAAGAGACATTCTATGAGACAAACCAAATTACGAATATAACAAATTTACAAAGAAAGAATATAGAAACTTTGATAGCTACTGAAAGAATGGCTCACCGCGGCATAATTTCCTATAGTTTTTACACCTCCAGTACCCCCAGGAGCTGCACGATGTAATTCATGCTCAACAATCAAATGTATTGGTGCTATTCCTTCCTAGCATTGCAAAAATAAACACCATAATTAATAATTGTAGCAAGGAATGTGCCAGAACCATCCATAAGAAATGAAAACCAAAAAAGATTCCATAGAGTAAAGATAGTGTAGACAAAACATCTAATTAGATAATAAATTACAAATGATATATAACCAATCTAAATCAGTTAGGCCTAGCAAGACAAATTCAGCTTTTTAGGACTTGTCCACGGGATAGTGTTTCTCTTATTTCAATTTTCTTTTTTTTTCTGCACAGGCCCATGATTTTTTATATAGATTACATGCATACAAGTGGATTTTGGATCCACTTTCCAAGTCTTTTTCTCATTAATACACATTTCCATTTTTCCTATCCAACAATAAAAAGAGAGACATATAACCAGCAAACAATCACACACGCAACAAACATTGCTTTCCAAATGCACAGTCACTCATTTACCATACTGCCAGCACAATAATTGTATTATGACTAAATGGTCATTGAAACTTAAGAACCACTGGCCATAGAGGGCAAGTAATGAAATTCAGGACAAACAGTCACATATTCCATCTTCAGAAGAGGAATATTTTTTATACTTTATTGACAAAGAATTGCTAACAGAACTTCTACTATTTTTTTAAGCTGAAAAATTGAATTCATCAATATTTATGATATAAAAATTGGAGAGAACACAGATGATTGCAGTGTCACTAAAAATGAAATTTAGAATGAAATTCAGAAAATAGCATCTAGATCTAAAATTTCTGAACAAGTCATAATTTATAAGCACACCATGACTGATTTTAACAACACCTCTCCACATGATAACATAGTGAGCATTCAGTTATTATTATTTTGTTTGCAGATATGCTAGTTTGCGTGAGAATGTGTATCTGCATGAGGGAACGATCTATCATAGAAAGCAGATAATGGAGAAATGACAGAGAACAAGGTAAAGATACTAACTTAAGATTGCAAACTAAGTAGTAATATGTATGCAAAAAAGTAAAAAACCTTAAAGTAGTTCCCAACAGGTGATACATAGATCAGAAAAGTATACTCAGGAGCAGGTGCAAGACCAAGAACAGCTCCACTTCCCATTAGCAAAGGCCTGATATATAAAGAACCTTTACCAGGAGGAGGGACCTGAAATAAAATATTACAACAGAAGATTCAGGACAGTTGCTAACTACTCAAATCACCAACAAAATTCAAAAGCTCATTGCGCAAAATTAAAAAATTTTATACCCAGCGTTTGTTTGCCAAAACGGTATCCTTAACAGCTTCCACAAACTGTTCAATCAATGGTGATGGCATGCACATCCGTTCTGCACCCATCCTCATCCTCTGTGCATTTTCCTCAGGACGGAACAAGAGTATACCACCATCTTCTTTCCTGTAGGCTTTCAGACCTTCAAATAATCCCTAGTAGCAAATAAGCAAAAGGACAAAAAATAAATAACCATTAAAGCAACCCAAATGAATAAATATTTTAATTGAAGAAATATCACAACTTCCTTGATTATATTTTCACTTTTTTTTCTTTTAGCCCCCAATGTCCTCAAATCACCAACTACCTCACCTTTCTCAAAAAAAAAATTATAATAATAATAAATCATGGTTTAGAAGAGATTTGATTCCAATGACAAGTGGTCCTATCAACCACACTAGCTGGTGCCTACCCCTATGTAATTATTTTAGAACCAAGTTATCATCCGACATTTCAACAATGTAAAATATTTCAACAGCTTGTCATTTAGTGAAGTGAGCACCTCAACTGTCGCAGATAATGTCTTTGCCTTATGTGCTATTTTCTAATAGTTTTGAATTTGCAATGGTAGACGATAATATTCTCAAAGGCTTGAATGTCTTATCTGACAACTACCTATTGCTCCCCTCTGACTACCTGATAAACAATATTGTGAAAATTTCCAGGACAAAGAAGTTTAGCTGAAACCGTGTCAACCTGACTGGTTCATTTTTTGGCCTATAATATTCATTATAGAGATGCTTTTCACAAACTCAAGGGGACTCTAGGTCAAGTCTTAAATGAATTTCAAGGATGTTTCAGTAAAATGCCAATGTCCAAGTGAAAGTTACGAAAATTTTAGAAAACCGAAGTCTGGCTGAAGTTTTTCGAGGAGATGAATAAAATTTCTTTTAAAAAACGGCAACGAAAAATAAATAATTAAGAGAGCCTAAGAAAGGGGGGGGAACCTTGTACTTTATATCTTCTAAAAATCAAGTTTTCCCAACAAAATGAAACGGGTCCTCATAACACTACCAATCATTGAAGAAAACAATGATTGGTAGCTTCCTTGAATTTTCTTCCTTAATAAAATGTAATTCTCCAACAATCAAATGTGCTATTGAGATATCATTTTGATTCTGTTTCCTATCCAGTAAAGGCTTAGTTGCCGAAAACATACTACATGAAAAACTCAATATCAAATATGAAATAATTTAGATGAAAATTTCAGTATCGCAAAGACCAAGAAGCTAACCTGACCATAATTCAAAACACCAGCCGAGGGGCTCAACTCTATATTACCAAAACGCTGTAATTCACCTTTGGAAAATTTTCCATCCCTCGAGCATTTCATCACGTACATATAATCTGTAGGAAGAAACGCGAATCCAAGGTTGTCCCAGTCTATGTCTGCTAATTCAGCCTTTTGGTCGCTATACACCAAACCAATATACACACAACAATAAACAAAAAAAATAAATAAATAAACATAAGTATTAAGTAAACTAGTCACCATGATTTTTATAATTTAAAAGAAAATCAATATAACTGTACTTAGAAACATATCTAATCCGTTATTGCCGTTCAAGAATTGCATGCGAAATCTCCAAAATATCCAATTCAAAACAAAACAACAAACCTGAGGGTATCAGATAAAACAGCATAACAAGTGAGAGGAGAAGGAGGCTGAGTAACATTGCAGGAAGAGAAAGAAATCGGCTTCTGAAGCTGCAGAGGAGAAAAAATAAAAGGAAAATTAAAGAGGTTAACAAAAAAAAAAAAAAAAAAGAAGGAAACAACTGAAACGAAAATCAGTGAATCGGTTACCTTGAGAGAAGGGGGAGGAAGGAAATGTTGATGCATTTGAGAAGCGGAGGAGGAAGAAGGAGGAAGGAGATTGCAAGTGTGACGTGAAAGGAAATTGACCGAGCGAAGGCCTGTGAACACCGCGCTGCTCTCCATTTTCTCTCTCTCTCTCTCTCTCTCTCTCTCCCTGTGCTGTGTTTTGCTTCGTAGTCAGTGGAGGCTGCTGAATGCGGGATTTAATCATTTTATATGACTACATTGACTCCGATTTTAACCTAAACTGACGCTTCTTTTACGTCTTTTTTGTTTTAAAATTATTATTAAAAAATGTGAATAACACTTACAACATATTGATTAAACTATTTCCTTGTTTAATATGATTCAGATAATATTATGTGGAAGATCCTATCTTTCCACGTATCATCTATACCATACAAGTTGATTAAGAAGAATCCCACCCAGAAGATCCTGATTAGACTTTAGAGACAGTTGCTAGAAAGTTTACCAAAAGAATCCCACCCAGAAGGTACAGATTACAACTGGGATTTTATGTCACATTGGGTTTGGATCGGTTATTACCGAGTTATGGTTTATAATTAGTGATTTTCTTATATTCACAAACTCGTAATTTAATTAATATCGATTAACATTAGAACTTTATAATCTTCTAATTATATCTTTGAAATTTTATCGTGCATCAAAAGACTTAACTTGGTTCAAGGTTTTGTTAAATGATAAAATTTTATTCAAAAAATTAAATATTTATTTATTAATAAAATTAATACTTAATATATTAATTATTGTAAAAATATTTTATTTTTTAAATATTAAATAATAATAAAATAAGTTTTAAAATTAATAAAATATATAAAAAAATTTTAATTTAAAAAAAAAACATTACAATCAATACGATTTTAACGGATGATTGAAAATTTCTTTATAATTTTTGTATCTCACATATGTTTTACGGGATCTTAGTGTCTTAAATTCATTACCATAATTTTTAAAAAACAAGAAAATCGTTTCCCAATTCATTTATTAATTTGTTAAATCGAATATATGTCTTCTTTTAAAATCATAATCTCAAGACTATCTAAAATTTATCTTGTGGTTATGCTCCCTTTCACCTATCATGTATATACTTATGACTCTTAATGTCATATTTTGTATTCTTTCTTGGGCCCATCTTGATGTTTCAATATACCTTAATATCCTTCGAATTTTAATGGGATAAGTGTTTTCTTTGTAGAACAACCGTTCAACTTCTTAGCTACATGAATGACCATTCAACTTCATAATTAGACGTTCATCATGTTATCTTAAATATGTTATACTCTCTCTCTCTCTCTCTCTCTCGATCATGCTAATTTGTGACTAAGAGGTAATATCATTATTTCATCTGTATGACTGATTATACAATCTTCTGCATACATGTTTATAACGTGCTAGCCTAAATGACAGAACAAAATATAATTTTCTGCATAAGTGCTCTACATATGTTCTATGGATAGTCGTTTATCATAAATTCAACGACCATTCTTATCCTTAATCTAAATCATATAAACAAAATTAACAATCATATATAACTTAAATTAACAATAGCAGCTAAAAATTGATCGAAAAATAATATAAGAACAAATAATAATAATAATAACAACGTGGGAGAGATTGTAGTACTGCAAGAAGAATTGACAAAAAAACAATAAAAAATAAAATTAGAAATACTTATATTAAGAGCAAATCTCACCTAACCCTAGCAGAACTTCAAATTTTCCTCAGTACGATCAAATTCTTACTTAAATTCATATATATACATAATATAATGGTTACATCGAAATACAAAAATACGGTCATGTGGAGTAAGATTTTCTTCCCTCATTTTAAACAAACTTATTATTAAACAGTCCAAAGCTCTCCGGCCGACACATGCACCCAAACAATTCTGACGAAAAAACATATTTGCATAATTCGGCCACAGGAGAGAGAAGCGATATTATTCAGTGAAAAAAATAAAACATTTCGAAAATAAAAACACAGTTACTGGCATATCAAATTTCTGGTTCATGAAAAAAGAAACTATGGTAATAACATGGTGTAGGAACCCCTTACCACCCGTATTTTTCAAATAAAGACAACCAAAACTCATCACCTCTAAGTAAAATCTACTAACTCACCAAATGACACAGGACGAAACCACCCAAAAAACATACCATAATACAAACTACAAATTAATATTATATTAACCACCGACTGCCCTAAAGAAAACCCCACACAAGGAAAGAACATATAGGATGAACAAAAGATTTACAAATATCTCACAAATTCAGAGTTAGCTAAGTCATCTACAATTCAGCCCAGGGTGAGCAAATTCTGTGTTGATATTGAATAAAATCCTCCAACTGTTAATAGCCTTAGTAACCTGCACCACATATAAAAGATGATAATATAGTTAATTTACTATTGTTTATCTAGGACTAGGGCAAATGAAACAACTAGAAAGAGAAAGAAAGGCACTTTTGTGCAAGACTGGTCGAAAATGCTGAACTGTCGCAGGGCAGCTCCAGAATTCTACTTCTTCAGTTTTGATCTTGTCCTCTTTGCAATTTGTTCATCTTCCTTGGATTCATCAGATTGGCCAACACCATGCTCATTACCGTTCTCATCAATCTTTCCGGATACATCATCTTCCTGAAACTACAAAAGAAAATAAGCCATGAATTTCAATCACAATAAAAAGAAAAGGATATTAGAAACAAAATAGCAGTACACTTCAAACTATTAATAGCACAAGACCATGGAGTAAACCATACAAGAAACTCCCACCATGATCTGTGACAGCATAAATAAAAATGTATCCCTACCTGTTGTAACTGAAAACTCATCAATTCCCAGCAAAGACGAAGAATAAAGACAGTTACAACTAAAAAATTAATAAAGTCGATAGCCAAATTTTCTCCAATGAAAGAGGCAGTAAATAATATCCTCTGCTGTTGTTTGGCCATATTAAGAAAGTTGTGTTTTGCTTTGCTTCCCACCCAAGATGAAAAAAGAGTAACTGCAGTGAATAATAATTACTGTGGTGTTTCAGGGACATAGCACCTAATCCAGGAATACTACCCTTACACCTAACCCAGGTATACTACCCTTATGGTCATAAAATCTCAAATGATGATTACAATCCTCAATTAGCCTTATGGTCATAAAATCACAAATGATGATTATATGATTAACTTATGATGAATATTCGAGGTAACAGTGCTTTATCTTCTAATGGTACAGATTTTTCCAAGCACTCTATCAAAGTCCTTTCTGGTGATACAAAAGACAAAAAGGATAGCACAGACAGACATAAACAGAGTCTATTTAACACAAACACATAATTTGAAAATGCAGGAATAAAAATATTAGCAAGCACCACATGCTGTTTACTACATAAAAATAATGATGATAAATCTGATCTGAGAACACTATCCATTACCTGACTAGACTCAAAAGAACCTGAAAGTACATTCTTTTCTCCAGCACCAAGAACATCCAGATCTAGCCCAGCAACAGGATTCTGCACATGGCCTATTATTTCTTGATTGATAATATCTTGAGAATCAGTCTTTTCATGAGTCACTTCTGAAATTCTAATGATTTTATCTATAACTAATACACCAGTCTCCTCAGAACCTCCTTGATTATGACTTGATGAGATGACTGCATGTTGATCCACTTGCACACTTGGTTCTTTTGAAATTTCACTGCCACAAATACATCAAACGATTCAAATTGTAACCCAAAGTAAATGGGACTACACACCGAGAAAGTTTAAGGACAAGACTAGAAGCAAAAGAGCTGATTTTAGAGGAAAAGAGTTTTACTGGAAGGTGGAGGCCTCTTCACATCGATTTGCAGAAACGTCTTGTTGCTGCCTGCTCTTTTTGTTCTTCTGTGTTTGCTGCTCTGATGGATCAACAAATTCACTAGAAACAGAGTTATCAGCCCTTCTTTTTCTTCCAGCCTGAAGTACATCCTCTGATATTGATAGCAAACACTTTTCAGTGGCATCTTTCTTGATATCAGATTCCAAATCATGCATTCCTTTGGCATCCTTACCTTCACGGGGAACTTCAAGTATCACTTTTGGTTCTCCAAATGTAAATCTCACAGATCGCCTCTTACTAGAAGTAGCCAAGCTTGCATCTTCATGGTCAGACATCATAAACTTATCCTCATCCTTCGATGAGAGCTTCTCAGGGGAATATTTAAACAATAAATCAGTGCATTTCTTGATCCATGAAAAGCGAGCAGAGCTGGAATGAGAAGAACCATTTTCTTTTTCCACGGGAGGAGAATCAAATCCATTGCTGTTGCTAGTAACATGCAGATTACTTCGTGAAACCAAATCAACATGTGATACAGTACTTTGTGGCTTTGGATATCTTTTGGCATAAATTTTCTGCTGGGTTTGCTCCATCCTTGAGTCTTGCATCTCACTTACAGCCATATAATCTACAGCTATTTTCAAATCCTCCAATTTCTTCAAGTGTTCAATCTTAGTTTGAATCTCTTCTCTATCAGCATGAAGCAATTCTCTCTGTTTTTCCAGTTTCTGCCTTTGCAACTTCAACTCCTCAATGGAATTATTTAGTTCTGCCCATTCTCTGTCCCTTCTCTGACGATCTAAATTGATCTCCATTCTCTCAGCATCAAGCCTCTTCATTTCCAAAGTGACCTGTTCCAATTCTTTCTCTGCTTTTTCCCTAAGACAGCTAATATGCTCAAGTTCATTCTTCTTTTCTTCTTCAAAGGTCTTCTCTTTTTCTCTAAAAGAGTTTTCTAATTCTTCACGTCTTTTTTCTATACGGTCCTCCAGTTCCCTTTTCTGCATCTCAATACCCAATAAGAAATCAGCACGCTCCTTTTGAATCTTGCTGAACCACTCAGAATGCTCATTAACCATCTTGCTCATGAATTCTTCCCGCTCATGGTTATGTGATTCAACATCCCATTTATGCTGATCTCGCATTGCATTTCTCTCTTGTCGAAGGCTATCACGCTCATCCTGAAGAAACTTAGAAATGGCCTCTCTCTCAATAGCAATACGTTCTGCTTCCTTCTGCAGCTCTTCTCTTTTTTCATCCATGAACTCCCACTCTGCTTCAAATTTTGTTTTCTCTACTTGCAATTTGTCTACCTCGGCCATAAGTTCCAGTTTCTGAGCCCTGACAGTATCAAGTTCTTCTTTAAGTTTCATCTCTAAGATTGCTAGTTCATTTGTTTCACTTCTCATGGCCTCCAGTTTCTCCTCCGCATGAAAAACTTGTTTCTCTTTGTCATCCAGTGAAGCCGAAAAATTCTGAAGGTCTAACTTCATTTTGTGAACATCCTCCTTCTCGTTCTGTAGAAGTGATTTCTTCAGTTCAACCTCCATTGCAGAAGAAATCAAACGTGCTTCCTTCTCATCAAGTAGATTTGTCCTCTCTATCACATCCTTCTCTTTATCTGCCAATGCCATTGACTGAACCTCTAAGTCATGTTCCCTTTCCAGAAGCGCATCCTCCCGCTGACTAAGATCCATCTCCTTCAACTCCCATGCTCGTCTTTTGGTCTCAATTTCATCTTCCACCAATTTTCTCTGCCTCTCTAACTCAGCCTCAAATTCCAACTTCTTTACTCTTAAAATAGAATCATGATTGGCAACTGCCTTTTCGATTTCATCCTGCATTGTCAATCAAAATAAAATTAAAAAAAAAAAAAAAGCACAAGTAATGGTATTGATTCATAGAGTATGAAAACCATTCAAGCAAAATGAGATCATAATTATTTTTATTCGTAAAGATAGAGAACGATGAGACTGGAAAGCTCACAGATTCTTTGCTTGCAAGTTTTTCTGTTGCAACAAGTAGCTCCTGCTCCTTATTATCCAGCAAAGCTTCCCGCTCAATAATGGCCTGTGTACACCAAATACAGGGGCTACATTTACTATAACATCTAATAAGAGAAACATTCTCAAACAGACATTGTTAGCTTAACACAGAAACATTTTAAGGAATTAAAAAACTAGTATGAACCTCTTCTCTTTTTGATAATGCAAGCCTGGAGAGTTCTATGCTGTATTTCTCTTCCTTCAAGGCTAACAGTTTCTCCTCAAAACTTGCTCTTGAGGCCTCTAACTCTTTTTCAAGTCGACTTAGTTCCTGAGATCTACTAAAGATGTGGTCTTCCCTTTGATTCAGCGAAGTTTGTGCATCAAGCAATCTTTCATGTTCTTCCTGCAGACTCTTCTTCCTTTCACTTAATGATTGTCTCTCAAGAGTGATATCTTTCTCTTTCTCATCACAACTAAGACATAGTTAAATAAATTTATACATTACTGAGGCAGTTTTCAAATATTACTTGCAAATCTATAGGACTATACAATTATAAAGCCATAAACAAACTGTTGCAATAAGTGCGTCAGACACATTTTCTTCTCATCTCCTGTCTAGTTTTTGCTAGTCATTTCAAGTTGGAAGTAAAGCAACCACAGATACCTTGTAGACTCACTTAAAGCTCTCTCATAATGTAATTTCGGTCATATATATAGAAAGTAAAAATAGTTTTTTCTCTAAAACTAGCACAAACAAGATTGAAAACACATACTCAGACTTGAAAGACACAATGCGCTTAGAAAGATCATCTTCACGCATCTCGACTTCCTTCAACTTTCTTTCTGCAACACGATGAAACCTGTTAGCCTCAGCTTGTAAAGATTCTGCAGCATGCAACTTTGCTTCAGCCTCTACATATTTTCTCTGAGCATCTTCAATCATAATGCGGGCTTCAGCCAATTTACACTCAGCTGCAACCTTTGTTTCAGCAGATTCTGCACGCATCTCATGCAAGGCTTTCTCAATCTACAAAAATCCATTGAAAATATAGCAATCACCATCACAGCATAACACAAAAGGAAATATTTACTTCAATTAAAAAAAAATAGAAACAGTGTCTTACACTAGCTAAACACTCTTTCTCAACACCTAAAGCTTTCTGCAATTTCTCTTCCCGTTTCTTTGCTTCAGCCATAGCAGATAAGTGTGCAGCTTGGTCACGTTTCTGCAGTGTTTCAGCTGCTTCAACAGCAGCATTAATTTGCTCATACTTGGAAGCCAACTCCTTTCTTTCCAATATCAGAAGGCCCATATGGTGCTGGTGGTCAAAGATCTACATAAAGTAAAACTGCTGAGATCTACATTGAATATAAACTAATACAAGCACTAATAGTTTCAAACTCTAATATTAACTGTCCAATTGGGGTTACAGAAAAAGAGTTAATCATGTTCCAACTACGTATTTAAATACCATTTAATAACGTGCAACATAACACTTGTTATATAGTAAACATAATATCATACTAGTACATTGATCAAATGTGATTAAAGTTATAAATACAGTTTTGTGAACTACATAACTCGCTATGCCAGTAATGTTACCCGGATTTTACTACGTGTTGCATGACTTCCCATTAAATAAATTTCTAGAAGAATTTCTATTTCTTTACTTTTCTCGTCTAAAGATAGAAGCCAAACATTTAAGTCCGGTTCTGTTTTAGAAAAAAAAAATTAAATTTAAAAGTTAGAAATTGAAAAAAAAAACCTCAAAATAACATTCTTTTGTTTATCATCAACAAAAAGGAAAAAATTATATCAAAACCAAAATAAAACAAAAAACGAAGTAAAGAAAGAACAAAATAGTAAACTATACAGGAAAATCAGCAAACCTCAGCTTCAAGCTTTGCTATGTAACCAATAAGAGCGGCCTTGTCTCTTCGTTTAATCGACTCTTCATCGAGTCCAGCCTCTCTGAGTCTCTTCCAGATCGTTTCATCAGTCATAGGACTGCGCAAGATTCTTGAACTCGGCGTGATTGCGAGTCGTCCTGAGTTCGGACTCGCCATCATCGACTAGGAAAATCAAAACCCTAAAACTCTGAGATCCGATGGTGTTTGGCCAACGGCAACCTTATCTTTCACCAATCTTGCACTATCTTTTTCCTTTATTTATTTGTATATTTATTCTCTGGAGTGGGAGATAGCGTTGTGCTGTATTCGAGTTAAAATTGAGACTTGAGTTGAGACTTGAGCAGAAAGTAGCTTTTACTGAGATGGGCTTAGTGTTGGAAAAACAATAAAATGGGGTTTTGCCTAGGAAGGTTCTCTATATGAACAACCTAAAACGTTGTCGTTTTCAGCACTTAAGAATTTTTGACACCCAACCCGCCCTTTTGATTGTTTTTTTTTTTGGTAAATAACCCGCCCTTTTGATTGTTGGTTTAGCGGTTAATAGTTTTATAGATTTTGTAGTCTCCAGATGGAAGTATTTAAAGAATTTATAATATATTATTATTATTATTATTTATTCGCCCTCGTGCCAATACAATATAAAATGATTGGTCCTCGAGCATTTCCAAAAATTTTATATTGCTAAAATAACTAAGCCGTAGGTATTAAATATATATATATTCATTTACAGATACTGCTATGATTATGCATATTTACACTTTCTGAATGAACCGTTGCTATCCCGTTTCAAAAGGAAGGCATTTGAAATTCATATGGTTTGATGCATAATAGTAGAGATTAAATATGGAAAATTGAAAATTTTTTGGCGGATAAAATTTCAACCTTGGGATTACCCGCTGGCGACCAAATCAGTGGACATGCGGGCCATCAATTTTAAAATTATAAACACACAAGCAAATATCCAAACTCCATTCTTGATCCCTTCTAAGGTCCTCTTGATTTTGTTCTGCTATCAAGAATTCCATGCCATTTTACAGACTCTGCCTCTCACCACTCGACCCTGCCTTTCACCGTCACAAAGTCACACTGGTTAACTATTTTTCAACCAACAATGGCATGAAATAGCCATCTTTATTGTATCTTACAATACAGAAATCCTACAATTTTGCTTATCAAAGTGCGAAATAAATTCACCCCAAAGGAGTTTCTCATTATTCTAAAAATAATAATTGATTTCCTATCTCAAATATCCATTTTGGTAAAAGAAAAAGAAATCCAATGAGATAGGAAAGATAGCAAGAGTGGATATATGCTTTCAAAGTAATTACAATATGCAGCGGCTGTAGTGTCTAAGTAATTACATAAATATATACCTTTATCATCTTTTAGTCTCTACATGTCGAAAGCTGCTTTCTTTTCCTGATAGTAGCCATTTATCCATCCTTCAATCAGCTTAATTTCAGTTTCCCGCTGCTCTATCAACCAAGCTGGATCCTCCTGAGTAGAAGGACGCAAATCTATGTGATGGGCACCTGGCAAATCGTAAAAAGAAAGAATCACTTTCAGCAAAATTGTTTAGCTGCTTAGCTATTAGGCAACAAATATAACAAATTATCAACTCATTCATTCACTCGTAATGCAACGATAACTAGCAATTTCTCTGCCAACAAGCACTAAGCAGGATACTGTATAGGTAACTATTGTACAGTCAAACACAGATTTTCACAAAACAGAAACTAAATTATCTCATAGCAAATGGCCTGTGGAAAATCAATTTATGAATACATCTTGTTACATTACCACTTGTTTATCAGGCTGACAAGTACGAAGTGACAAGTCTATAGACACTGAGATTTTAGACCTTTCTAAACTTAAAGGCAAAAGACTAGGGTTCTCAGAATTCTAAGATGGGGTCACTAAACCAATGATAATTTTTTTCCTTTTCATAGAGATACACCGAATGGTGGTTATGCAGGTCTTCTCTTATCAATCTTAGAGCCATTTAGCAGGATACAACAGTCGTATAGATAGTAAGCTTAGGTGCTCCAACATAACCAAAGACCAGTATGTATTAAATCCAACAATCTTGCAGAGAACTATGTACAAGATTGACCTATAAGGCCTCATAGCCAGCACTGGAAGGACCATCTCTACCTAGTCATCCCCCCTCACTAATGCCCATTAAACACAACTCTGAGTTCTGAAGCTCACAGGAACTCTTAATTATTTTTCAGATTGAAGCCTGCTATAATTAAAATTCAATGGAAGACAGAGATAGAAGTAAGCCTGCTCCAGGTCAGTGAAGACTTCTCAGTTTGAGCCGAAGATTATGGAACAAAAAGTTCAGCTGAACCTACTTGAAAATAAAACGTATGCACTGCACTTTATCCTAAAAATAAATTATTAATTGTTGAATGCGAAGGAAGATAATTCACTTCGTGCGTTACAATAGTTTAGAAAAAGGAGAATAACTAGACTGATGAGAGCCCTTGAAACAGAAAACAAGTTTCTGCTTTTAGTAGGAAGTAATCTCCATCAAATCAAAGAATGAATACAACAGGTTATAATCAAGTTAATAAGACTAGGAGAATGCTGCCTAGCAGGAAACAAATAAACTAATTTAAGAAAATATCCTTCAACTGATTTATTACTAAATAATAATGAAATTCGACACTCCCCTCAAATTGGATCTTGTGTCTTTGAAGTTAGTCCTAAGCAAGAGCCTTGGCAAAGATGTCTCTTGTTTGAAGGGCAATAGATGTGTAGATTAATGAGATTATTCATTCCTCTATATTTTCTTTGATAAAGTGTATATCTACCTCCACAAGTTTTATCATATCATACTTTGCAGCTTGATTGTCACAATGCATCTTCATAGACTTTTCTACTGGCATTTTCAGTTTGCCGAGGACTCATTTTAGCCACATTTCTTCACAAATTTTGTGTCATTGTTCTAAATTGTGCTTTTGTGCTACTTCTAACAACTGATTGAATCTTATTTTGCCAAGTAATCAGATTCCTCATACATGAGGGAATTTAGTTCAAACAAATCGCTCAAATGTTTGAACTGATTCAGCCAATGAATACACAGAATTGATCAACCAGGGTAGCAACAAAATATAATTGGAGGAAGGGGTTCAGAACAATATCTCATCATATAACAGCCCAATGTCTAAAATAGTAAGGTAAATCAAAGCCTTTAGAATATTCACTGCAATTGTTTTTGTAAGGAAATAAAGAAAAAACTAGTTCCAAAAGATTAACATGAGTTGAAGGCACGATGGCCTTAGCACATATTAATAACTTCAGAGATTGAGAGATGATTCAGATAAAGTACTACCTTCCTCAGTTACAAGAGCAACAATTGTATCGGATATGTTTTGGAGAACGCTACAACAAGCAAATGAACACCATCAGAAAATGATAATGAGCATCAGTAGCTACATGTCAGAGGCATGAAAAAATCACCTGCCACCACTCCAGGGATCCAATAGACCATTGGAGAAAATGATGTTACTTCCAAATAATTTCAACACAGTCTTGATATCCTTCAAGATTGAATTGGACAAAGAATTAAATTATAGCATCAGGAAAAATAGCAATGTTCGTATCATGAATCTGAGGCCACATGCTGTTCATTGATAAAATATCAGAGGGTTTATACATAACATATAAGAAGAAATTTAAGTAGAAAATGGCCTCATGATATATCTGTATAAACCAACAGATCTTTGCAAAATGTAACTGATCTATTGACTAATAAGCATATCTAATTGCTGCTCCATTTAAGCATCTCAAGACAAAAAATAAAGCATGCAGGGCACAGTACAATGGGCAAAATAAATTTTCAAGAACAAAGACATGCATTCAACATAACCATTCAGATAAAAGACTACACTACGAATATTATTCCCATTCCTAGTAGTACATTCTTGAAACTTTTAATGCTGGGGTTTGAGGGAATTACTGCAAATTGACGCACATAAGCAGCAAACATTGTCTTTCACTCTAGTGCATCTCATGATGTCTAGTAAAAAAATTTTAATTTTCTGAACAAATTGTCCTATCAAGTATCTTGGGCTTCACACTATTTGAAAAACTTTTAAAAACACTAACAGTGGTCAGCTGTAAATTACATGAAAGCTTAAATTTGACATAAACAAGACAATCACAGAGCAGATATGGCATAGGTTCAAAGAGCAGGATCAAGACTTAAAAGTAAAGTGCACAAACACAAAAAACATACAAAAACATAAATTTCTGAGATCTAATAAGAAAAGAAATTGCATTAAGACAAGTTCACTCATGTCTCCATCTTTGGTTGCTCAATCAACCCCCCTTTTGAAGCTATTAGATTTCTTACAAAATTTGCTTACATAAATAACTTATGCAAGTTCCACATACTCAATACACAAACACTATACGGTAAGGGAGTCAACAGAGAAACATGGTAAGGGAGAAGTGATACAACTGTCATCCACAAAACAAGTGGTTCAAACAAATAAATAACTATCGATCCTAGCAGTAGATATGAGAAAGAGACAAATGCTCACAAACATTGACAATTTTTTTCCTCAAAGAAAGTTTCCCTTACATGTCCACCAAATTGTGTTGTTATCCATTGGGGTCTTGGTACCACCTTAAATTCCTTCCAACATTCTTCTTGAAAAGAGGAGTAGTTGAAGTCATATGTAGGAAACATGCTTGCATCTTGGCTACTAGACATTGGCATAACCATCTCAGTGCATGCCTGCAGTGGAAATATAGATAGCACCTAAGATAAATATCTTCTAAGAAACTACACATGTTACCAAGTGCCTAATTCTTTGAATCACAACTGAATTTTTAGACCTGCCAGTTCCAACCATCCAAGCCATGAGGATCATCATCCAGTTTAAAGCAGTCAACTTTTCCAGTATAATTGTAATAAACACTAACTCCTTCAAATATGCTGTCCAGACTGCTAGAACCCTCTGAGGAATTATCAATTTTATTGCAAACCTAAAAAATGTTAAATTTATAGAAAAATCAGTTTCCAAATAATGGAAGACAAATCAAAGTCCAGAAGACCACATGTAAAATTTATAATGCAGTAGAAGAAAAGATTTAAGGTTGCACAAATCCATATATTTCTGTTCTGCGAGAAGTTCAAAAATTCAATCAAGAACAGAAGAAACAAGAAAAGGGCACTCTCACTACAGAACAGCCTATATCTAACTACTAAGACAGGAAGGGGAAACGATCTTGAAACCACATAGCAAATAGTGCAAAAGAAGGTGCTCATCTACAGAAGATTTATTTCGGCATGCCTGCTAGCAGAAAATCAAACCACAGAAAGCAGATTATTTTCCATGAGCAGCAAAGGTTAAAAAGCATAATGAACTGTAAAATTACTAATATAATTAATCAACACAAGTATGGAATTATGCAATAAGACTTACAATATGTAAAATTTACATCACAAATTTTGATTTTTTTTTTGGTAAATATATCACAAAAATTTGTATATAAGGATTTATATACATAGTTTTTTTAAGTTTAGCACCACTGTAAATCCATTAATAAATCCCAAGTAACCTCTCTTATAGGATATCCAGGCAAAGGCATCATAAAATCTGATGGATATGGGTAGTCCACCATTGCCAAATAACTATATGCAGATTCCAACCAGTCTGCAAGATCTTCCACCTTCTTTAAATCCCTGTAAAATCATATACCCGGTTGAATAACAAACACGCCAAGTCAAATAACATAGTGTAAATAAGGTAATTTAATTCAATCATGCGTTACTAAAACTGAAATGGGCATACATTTTCTCACTATTTAATTCTTACTGGCATAGATGGAAAGTTTTCGCCAATTCATGAAGTCCATTCTCTTTCTGACCTTCGTATATCAATTCATTCCAGGACTTTTTTATAGTGTTAAAGCAGCTGGTACTTTCACGCTAAGGATATTAGACAGAAACAGCATTACAAAACACTCCATAAATTTTCAAGATATACAACTAGAAAGACCAGAGTAAAAGAAAATGCAAATAACACACCTTGAAATCATTGGATACAAGGTTATAAAATGTTTCTGCAGGCACAATATCTTCAAATTGAAGAATCGGTGCTGAAGAAGCAAGTGCACCAATGGAGATGTGAGGATACTTCAGCCTCATCCATGCCGCTAACACTGTTCCATCAAAAAAAAAAAAAAAAAGAACATAAAAACAACAACCATAACTAAAATGTGCCAAGTCAAGGCTACAACAAGAAGGTCTAATGCAAAAGAAACATCAAACTCAGAATATTTATCGAATGGCACATAAGATAACAAATATCTGGACCATAACTCCAAATAAGCAAACAAAACAGTTACTTCTATAAAGTAAACAAAATGGCAGTCAATCAACTATTAATTATGCTCCTATCGCGAAAGATTAGTTACTTCCAAATGTTAAAGTTTGAAGAAATACTTACTTCCACCGTAGGATCCACCAAATAACACAACAGGGCAAGCTTCAGCCGATAAATTCCGTTTCAAGTCAGTAATTAGAACGGCAAAATCTGCAAGAGCTTGTTCTGCAGTCAGGTAGGCTAACGTCGTAGCATTTCTATACGCCTCTTCTCTACTTCCATATGGCAGTGACTCGCCATAGTAACGGTGCTGCCAATCACATAGCAACTCAATTTGACTTTTAAAAAATTTAAATCTAGTTGAATTTAGATTTAAATTAAATTTCGGTGAATTAACTAACTATCCATAACTGTAACTAACCTCGGGAAAGATAAGCATGGCGCCAAACTTGGGCGCGATGTCCCACATGAAGCCAGAATTAACGGCGAACCATTCTATGTCTCCCTCATTGCCACAGTAGAGGAAGATGGGGCCCAAGCGGGAGGGGCCCAACCAGTGTTCTGTGTTTATCAGGTATCGTTGCTGGAAGTTCGGGAGATCCGCGAAGCTGAAGTGGTCGAGACGCTGCTCATAATATTTTGTCTCGTACTGGTACTGTTGTTGTTGTTGTTGTTGGGGTTTCGATTGCTTTGAGAATCTTCCAAGGAGCCGAGGGGTCCGCTTGAATTTGAACAGCTGTGATGAAAGTGCTGATGGAAACAAAATGGAGATGACGACGATAATCGAGAGAATTATACATCCTCGCGTGGATTTTGCCATTGTTTCGTTCTCAAAGCTGAGTTGAGTTCATCGAGAAGTCTGGAGTGAAGCAGCCGACAGGCAGGGGTTAGCACTGAGCTGTGATTGGATGCAGGTGATCGCACTCAATCAAAAGCATTTAATATCATTAATGCGTATTTTTTTTTTAAATGGGATTTAAATGGGTCTGATTGGCGAATTGTTAGAATTTAAAACAAGGTTCTAAGCCCATCAAGAGTTGAGTTCCGGGCCATGATTTTCTTTGGGACAAGAATTAGCAATGAAAATTTACAACTTAAAAGAGGGCCGTAAGTCCACAAGATATTGAATTTCAGCCCATGGGTTTACTTCGGGACTGAGGTTGATACATAGTCTCGAAGGGATCGTTTGGCTGGTAAGTGGAATATCCTTCATGCCCAAACGACGATAGAGTTTGTTTTGAGCCCTTTGATTTGTTGACAGGCAAATTTGATTTAGGGTTTAATTTTATTATATAACTTTAAATTGGGATTTGATGAAATTTAAATGGTGAACCCTTAATATACATAAATATTCTCAATACACATTATATTCCATACACATCTTAATAGTTTATTCTCAAAGATTCTATATTACGTGTAAATTTTAATATTCTTTAATTTAATTTATTTATATGATAAAATATATAATCAAGAATAAAGAGACGGAAAGTAGTGTGAAAAGGGTAGATTGGATTAGAGATTTTGATAATTGAGTGGGATGTTCATGTTGTGTTGTGTGCGTAGAATAAGAAGCAGATTGAATACGAATAATATCGGCATAACCGACAAGTCATACGACTACAAATAATCAATCTGCCAAGGAATATCAGCCTACCTAATCAATCAATAATCAAGACTCAATTCCATGAGCATATATTTCTTTCTAATTGCTTGATTCCAGAATCGTTCATCATAATCTGCGAGCCATGGCATTCCAACTGATTTCACATTTATAGCATCTCTTACGTTTAAACCCATGTGGAATATAATATATTCTTCATGTCCTCTCACCCACCGAACGAATTTGTCAATTATTATAATAATGAAAAAGATTATGGCGTGCAGAGGAGGGCTGACTTTTCAGCACAAGGGAATTGATTAATTTAGATTATGGTTGAGATTAAGACAACAATAAGATATGATAATCATGGGCCGTATTTAGATTAAGTATAAGATTGGCTGACTTATTTTGAAAAGATTGGGACGGAACTTGTCTTCTTTCTGACGCTTTGCGTGCCGCCCAACACCCAATTTTCTTTGAGATTGCTCGTTCAACCGAGAAGGTAGGGGCGTCAGGCGGCTCAGCCTCGGCCACAGCCTTGAGAGTTGACGACGCACAGTTTTTAATGGACAATTATTACAAGGGGATCCCTTGATTAGACAATAATAAGATCTGGTCACGGATTTTCTGATCTTCTGAAGGGAATTCATCAAAAGAATCAAGTTGAACAGCTTTTCAAACAGTCATACTTTCTAGCCCACATAAATGCCAAGCACAATTTTCTAGTGTCTATACAGTCCTAGTCTCGTTGGGTAGTTGCCTAACTTCTTGTTTACGGTTAAGAAAAATCCAAACATTCAATGAAGCTTCCTAAATTAGGCCGATTCACACCTGCACTGTGCTAAATTGATTGCCCATGCCTTAATGCTTTTACTAAATTATAACCAACGTGAAATTCGTGATAAAAATGAATAATTTATATAAATAAATAAATAAATAACAAAATCAAAGCTTGTTAAAAACGGGGGTGTATATTTCAATGGTCACATGGATATACATGGAAGAAGAATTTTGTGGGATGAAGACTTGAAAAAATGAGAGGTTAACAAAGTGAACAGTGGTGAAACAGACTTTTTTTTTTTTTCTCTTGAATTAAATTGACCAAACCGCTCTTATAGGCATGATTTGCCATGGAAATTTCGGTCAAAATATGAAAAATTTTCCACCATACCCCACTTAACTAACACACAATCATACAACATAACAAGAATTTCCATAAAGCACGCACCATATCAACAAGCATTTTCCTCTTCCACAAGCATTTAATTTAAGCATTAAAGCACAATTCCGTGATAATCTGGAAATTTGAACTTTTTTCTTATTTTTGTTTTAATATTATTGAAAGAATATGATAGAGGGGTGGTACATATATATATATATATATATATATGATTGTTCCAGTTGAACATGATTGATGGGTTTTTTTTTTTTTTTTTTAATTAATATGGGTGGACCATTGGGGCCCTAATGCCTTAACTTTGTGCCACAACACAGCCGGCAATCTCTCAACTGTTTTTGCTTCTTAGGCAACCACCAAGTCAATTTTGGCTAATCAAATAGATACCCACCAAGCTACAAGTCTCATTTTGTGGGTCCAATATTTATTTGGTGCTGTATTTTTTCTTTGATTTAAATTGATAATAAACCTCTCTAAAGAGGATGGAGAAGCCACCATGGTGGGGGTGACATGGGTCTTGCATTTCTCAACTTTAAAACGCAAGCAATGATGCGTATAAAGTGTTTGTGAAAAAGATCAACTTCACACCACCAACAGGGTCTCGGAAAAAAAAAGAGAGTTCAAGTGGGGCAAGCTATGGCTACCTTTTATAATTGCTTTACTGAAAGTCGGTGCATTTCTTGACGCCCCTCCCTCCCTCCCTCTACAAAGATTAAAATTAAAAATCAAAGTATCAATCAAACAAAGATGCATGACTTGTGACTCAACATGTCTGTCGAGTCCCTCCTCCTTTTTCTATTTCTAAATGATTCTGATTCTTGCAAATTCAAACCCCCAACAGGTTTCAGAAAAGAGACTTAAAGCCCCAGGCGAACCACTTGAATGATTTTTTATTATTTTTTTACCACTTTTTCTTTAACTGGTAGCAATTACCACAGTCCATAATTTAATCTGTACCATTAATTCAGTAGAACATCAATCTATTTTTACCGTAAGGTAAGTTAGCATAGCATATAGGTAAATAAAACATAGTTGGATCACTTCACGTAAAGTTTCTTTAACTGACAAAATTTCATTTATGAAAATTTAAAAAACTAAATAACCATTCGTTGACTAAAGTTAAAAAGATATTTTTTTGAATAAAAATTAAATTTTTTTATAAAAATAATAAAATATAAATTTAAAATAACATAATAATAAAAATTTTAAAAATTAATAAATATTTAAAATATTTAAAAAATAAAATAAATATTTAAAAACTATCATAGTTATTTGTTTTAAATATTTATTTTATTTTATAAATTTATTAAATTTTTATTATTATTTTAATATTATATTATTTTAAATATTATTTATATTTAATTTAATATTAATATTAATATTATTAATTTTTATAAAAAAAAAATTTTATAAAAAAATAATAAAAAGTTTGTCACTTAAAAAACGTTGGGTGAAAACCCATCGTTTGGCCCTCGGAAGACATATTAATTTCAATTCTTCTGTTTAACTGAATTTTTTAAGTTAATCAGTCCCCTCGTCTGACTTGTGAGGCTTAAGTTTCATAGAGAAAAGCCCCCATATTCTATTCGAAAATCCTGACCTAAAAAAATGGCGATTGGTGCTTGAACAGTATATAATAATTATAATGCTACAGAAGTAGGTAATAGGGAGTGGTTTCCCTGATTGGGACGGTTGGTAGCGATTAGAGTAACTAAGACAATTATGGAATATTAACTTGTATACAGACAACAAGCAATTTGGTCGGCCAAGCTTGAAAGGCCACTTGATTTTTGAAGAAGCAGAAGAAGAAGAAGAAGAAGAAAGACGACATGTCGACACCTTATCCCAAATTCTTCCTCTCCCTCTATTATTGCCAAATTCTACGCTCCATAATCGTCAAACCCCCACGGAATCAAATGCCCATCATACCAAATCATTGCTGGCCCCATTCTGTCTATTGCTCTCTTCTTTTGACACCTGTCCCTCTTTTTTTTTTATATGCATAATAAATTTACTGGGTGTTGGTGATGACAGGAAAACCACTAGTTTATTATTCCCTTTTTTATTATCACTTTTATTGTACGGATCAGATATTGGAGGGGGGATTTCTTTCATTAATCCAATGCCTAAATTACTTTAATATGTAATTATTCCCAATCATCTCCTAGAAAGTGAATGCTTTCTGGGGGGATGCCACAATTATAAAATTCAATTTAAATCCATACTGTGTCAAAGTCAATGTCTATCTTCCTTTCCTTCCATGGCCACATGTAATGCCTATGCTGGCTGCTGTGTGCTCTTGGTACTTGGCCACTCACTGACAGTATAAATGGATAACCCCAGTATTTTTTACGTCTTCCTATATAATAATAATAATAACATGCTTTTTTCCCTGTAATTTCCCAGTGCTCCCTTTGTTTTCTTTCCAACTATGATGAATAAAATACAATAATAAATGTGGCTCGGATATACATAGGTCATGATTCACGAGACAGAATGCTCAGTATTGTTACGAGTTTTGGCCAAGGATAAACTATCTCGGAAAAAAAATATTCCTTCTGCAAATAATTGAACATCCTTTTCTGAATTGGGTTTGCATTTTTTTTTTCATTTAAAAAGGATTCACATTTATAATTAAATTATTTATAAATATCCGTTAATTAATCAGCATGCAATCGTATCTGAAATCTCTTCTTTATTCACCTTTTTTCCCCCCCATAATTTTAAAAGATAAAGAGCTTCTGAGAGGTACCTGTGTTCTATCTCTTTTGTTTCCCTCCATTGCTATCAATATCAAGCTAGTCGTCATTGGCCTTCCCGTGCTGGCTAGCTGCCTCTTTCGTCATGGCGCACACCTGTTGATTACTAAGTGCACAAAGGACCAAAAACAAATTCGGAATTCTTTTCTTTTTTCTAATTAAAATGTTTATTTGATCATCCAGTTTGTATTATATCCCGTCCCATGGAAACCGGTGCACCACACTTTCCTGATAGATGACTGGTCCAAGGGACCATCTAGTCCATGCTGTTGAAGTGATTTTCACGATGAAATAATTTATTTTAAGTTTTTTTCTTCCAGTAATATCATTACGAAGATGTTAATGAATATTTTTCATATAAAAAACATGTTATTTACAATGGAAAGTGGTGCTATACATAGTATATAATAAAATAAAAATGGAGCTAGCTAGGTTTATCATGTTCTATGAGTGTTGGTGACCTAACTTCCCATCAAACATAGCCGACAAGGCATTATTGAAAGTGCTTATACAATGTATAGAGAGAAGGAGTAGGACCCAAGAACTCCACATCAACTTTCTAGTTAAGCAAAGATCCGGATTCTTGTTGATGAATCATATTCTAGCACCATGATGACTCTTTGAAACTCCAATGGTGTCTTCTACCTACTTTCCTTTTTCTCCTTTTTATTATTTTCACAACAAACAAACAAACAAACAACCCACGATCATCATCATCATACGACTCTTGATAGTGCACATCTCTATCCATCTTATCTGATCTTCAACATTCACATTAAGCAAGCAAGCAAAACAAAAATACCCACCTCCATCTTCATTAATAAAAAGAATTTCAAAATTGGTAAACATGGTGACATGATGCCCATCTCTACGCACTTAAAACCAGGCATGAAGTTGGAGACAGTTCATGTGGTCTGTCATCAAGGAAACTTGTTAATATCCAGCAATCATCCATTCTGATCAAAATTTTTTTTTTCTTTTTTAGTTAATTATCACAGTAGGTGGGTAATCTTTGAATGAATGCATAGAACAGTAGCCAGCTAGTTCTTTATTAGTGTTTCGTAAAGAGTGAGCAAAGAGAAGATGATTTAAAAAATTGAGAAATAACAAGATTACTGGAACAGGATTTAAACAAAGAAAAAGTTAGACAATAATTGATAGTTCAAGAGATATGAAAAAGTAAGCCAGATCTATGCAAGAGAAACAAGCATATAAATCGGAAAAAAGTATGCGGTAACAATTAATTTTGGTACGTTAAGGGGTGGCCAAGAGCTGACGAATCATGCTCTTGATGTGTTTCCCACTCCCATGAAAACTGTAGTGTAGTATTCTTACGAAAAAGATAGAGAGGGAGAGAGAGAGTTTTTTTTTTCTCTTTAATATAGATTTTTTAAATATTGTTTTCTTTGTTGTGATAATGGAAGATAACAGTAGTGGGGTTCAAATGGTCAACCTTTGTATAGAGAGAATTCATAGAAAAAGGGGCTTTCACAATTTCTTGCACCCAGATTCATTTCTTTACTCATTTCATTCCTCTGATTTATAATCATACTCCAAGCCACCCACCCACCCAAACCCCAACTCCAACTCCTCCCTTATGTACCACAAAGTCTTACTCATTCTCTCCCTTCTTAATAAGACCACTTCGTCATTTTTCTGATCCTCAAACTTCGCTCTTTCTCTTTCATTATTTTTTCTCTCACTAACAATAAACACTAAATGGATTTAGATGATGGATGTAACGCTGGCCTTGTTCTGGGTTTAGGTTTCCCTGGGACACCCATTAATCAGAACCCTTCAAAATCCATCCCTAAGAGGCCACAACAACCAGCCCCTGAGCCGTCTCTTACTTTGAGTCTTTCTGGTGACTTTTATCATGGAATTGCTGCCAGAAAAAGTGGTATTATTGATGTGAACAAAGGTTTTGAAGAGGCTGCTGCTGTTGTTACTGCTCATGACGTCTTTCGTCAAGCTTCTCCCCCTCATAGTGTTGTTTCTTCATTTTCTAGTGGCAGGATCAAAAGGGAGAGAGATCTTAGCTGTGAAGAGGTCGAGATCGAGAGGGTTTCTTCAAGAGTTAGTGATGAAGATGAAGATGCCGTTAATGCAAGGAAAAAACTTCGACTCACCAAAGACCAGTCTGCTCTTCTGGAAGAAAGCTTTAAACAACATAGCACTCTCAATCCTGTAATTATCTCTCCCTTCCCTTTCCTCTTTCTTTCTCTCTTATGGTTATTTTCTGGATTAATATCGTTGTTACCGTTAAAATTTTAACCTTTTCACTGCCATCTTTCAACACCAGAAGCAGAAACAAGCTTTAGCAAGGCAGTTGAACCTTCGACCAAGACAAGTTGAAGTATGGTTCCAGAATAGACGAGCAAGGTAATTAATCATTTATATCAGACCCAGTAAATATCCGGAAGGCCCACATAACAATTGTTGTCTCCCACCCGAAGAAAACTGAAAATAAAAATAACCCTGGTAGAAAAATCTTCAATCACAAAGGAGTTGTGCTCACAGGAGACATAACAAGAAGTTTCCTTTTGGCTATCTAGCTTTCATTTGGTGGACAGGATTAAGGGTTCTTTTTTAAACCTCTTATTTATTTTCTTTGTAAATCACGAGTTTTTGGTTGTTATTATTGTTTCAGGACAAAGCTGAAGCAAACGGAGGTTGACTGTGAGTTCTTAAAGAAATGCTGCGAATCACTGACTGATGAGAACAGGAGGCTGCAGAAAGAGCTTTCAGACCTCAAAGCTTTGAAACTAGCGCAACCCTTTTACATGCAATTGCCAGCGGCCACGCTTACCATGTGCCCTTCTTGTGAAAGGATTGGCGGCGTTGGTGACGGAGCATCTAACAAGCCTCCATATTCAATGGCTGCTAAACCTACTCACTGCTATAATCCCTTTGCCAATTCTGCAGCTACTTGTTAAGTTGTTAAATAGGATTAATTAGGATAATCAAACAAGAATTGATACATAGATGAACCCAGAACCCCTCCTATTTTTTTGTTTAAGGGTTGTAGCGGATTTAAAAAAAAGAAAGGGAGTTGATGTAATTAATTTATTCGTAGAAAATAGTCGCCGCTGATCATCAGTCTCATTATTATGATCATATCTTATATTTTTACAATAAGTCTGTAAATTTTTAAAACAATTATATATCATCGGAATATGCTTGTTGCCTTACAATTCTCCAACACATATTTAATAGTTATTTGCTTGAATTGTTTTGATGATGAAATGGGTCTTGCCCTTTGATTTCATTCTCCGGACAACCTTAGACCGTAGCCTAATATTTTCGTTTTAATCATGAGGATAATATATGTTATAGTCATATTATTGACTTCGAAAATAAATCAAAGTTAAAATGAAATGATATTAAGTAATTATAGTCATTGATCCAAGGGAGAAAAAGGGTGTGACAGAGGTGGAGGTTACCTCACGTGGATTGCATCTTAATTCAGTTGTTAATAGAAAAGAGAGAAGAGGAAGGGGGGGTCAGTCAAAAAATGGGTGGTTGGTGGTGGAGTGGACTTGAGAGGCGTGTAGACAAAGAAAGGAATGGATGATTAATCTCTTGAAAAGAAGAAGAAATGAAGAGGGTTTAGGTTAGGTCTCGTGAGTTGCTCTTGCTCTCTCTTTCAGGGTACTTGTGGGGTCTTTCCCACGTGATTTCCTCGTGCCCCTTCCAAATCCCATCATCCAAAAAGGGTTCACAAATATATATATTCTATATATATCATATTCCCCCCCTTTACAATAATAGACCACATCTTAGGACGATCAACGGTCCACATTCATGACAATTTTATCTATTTATAAATAATTTAAATTAATAATTCATAAAGAAAAGTATCTCAGAATTGGTGTAGGCATTACCTGATGAGAAGGTTGTCGTTGTAGTTATCCCAACACATCATGAATTTTGATGCCCTCAAATTATGGTGTGGTGTGGACCAATAAAATCATCAGATGACTTTCCTGGAAACTACTCAACCTGATATTCTCATCATCGCTTCCATCATCAAACCCTTTTTCTTTTTCATTTTAATTTTATTGATAAAGCTGAAAGCTAAATTTCAAATATTCTTGTTCTTTCTATTGGGAGTCAAGGAGACAGTTCAAGTTTTATACGCCAAATCACTATGTCCCACCCAACATTTGAACAACTATCAATTTTCACCACAAATTACATTCAATCTAAAATATTTTATTTTTTCTTTCTTATTTTCATTTCACTTTAAATAAATTTAAAAATTAATTGTCACCGTTAACATTTATGTGGGTAAAGTCCATAATTGCACCAATTAGTATAAAAATAATAGTTTTTTGAACAAATTTAACAAGGGGATGAGAAACTGAGTTTTTCAATTTTAAAAGATGAGAAACTATTTATCAAACCTTGGGTGGGAGGAGGGATTTCGGCAGTTTGATATCATGAAAACCAATATCATATTATAAAATTATTATTAGGTCAGGCTTAATACGTGTACGTACAGGTATTGTAATATTAAAATGCTGCGTAAGTAATGAAAACAATTATAATAACATAAAGTTGTTAAGAAATGTGATTTTCAACCTTAATCGATTGTCTTTGGATGATTATAGATTTGCTTTACGTGTGCACGCCGAGGTTATTATAATAAAATAGCTACAGACATGCGTCCTATGATCGCTGGATTGTCGGACTGTCCAGCCTAGTTTTTATGCGGTTTAGGTAGACACGGTAATCTGGATGGAACTTTGGAAAGGTGAAATTACTGATTCCCACCTAAGGTCCCGTTTAATGACAACTCCCACCCAAAAAAGTTTTTAAAGCCAAATACACACTACTCTTTAGTTAAATTGGACGTAATTTGTTAGGGTGAAGGGCACAAAGGTAATTCAATTTGTATTTAAAAAGCTTATCTTATATGAATTTAAAAGTGGATTTGCAAAAGTGGTGGGCTTAACAATTAAGATTTGGAAAAGCCAACAGAAAAAATTGTGTAACATTTTATGTAACAGAATGAATCAATAAAGTATTGACAAATGGTGTTAGAATTGAAAATATCAAAGAAACATTTAAAAATTAATCAACGACTTTTATGAATGGTAAGGCAAGGTTTTGTGAAGCTGTGACGCGTGACACACTTTTTAAATGTGCCAAATTTAGTAAAATGAATCATTGTGCGTAATAAACATGGCACACGAGTTCTATCTGATGCAATTAATTTGCATTATATACGTCTACGGTGATCAATGACTTACATTTGCCCTGCAAAAATTAACGATTTGATCTCCATTAAAATTTTTAACCAATAGGAATGAGTTAGACAAGCGTTGGGATGATAACTTCGTGTGTAAAAAATGAAATAAAAAAATCAATAAAATTCTAAAAGAATAATAGGTTGACATGTGGGATGGAGAAGTTTAAACGAAAGAAAGCAAACAAGTTTCTTATTTCTTGCTAAACGCAACTCTAACAAACTTCGTTATGTGGCATTTTCAATAGGGAGGTAGGTTTATTATGTTAACTAAGTGATGGCGAAAAGGACAACGATGATTTGTTAGTTGAGTAAGAGGATGAAAATTAATTGCCTCTAAATTCCAGCAGTTGTTTTTAATAGCGAAGGTCAGTTAAGGGATTCAGTTGTTGTTTCAGTTGTGAAAGTCCATTGGTAGTGTTTCTCCATTTAAAAGGAGTTTTTTGGCAAAATCTAAAGTTCAATCTTCCCCTTAAATAGTTCAAATGTTTATACTATAGACATATAGCCTGTAATAGGTTATGTCGTATGTAATGACCCCTGCCCCAGGCCTACTGTGCGCAATTGTAAAATATATATAATAATCATAAAAAAAATGTACCTGTGACGGAGATCCCCACAAGGAAAAGAACATTTACTGCTACTCAAAATACTTAAAAACTCTGAATACGGAAGCGTAAAACATTAATATGACAATAAAATAAGTCATAATAGCTTTTCTGGAAATTCCAGGCTACTCATGTATAAAATCATGCTATCTATACAATGCATACTTGAATATGATATACACACATAAATACATGAGATACGAATTATCAGAGCATATAAGCCGAATCACAAAACTAGCTGTCAAGCCATGTCCCCAAAATCTCACAGCTGCATCGCCACATCTCAGTCCCCAACTCACTGACTTGCAAAAGAGAAAGTAAGGGAAAGGGGTGAGTGACAAAATCACTCAGTAAGCATTTTCTATCTCTTACACAACTAGGTTATCAAGCGAAAGCTGATCCTAGATCAGACCTCGAGTTCTCTGCTTACAGTTCTCTGCTTACTGTTTTCTTATTCATTCTTATTATACTTGCTTTTCAGTAGCTTATATCATTCTTTTCTTATCTCTTATTTCTTTACTTTCTTTAATCATTAAATTCTCAGAGTTTTCATCTATTTTATGCTTTGTATTTTGCTTTTATCTCATATGTTTCTCATGAATATTGTACATGACATGATATGCATGTTCTGATGTCATGTAAATCTCATCAGTTATAAAACTTTACCTCTTGGGCCTAATTTTCTGAAAGCTTATTCTTTTCTGAAAACTCTTTCTAATAAAAGCTTTGATCCGAATATCCTTATATATATACATATCATATAACTGAAAATAGTATCAAAAGTACTTTATCTAAAAAATATCTCTGTTATGCTGGCCAGACTGATGAATATAGAGATTCGACACCTTGGCTATGTGAGCTCAAACTTATAAGAAAACTACTAGTGCACGACCATGTCCTTTCTAGGGGACCATGGTTTCCCTCTCTAGTGGGTGTGCGAACTCACATGTGCCCTCTCGTATCCACCTCTAACTGATGTCCGGAATATCGTATATATATATATACATACTTTTAAAATATCTTTTGGATCCTTAGATCCATTTTTTTCTTCTGAAAACACCTCATGTGTGGCATGTCATGCTCAATACTTAATAATCATGCATGATATGTTGTTATCTTGTATTATTCTTATGTTTCTCAAGCTTAGAATTCGCTTAGGGTTGCTTGTCTTTGCTTTAATATCCTCTTTTCTGTCTTTCTTAAGCCACACGGGTGTGTGTCTATGTGCACGGGCGTGTATCAAGGCACACGGGACCGTGACCTTCTCGTGCTCTTGGGCGTGCAAGGTTCTAGAATATTTCTCAAACAAAAAGGCTGACCACACGGGCGTGCGGTGCAAATACACGGGTGTGCATGACCGGGCACACGGGTATGTATCACACTGCACAGGCGTGTAGCTGCCTCAACACCCTCCCGTGTCTTGTCTACACAGGCGTGTAGATTTGGGTTAGACACACGGGTACACGGGCGTGTGTGTGGATTTTCATACGCACACGGGCAACATGCAAGGCCATGTCTCATACAGATTTGAGGCCACACGGGCGTGTCCCCTTGGGTACACGGGCGTGCGCTCAACCTAGAATCTGTAGATGCGTCTGAAAACCTAGAAAATCCCACTCAAACACCTCTAAATCTCATTCATTTCTCAATCAAACATAACCACAACATATACTCATGCCCATAAACATACTCAACTCATACATTTCTCATTCAACATGCCAAATCTCAAACATTTCTCATGGTTTCATACCCAAGCAACATACACATCATACATTGCATAATAAGTTCAACAATCATCATGCATTTCATCATATCATCATCAAATCGTGCTGGAAAACATCCACAACATGTAGCAATCATCCAAGGAGCTGAAAATCAGAATAGCATGCTTGAAACCTAAGTGAAGAGGTAAAGAAACACTTACCTTTAGCCATGACATCTGGATCTCTCTCTCTAGCTGCTCTTGGATCTTTAACTGGAACAATGGCTACTGTCTGGACAAATTCTTACCTAGGGTTCATTGGAAAAGGAGAAGAGAAGAAGCTGATGGAAAGAAGCTGAGCAAAAAAATGCAGGAAAACTAATCTTATAACGTATCTCTCTCCTAGCACACAGGCGTGCGCCTTGGACACACGGGCGTGTGCCCCTCAAAAATCTGAAATCTCTCTCTCCTTGCACCATATATGGAATATTCTTCCCAGAATATCCATATATAAGCCACGAAAAGCTTCTAAAAGACTTTTCTACCCTTAAATCCTCTCGAAACCATTTTCTAACTGGAAATCTCTCTTTTACCCTTAATCTCAGAGCCTAAAATGACAATTCTACCCTTAGGCTATTACAATCTCCCTCTCTAATAAAAATTCTGTCTCTGAAATTATGTAAACAACTCTGGGAACCTATCTCTCATCTCAGACTCAATCTCCTAGGTAGCTTCCTCAACTCTTTGACTCCTCCACAACACCTTGACTAAAAGATTTCTTTATTTATGAAAGACTTCACTTTATAGTCCAGAATCTGAACAGGTGTCTCCTGATAACTCAAATCATCTGCTAGCTTAAAATCTTCAATCTGAAGCACATGTGAAGAATCTCCCACATACTTTCTCAACTGAGACATATGAAACACATTATAAACTTTGTCCATGTTAGCTGGTAAGGCTAATCTGTAGAAAACTCTGCCAACTCTCTCCATAATCTGATACGGACTAATAAATCTTAGAGCCAACTTTCCTTTCTTACCAAATCTCAAAACTCTTCTATAGGGAGCAACTCTCAGAAATACATAGTCTCCAATCTCAAATTCTACCTCCCTATGTCTCAAATCCGCATAACTTTTCTGATGATTCTGGGCCTGCTTAATCCTCTGTTTGATTACTCTGATCTGCTCAATCATCATCTGAGTCATCTCTGGACTCACTACTGTCTCTAGTGAATCTCTCTCATCCATCTCATCCCAATATAGTGGCGATCTATATTTTCTACCATAAAGAGCTTCAAAAGGTGCCATCTGAATGGTAAACTGATGACTATTGTTGTAGGCAAACTCTATCAATGGCAATATCTCAGCCCAACTAGTCTGAGAATATCTACAACAAGCTCTCAACATATCCTCTAGGATCTGATTGACTCTCTCAGTCTGACCATCTGTTTGGGGGTGATAAGCTGAACTAAAATGAAGTTTAGTTCCCAAAACTCTCTGTAAACTGCCCTAAAAGGGTCACAAAAACCTCGAATCTCTGTTTGACATTATGTCCCTGAGAACTCCATGAAGTCTGACTATCTCTCTAACATACAGACGACCCAACTGATCTGTACTCATACCATCTCTGATAGGTAAGAAATGTGTAGATTTACTCAATCGGTCAATAATAACCCAAATACTGTTATAACCTTTCTGCACTCTAGGAGTCCTGATATAAAATCCATCGAAATACTCTCCCAGTTTTACTCGAGAATCCTCAAAGGGTGTAACAAACTAGACGGTCTATGATGCTCTGCCTTGACCTGCTGACAAGTCAAACACTTGGCTACATACTTTGCTATATCTCTCCTCATACCAGACCACCAAAATGATCTCTTGAGATCCTGATACATCTTTGTACTGCCTGAATGAGCTGAATATACTGTATCATGAGCCTCTGACAAAATCCTATATCTCAACTCTGTGTCCTCTGACACACAAACTCTATCTCCTCTGACACACAAACTCTATCTCTGAATCTCAGAATACCATCTCTGTAGCATCCTAGATTTTAGAAAGCTCTTAGGGGTAGAGTTCTGGGGTTAGAAATAGAATTCAGAGATAGATTGGGGGTCTAGAAGAGTTCAGGGGTGAGATAGAAGTTTTCCAGAGCTATGTGACCTTCGTATGATGCCTTTAGGGAGGTTTTAATCATGCGAAGCGTGGGAAATGAGTTTCTTTCATTTTCCCTTGGTGCACTCCCGTGCACTTTTCCCTGCACGCCCGTGCAGGTGGGTAGAAAAGAGTGAGAGACGAGAGTTATTTCATTTCTCATCCAGTTTCAGCTTCTCTCTTCTTTGTTTCAGCAGCTCTCAGCCCTAGGCGAGAAATCCAGTTTCCAGCAGCTCCCAATCCAGCAAGAGATCAGAGAGATTAGTTTGGATTAGAATTCCAGCAGCTATGTCAAGAGGTAAGTGTTTCTTACTTCTTCCAGAGTTTCCCAGCTTGCTGTGTGATGCTTGATGATGCTTGGAAATGTATGTTTGTATTTCCAGCTTGTTTGGTTGCTTATATGCGATGAGATGATGATTCAGATGCTTGCTTTCCACCCAAATACATGCATGCTTTGTTTGTGTGTGTGTGTTGTGAGAGAAAGCTTGAGTGGCCATGGTGAATTCAGTAGAATTGGATGGAAGATGAAATTGATGATGTGTATGAGTTTATTGAAGTGCCTTGGATGTGTGTTTGTGTTTAATTTCAGATTGGATGAGATTTGGGTTGGTTTCCTGCATTTCCAGATGAAGGCTGCTGCTGCAAACCCAGGTGCACGACCGTGTGTCCGCAGACGCACGCCCGTGTGCCTTTGGTTTTACGAGCGCACGCCCGTGTGCATGCTGAGGCACACGACCAGGAATGCAGGGCACACGCCCGTGTGTCCTGAGGGACACGGTCGTGTGTCCTTCTTTTGCTTGTTTTGGCCATCAGATTCCCGAGAGCAGCACGGCCAGGCACACGACCGACGCACGGTCCCGTGTGTCTGGGCACACGCCCGTGTGCCCGTGCCTAGCACGGCCGTGTGTGTCTCTTGCACGCCCGTGCGTTTGCTTTGCACGCCCGTGCTCCAGCATTATTTTCCAGAAAGAGGCAGAAATGATTTATTAAGGTTTGGTAATCCATCCAAGGGCTTTTAATCATCAGATAGTCCAGATAACAGCGAATAAATGCAGCATATGCATTCATAGCATAGCATGTAGCCTGAATGAGGATCCAGGGATCCGAATTCAGTAGATTTCAGCAGTCAGAA
Source organism: Anacardium occidentale (assembly GCA_026122585.1). Classification (NCBI taxonomy): domain Eukaryota; kingdom Viridiplantae; phylum Streptophyta; class Magnoliopsida; order Sapindales; family Anacardiaceae; genus Anacardium; species Anacardium occidentale. The sequence continues at coordinate 74,095 of JAJEJH010000371.1, read as the reverse complement.
CCCAATGTATGGGTTTCAGCTTTGGGGTGAACTCGAGGGGGCATCTGTGGGACCCAGCTTTCTGACACCAGTCAGTCAGCTCAGCAGTAGTATTTCAGTATTCAGCAGATTCTAGCCAGTAGCTAGAATGTTCAGCCCACTTGGCCAGGATGCCGAATCCCTGTGTTTCACCCAGTCTGATCAGTACAGCAGGTACCTTTGGGTACAGATAGAGATTCGCATGCATGCATATTCAGATTTCAGCTATCATGTCATGACATTCATTTCAATAATGAATTAATAATGAGTAACAGATAAACAGTTAAGCAGATTCAGCACCCGCAAGCGCGTAGATGTATGATAGGGCCGAGATTAGTTATATGTGCCCTTGTTTGTGCTTGTTTGGGTTGAGGGAAGTAGGAAATGCTTACTGGGTGATTTTCATCACTCATCCTTTTCCTCATTCCTTCCTTTTCAGGTCAGTGTGCTGCTAGCGAGGAGCGGGTGGACTGGGGTTCGCGAGAGAGGACCTACACACACCATTTTCAGCATGTACATGTATTTTCTTTCAGTTTTGGACCTGTGAGGTCTTGTATATTTTTGTACATTCTCAGATATAAAGAATGATGTACAGAACAGTTACATATATATAGAAAAGCCAGATGGGCTCATTGTACAGTTTAGTTTAAATTTCAGCTTCCGCTTATGTATTTAGTTCAGCAGGATTTTCTTTTCCGTAGGATTCCCGTCTCGGGTACCCGATTTCCAGTTTATTAAATAAAAAGATCAGTTTCTTCAGTAGCAGGGGTACTCGGGGCGGCGGGTCTTACAATCTCTAACTTCAAAATCTGAAATTGTACCCTCTGAAGTCTTCTGAACCATACTCTAAACCCATAAATTGGCCCTCTGAGAATCTCTGATATCCTCATACAAAGTAGAAATTACCTGAAGTCTGGAAAAACCGACTTTCATAACCTCAATCTCGTCTCTGGCAATCTCATGCTGTAACTCTCTTTGAGCTGTAACCATAGACAAGGCTATTCTCCTACTCAAAGCATCTGCTACTACATTAGCTCTCCCTGGGTGATATCTGATCTCATAATTGTAATCTTTCACTAGCTCTAACCATCTCGTTTGTCTCATATTTAACTCTCGTTGGGTGAAGAAATACTTTAAACTCTTGTGATCAGAATAAATACAACATCTAACACCATATAGGTAATGTCTCCAAATCTTCAAAGCAAACATTACAGCGACTAACTCCAAGTCATGCGTAGGGTACCTCAACTCATAATCCTTTAATTGCCTAGAAGCGTAGACAATCACCCTACCTGACTGCATCAACACTGCTCAAATCCCCTGATGGGAAACATTTGTGTAAACATCATAATCAATACCCTCCTGAGGCAATGCTAACACTGGAGCACTCGTCAACCTCAGCTTTAACTCCTGAAATCGAGTCTCACGTTCCTCAGTCCAAACAAAAGGCGTCTCACTCCGAGTCAAAACTGTCAATAGCTTAGCTATACTGGAAAAGCCCTCTATAAACCTTCTGTAGTAACCAGCTAATCCAAAAAAACTTCTTACCTCTCTAGCAGTCCTCGGCCTCAGCTAACTCAAAATGACCTTGATCTTACTCGGATCCACTGAAATACCTGCTGCTGAAACTTCGTGTCCAAGGAAGGATACACTGCTCAACTAGAACTCACACTTGTCAAACTTGGCATAAAGTTGACGATATCTCAATCTCTGAAGAACAAATCTCAGATGCTCTACATACTCTTCTACACTCCTCGAGTAGACCAAGATGTCTTCGATAAATACAATCATGAATCTATCTAGACAGTCTTGGAAAACTTGATTCATCAAATCCATAAACACTGTAGGAGCATTCGTCAAACCAAATGGCATCACTACAAACTCATAGTGGTCATACCTTGTCCTGAAAGTAGTCTTAAACATATCTCTCTGTACAACTCTAATCTGATGATACCCAGACCTCAAATCAATTTTGGAAAACACTGCAGCTCCACTTAACTGGTCAAACAAATCATCTATCCTGGGTAACGGATACTTGTTCTTAATTGTTACCTTGTTCAACTCTCTATAATCTATACACATTCTCAGGGAACCATCTTTCTTCTTCACAAAGAGAATTGGAACGCCCCAGGGTGAACAACTTGGCCTGATAAACCTCTTATCAATCAACTTCTGAAGCTGTTTCTTTAATTCCTATAACTCTGTTGGAGCTATTTGATATGGAGCATTCGAAATAGCCGTACTGAGAAGTAACTCAATCAAAAACTCTAACTTTAACTCTCACTCTGGAGGTAATCCTGGCAAATTCTCAGGAAAAACATCTGAAAAATCTCTAACTACAGGTACCTCTTCAATACTTGACTCAACTACCTCTTTACATACCACATTAGCCAAGTGTCCTACACATCCTTTGCTCAACAATTTTCTCGCTTGCAAACAGGAAATGAATACTGTTTCCACTCTACCCTCACCAAAGGTGAACTGATCAGAGTCTAGCTGCAATCTAACTTTTTTCCTCTTACAGTCTGTCTTTGCTCCATAACAACTTAGAAAATTCATACCTCGGATCATGTCAAAATCAACTAACTCTAACATGATCAAATCTATTCTCAAGATCCTACCAATAATTATCACCCCTTGATCTACCAGTATTTGATCACTCACTATCACACCACCATCAGACATCTCAATACAAATACTCCTTTCTGCCATACTAGGGGTCAACCCTAATCTGTCTATCACTCTTCGAGGCACAAAACTATGTGTGGTACCACAATTAATCAACATAGATAAAAGAGTATCTAAGAAAGTCAACTGACCTATAACTGCATGAGGGATCATCTCAGCCTACTCTCTCCTTACTACGAAGACTCTAACTTTGCCTCCGCCTCTCAGTGTACTGACACCTCCTCTCTGAGCTCTACTACCTCTGCCAACTGAACCTCTGAAACCTCGACTGGGACCTGCTCCACCAACTGATGGCCCAACTCCAACTCCTCTCATCAGACACTTAGAAACTCAATGACCAGGCTAACGACATCTAAAACATACATCATGACCCGTAAGACACTCTCTTGGGTGACTCCTGCCACAAGTCCTGTAAACTGACAACTCTACTCTCTGTCTCTATCTCTTTCCCTTAAACTATTTTCTTGACTGCATAAGTTTCTTACCTCTATCTTCGCCTCTCTCACGCGCTCTCTCAGTTGGCCTCGAAAAGAAACCCATCCTCTGTAAATACACCTTAAATCTCAAGGCTCTCCCTAAAGCCTCACTGAATCCTTGCGACGATGAAAAACCAGTCATCATATCTCTGGCTATCGTAAGGTGTAGATCGTGAACAAATTTCTAAACTCTGATAGGTTCGAAACTGACTACTCTTGGAACAAATCTGGTTAGTACATTAAACCGGATGGTATAATCCTTTACCAAACTGTTTTCCTGAGTCAACTCTATAAACTCCTGGGCTCTAGCATGTACTATATCTGTACTATGGTACTCCTCCTCAAACATCCTCCTGAACTCAGTCCAAGACAAACTTTCAACATCCACCGATGTCCTCGCGAGGTTCCACCACATCCTCGCATCACCTCTTAACATAAATGTAGCATACCGAATCCTCTCTCTGTTGGTCATCATGAACAAACCAATCACACTCTCAACCGACTTAATCTACTCCTCAACCACAGCTGGATCTCTAGAACCATTGAACTTAGACAGCTGATAAGCACTGAGCAAACTGTAGATCAGATGTAACCTATCTGAACTACTTATACCAATAGGTCTATCCCTGAACTCATATTTATCTGACGGCCAAACTCTAGCATCTGATAGGGCTCTCTGATAGTCTCTGATATACCCTGATCTCTATGTCCATACTGACCTCTGACTTGCCCATGATGGGCTCTCAGTCTCTCTGGCTCAAAACCCTCAACTCTGGCTACCGATTGAAAACCCTCTCTAATCATCTCTCTGAAAATGTCTCTCATATCCTTAGGTCAAAGAGATACTCTGAAGTGTCGGGATCTCCTAGAATCACTAGTACTCATAGGCCTAACCGAAGCACTACTCTTTTTCGTTACGATTGGGGGTAAAAGGGCTTGGGCTCTTCTATCTAAAACAACACAACATAAGGGTAAACATTCAAAACAAACAACATTCACATACTATACTTACACTGAGAAGAAGTGAGTAACAGCTGTCGGGACATGCTGGTCTTGGTTTATGCAATTTCTTATAAAACCATGCATTTAAAACTCATTTCATTAAAATATATCTCAAATTCTTTCTTAATAGCTTAAAGCATTGTTGATAACTGAAAACAATATTCTGAATATTCAAAATATCGCTCTAAAAATTCAAAATGCTGCTTTGATACCAAAACCTTGTAGTGACCCCCGCCTCAGGCCTACTGTGCGTAGCTATAAAAAATATATAAATATATATAATAATAATAATAAAAATGTGTCTGTGACGAAGATCCCCACAAGGAAAAGAACATTTACTGTTACTCAAAATACTTAAAAACTTTGAATACGGAAGCGTAAAACATTAATATGACAATAAAATAAGTTATAATAGCTTTTCTGGAAATTCTAGGCCACTCATGTATAAAATCATGCTATCCATGCAATGCATACTACAATATAATATGCACACATAAATAAATGAGATACGAATTATCAGAGCATATGAGCCGAATCACAAAACTAGCTACCGAGCCATGTCCCCAAAATCTCACAGTTGCATCGCCACATCTCAGTCCCCAACTCACTGACCTGTAACAGAGAAAGGAAGGGAAAGGGGTGAGTGACAAAATCACTCAGTAAGCATTTCCTATCTCTTACACAACCAGGTCATCAAGCGAAAGCTGATCCTAGATCAGACCTCGAGTTCTCTACTTACTGTTTTCTTATTCATTCTTATTGTACTTGCTTTTCAGTAGCTTATATCATTCTTTTCTTATCTCTTATTTTTTTACTTTCTTTAATCATTAAATTCTCAGAGTTTTCATCTGTTTTATGCTTTGTATTTACTTTTATCTCATATGTTTCTCATGAATGCTGTACATGACATGATATACATGCTCTGATGTCATGTAAATCTCATCAGTTATAAAACTTTACACCTCGGGCCTGATTTTCTGAAAGCTTATTCTTTTCTGAAAGCTTATTTTTTTCAGAAAACTCTTATAATAAAAGCTCTGATCTGAAGATCCTCATATATATACATATCATATAACTAAAAACAGTATCAAAAGTACTGTATCTGAAAATTATCTCTATTATACTGTCAGACTGATGAACATAGGGATTTGATACCTTGGCCGTGTGAACTCAAACCTATAAGAAAAATACTCGTGCACGACCATGTTGTAGCATCCCAGGTTAGAATAGCCCTTAGGGAAAGAGTTTTAGGGTTAGAAACGAAATTCAGAGAGAGATTGGGGAGCCTTGTAAAGTTCAGGGGTGAGTTAGTAAGTTTTCGGAGCCTGTGTGGCTTTCGTGTGAATCCTTTCGAAAGGATTCGAGTGAGAGAATGCGTGGAAAATGAGTAATACTTATTTTCCCTTGTGCACGCCCGTGCATGGCATAGTATAAATAGTGAGCCGTGAGTAATTAGCCATTTTTCTCACCCACTTTGCATTATCAGCCATTTCTCTCTTCCATTTCAGTTCCTCCCATCATTAGAGAAGAAATCCAGCTGCAAGTAGCTCTCGATCAAGCTAGAGAGCAAAGAGATTAGTTCGAAAGATAGTTTCAGAGGCAATGGCGTGAGGTAAGTGTTCATTTACTTCCTCTCGCATTTTTCCCAACATGTTTGATGAGTTGTGATGCTTGGATGAACTTTATACATGTTATATGCATGTTTGTTGATAATGCTTTAGTGAGAGAAAGGTGATGCTTCCATGGTGAAATGCTTGATAGTTGATGCATGTGGAAATTGAATTCATTTATATGCTTAGTTGAGTGCTGGGAATGTGTATTGAAAGCTGATTTGAAATTGATTGTGCATTGGATGAGAATTTGTGCATTTTTCCAGGTAGTGTTCTTGTTAAAGAACAAGACACACGACCGTGTGCCTGCATGGCACGGTCGTGTGCCTTTGTTTCCCAGAACACACGCCCGTGTGCACGCTGTATGCACGGGCATAAAATACACACACACACCCGTGTGTCCACAAACACACGCCTGTGTGCAAGGTTTCAGTGAAGATTCCAGTAGCTTGCACGGTTGGACGCACGACCGATGTACGATCTCGTGCATCCAGACACACGCCCGTGTGTTCAGACCTGCACACCCGTGTGTGAGGCATGAACGCCCGTGTGCCCTTGCCCATACGCCCGTGCACCTGCAGTTTTCCAGGAACTGATTAATTGTTGATTAATTAAGCATGCGAATTCAGTATAAAGGCTAAATTGCTTCAGATAAGCATCAGATAAGCATGAATTCAGTTAATAAGGCTGCATTTGCATAGCATAGCATGTCATGCAGCATGAGAAGGATCAAGGGATCTGAATTCAGAAATGTTCAGTATTCAGAACCTAATGTACGGGTAAGAGTATAGGTGAACACGAGGGGCCATCTATGGGATTCAGCTTTCTGACATTAGTCAGAATATTCAACAGTATTTCAGATTCAGCTTTCTGACACCAGTCAGAATGTTCAGCAGCATTCAAATTTAACCATCTGACACCAGTCAAATCGTTCAACAGTATACAGATTCAACTTTCTAGCCAGTAGCTAGACTGTTCAACCCATATGGCCAGGATGTCGAATCCCTGTGTTCACCAGTCTGATCAGCACAACAGGTACCTTCGGGTACATTCAGATATAGATTCATATGCATGCATCCATGAGATATTTCAGTAGCATGGCATGACATACACATGATGACATGAATAATAATGAAATCAGTATATAATGAGAATGAGATTCAGATAACAATTTCAGACTTCAGCAAGCGCGTAGATGTATGAATAGAGCCGAGGCCAGGTATGTTTGATTGATTGTATGATGCTTGCTTGGGTTTTGAGGGAAGTAAGGAGCGCTTACTGGGTGATCTTTTTCACTCATCCCCCTCCTTCTTCCATCCTTTTCAGGTATTCGTACTGTTTCTGAGGAGCAGGTGGTTCGAGGCTAGCGAGAAAGGGCCCACACCGCGATCTCAGTTTTGAGTTTGTACAATTTACGGTTTTACACCTGTGTGGTCATTTTGTATATGCCTCATGTACTCAGATGTATAGAAACAGTTATATGTAAATGTATGTATATGAGAAGGCCAGTATGGGCTCATTGTGCAGAATAGTATGTATATTTCAGTTGTATGTATTTCAGAGTATGTATTTCAGCTTCCACATGTATTCAGAATGTATAACAGTTTCAGGTTTCAGTTTTTATTATTTTCGTAGGATTTCTGTCTCGAGTACCCGAGTTTTCAGATTATTAATAAAAGCTCCCCCAGTATTATTCTCCAACAGGGGTACTCGTGGCGGCGGGTCCTACAAATGTCCTCTCTAGCGGACCATGGTTTCCCTCTCTAGCAGGTGTGCGAACTCACAGGTGCCCCCTCGTATCCTAACTAATGTCCAAAATATCGTATATATTTACTTTTAAAATATCGGTAGGATCCTTAGATCCCTTTTTTTTTTTTTTTTTCTGAAAACATCTCATGTGTGGCATGTTATGCTCAATACTTAATAATCATACATGATATGTTGTTATCTCGTATTATTCTTATGTTTCTCAAGGTTAGAATTCGCTTAGGGTTGCTTATCTTTGCTTTAATATCCTCTTTTCTGTCTTTGTTAAGCCACACGGGCGTACATGTCTATGTGCACGGGCGTGTATCAAGGCACACGGGACCGTGACCTTCTCGTGCTCTTGGGCATGCAAGGTTCTGTAATATTTCTCAAACAAAAAGGCTGACCATATGGGCGTATGGTGCAAATACATGAGCATGCATGACTGGGCACACCAGACATGTATCGCACTGCACGGGCGTGTAGCTGCCTCAACACCCTCCTGTGTCTTGCCTACACAGGCATGTAGATTTGGAATTAGACACACGGGCGTGTGCACTCGGGTACACGGGCACGTGTGTGGATTTTCATACGCACATGGGTAACATGTAAGGTCATGTCTCATCCAAATTTAAGGCCACACAAGTATGTCCCCTCGAGTACACGGGTGTGCGCTCAACCCAGAATCTACAGATGTGTCTTGAAACCTAGAAAATCTTACTCAAACACCTCCAAATCTTATTCATTTCTCAATCAAACGTAACCACAACATATACTCATGCCCATAAACATACTCAACTCATACATCTCTCATTTAGCATGCCAAATCTCAAACATTTCTCATGGTTTCATACCCAAGCAACATACACAGCATACATTGCATAATATGCTTAACAATCATCATGCATTTCATCATATCATCATCAAATCATGCTGGAAAACATCCACAACATGCAGCAATCATCCAAGGAGCTGAAAATTAGAAAAGCATGCTGGAAACCTAAGTGAAGAGGTAAAGAAACACTTATCTCTAGCCATGGCGTCTGGATCTCTCTCTCTAGCTACTCCTAGATCTCTAACCGGAACAATGGCTGTTGGTTGGATGGATTCTTGCTTAGGGTTCACTGGAAAAGGAGAAGAGAAGAAGCTGAGCAAAAAAATGCGAGAAAACTAATCTTATAATGCATCTCTCTCCTGGCACACGGGCGTGCGTCTTGGACACACGGGCGTGTGCCCCTCAAAAATCTGAAATCTCTTTCTCCTCGCGCCATAAATGGAATATTCTTCCCAGAATATCCATATATAAGCCACAAAAGGCTTCTAAAAGGCTCTTTCACCCTTGAATCCTCTCAGAACCATTTCCTAACTGAAAATCTCTCTTTTACCCTTAATCTCAAAGCTTAAAATGACAATTCTACCCCTGGGCTATTTACATCGTATGGCTTTTTTTTGGGGAACAAACTCCCATTTTATTAGGGTATATATATATATATATATATATATATATATATATATATATATATATATTCTACGTGATAAGATATGAGGTTTTTTGTAATCTCTCAAGCTTAGAATTGTTTGTTAGGCTGAAAATTTGGGGTTAAAAAAAAGATTTTATGAATAGAAATAAAGTTGAGAGAGTTCAGCGGTTAATATAGTCATTTTTTAGGCTTGTGTGGCATGTGCATAAGTCTTATTGGGAGACTTTTTCATGCGAAACATGAGAGTGTAGAAAATCTACATTTTCCACCATGCATAATCATGCACCTAAGAGAGCACGACCGTACATGCCTGCTAGTTTCGTTGCCATATTTAAAGCCATCTTCATCTTATTTTCTAGACTTAATTTCATCCAATTTTCTTCCTTATGTTAGAGAGTTCTAACCTAGAAGAGAAGCAACCAACCAGATACACCTAATCAACCATGTTAAGATGATGAGATGAAAGTGATTTGCTCAAACTTGATTGTTAGAAAGCATGATTTATACATATAAGCTTAAGTACATGAGTTTAAGTTTTCTTTAAAAGCATGATTTGATCGATTTTGTTGCCATAGATGTAATATCTTAGGGTTAGAAATGTCTTTTAGGCATCTAATCTAGGGTTAGAATGAAATTTGATAAGAATACTAGGGTTGTAAGAGCGTTCAGGGGTGAAATAGATGTTTTTTAGAGTTATATGGCTTTTGCATGGGTCCTATTGAGAGGACTTGCATGCAAGCGCGGGAAAATGACATTAGTGTAATTTTCTTGCCATGCATTGTAGCATCCCAGGTTAGAAAAGCCCTTAGGGGTAGAGTTTTGGGGTTAGAAATAGAATTCAGGCATAGTTTGGGAGTCTAGAGGAGTTCAGGGGTGAGATAGTAGTTTTCCAAGCTGTGTGGCCTTCGTATGATTCCTTTAGGGAGGTTTCAATCATGCGAAGCGCGGGAAATGGATTTCATTCATTTTCCCTTGGTGCACTCCCGTGCATCATCCCTGCACGCCCGTGCAGGTGGGTAAAAAAGAGAGAGACGGGAGAGTTATTGCATTTCTCACCCAATTTTTAGCCAATCTCTTCTTTGTTTCCAGCGGTTACCAGCCCTAGATGCGAGATTCAGCTTCCAGTGGCTCCCATTCCAGCTAGAGATCAGAGAGATCAGCTTGAGAGATAGTTTTTCAGCGGTTATGTCGAGAGGTAAGTGTTCCTTACTCTCTCCTTCCGTTCCGAGTTTGTTTGGTGATGTTTGGAAACGTTTGCCGACGTTTCCAGCATATTATGTCATGCTGTGTTTGTTTATATGATGCCATGATGATGATATGATGCTTGTTTGATGATCTTCCACCCGAATGCATGCTTATTTCAGTTATATGTGTGTTAGTGAGAGAAATATCCATTTTGCCATGGTGAAATGCATGATGTTGGGTGAAAGATGAAATTGATGATGATTATCTGTATATGGAAGTGCCTTGGATGTGTGTTTGTGATTAATTTCAGATTGGATGTGTTTTGGGTTGGTTTCCAGCAGTTTCAGACAAGCTATGTCTGAGCAAGGCCAGGAGCAGGACCGTGTGCCTGCAAGAGCACGCCCGTGTGCCCTTGTCTCTGCGAAGGCACGACCGTGTGCATGAAGTGCACACGGTCTGAAAAGCTGAGGACACGACCGTGTGTCCTGAGGGACACGGTCGTGTATCCTCTATTTACGTGAAAAGGGCCAGATTATTCTAGTAGCTTGCACGGCCAGGCACAGGACCGGCGCACGGTCCTGTGTGTCTGGGCACACGCCCGTGTGGCTGTGCTCTGCACGGCTGTGTGTGCTCAGCACGCCCGTGGGTCTTCTCTTGCACGCCCGTGCTCCAGCTTTATTTTCCAGAAAATGCAGAAATTGATTTATAAAGGTTTGGTAATCCATCCAAGCGCTAATTGACATCAGATAAATCAGTATTCAGACAAGAAATTGTAGCATATACATTCATAGCACAACATGTAGTCTGAAAGAGGATCCAGGGATCCGAATTCGGTAGTTTCAGCATTCAGAACCCAATGTATGGGTCTCAATTTTGGGGTGAACTCGAAGGGGCATCGGTAGGACCCAACATTTTAACACCAGTCAGTCTGCTCAGCATTTCAGTTTCAGCTTTCTAGCCAGTAGCTAGAATGTTCAGCCCACTTGGCCAGGATGCCAAATCTCTGTGTTCATCAGCCTGATCAGCACAGCAGGTACCTTCGGGTACATTCAGAGATTCACATGCATGCATATTCAGCTTTCAGTTTTCATGTCATGACATTCATTTCAGAATTTGATTAATAATGAGAAACAGCAATCCAGTAAACAGTTTCAGCGCCCGCAAGCGATTAGATGCATGTATAGGGCCGATCAGGTATGTATGCCCTTGTTTGTTGTTGCTTGCTTGGGTCTAGGGAAGTAAGGAATGCTTACTGGGTGATCTTTATCACTCATCCCTTTCCTTCTTCCTTCCTTTCAAGTCAGTGTGCTACTGGCGAGGAGCGGGTGGACTGAGGCTTACGAGAGGGGACCCCACACACAGTTTTTCAGTTGTATTTTCAGTTTTGGACCTGTGCGGTCTCGTATGTATTTTGTATATATGTTCAGATGTACAGAACTATGTAAAGAACAGTTGTATATATATGAAAGGCCAGTTTGGGCTCATTGTCTATTTGTTTCAGTTTCAGCTTCCGCTTATGTACAGTAGTAGCAGTAGGGTTTTCTTTTCGTAGGATTCCCGTCTCGGGTACCCAATTTCCAGTTTATTTAATAAAAGATCAGTTTTCTTCAGTAGCAGGGGTACTCGGGGCGACGGGTCCTACATGCATGACCAAGCATGTTGAGGCGCACGACCGTGCGTGTGATCAGATTTAGCCGCCTTAGTTTTAAGTTGAGCTTATCTGGTTTCCAGCTTATTTTTCACCCAAAGCTTCTTTCAATCTCAGAGACCAACAACCTTGTAAAGAATATTTGTATCCAAGAGCTTTCCATCCAACTAGAAAGTGAGATTTTCTTGAGAGAGAAGGCTTGAATTAGCATGTCTAGAGGTAGGTGTTTCTTACCTCTTTCCCTCTCTTAGTTGATGTGATATGTTTGCTATGCAAGAGTATAAGTTTGATTCCAGCATGCTTATGATGTTTCCCTGCATGTTTGATGATTTTGAGATAATGATTGACGATGATTATGCAAATATGATGGATGAGTATGAGATATGTATATGTGTAAATGATTTTGAGATGTGGAATGATTAAATAGTTGATTTGGTGTTATGGATGGAATAAACTTGTGTTTTGGGTGTAAGAATTGATTGATTCATGATTGGTATGGAAATTGAATGGAAGTAATGTAGGACCCACCGCTACGAGTACCCCTGCTGCTGAATACCGAGGTACTTTTTATTAATAATATAAAAATATGGGTACCCGTGACAGAAATCCTACGAAAATAACAAAATTGCTACGATACATTCTGAATACAAATACAGAAGCGTAAAATACATATATCTGAAATGTACAATGAGCCCATACTGGCCTTATCATATATATACATGTTGTTATGTACATTGTTCTTACATCTTAGTACATATAAAATGTACATGTGACCCAACAAGTCCAAAACTGAAAGTACATACTAGAACTGTGGTATGGGCCCTCTCCCGCTAGCCTCGATCCACCCGCTCCTCGTCAATAGCACCAAAACCTGAAAGAAAGGAAGAAGGAGGGGGATGAGTGATAAAGATCACCCAGTAAGCATTCCTTACTTCCCTCGAAACCAAAGCAAACAACATACAATCACAAACATACCTGGCCTTGGCCCTATTCATACATCTATGCACTTGTTGGAATCTGAAACTGATTATCTGAATCTCATTCTTTTACGGTTATCATTATTATTTATGTCATGATGTGTATGTCATGCCATGCTAACTGAAAATATCTGATGGATGCATGCATCTGAAAATCTCTATATCCGTATGTACTCGAAGGTACTTGCTGTGCTGATCAGACTGGTGAACACAGGGATTCGGTATCTTGGCCATGTGGGCTGAACAGTCTAGCTACTGGCTAGAAAGCTAAATATACTGTGCTGAACGATCTGACTGGTGTCAGAAGGCTGAATCTGTAATACCGGATAATCTGAGTGGTGTCAGAAAGCTGATTCCCACAGATGCCCCCTCGAGTTCACCCTTACTCTTACCCGTACATCAGGTTCTGAATACTGAATACTGTTGAATTTGGATCCCCTGATCCTCTCTTATGTTGCTTGTCATGCTATGATATGCATATGCAGCTTTATTATCTGAATTCATGCTTATCTGAAGCATTTAGCCATTAAATGAATTTCCCATACTTTATTTTCTCATTTTCTATTCTTTTTCTGAAAACCTGCTGATGCACGGGCGTGTGGCAAGGCACACGGGCGTGCATGGCTCACACACTGGTATGCATGTCATGGACACACGGGGGTGTGTCCAGACGCACGGGGTCGTGCGTCTAGCCGTGCAAGCTACTGGAATTTCTGAAAATTTTCACTGAAATCTTACACACGGGGCGTGTCCCTCAGGACACAAAGGCGTGTGTTTACACTCTTGGCCATGCACACAGCGTGCACACGGGCGTGTTCCTGGAAAATCAAAGGCACACGGCCGTTCCATACAGGCACACGGTCGTGTGTCTTGTTCTTCAACAAGAACACCGTCTGGAAATGCATCAAATTCACAACCAATTCTCAATTAATTTCAAATTCACTTCTAACATACATTGCTGTAAGACCCGCCGCCACGAGTACCTCTGCTGTTGAAAAATACAGGGAGCTTTTATTAATAACCTGAAAACTCAGGTATTCGCGATGGGAATCCTACGAAAATAAATCTGAAACTACTGTACAATACATGCGGAAGCGAAACTGAATATACATCAACTACATTGTAAGACCCGTCACCCCGAGTACCCCTGCTGCTGAGAATCACTGTTCTTTTTATTTATTAAACTGGAAATCGGGTACCCGAGACGGGAATCCTACGAAAAAGAAACCTGCCGAACTAATTTACATCACAAGCGGAAGCTGAACTGAAAATGAAATATACAATGAGCCCAAAACTGGCTTTTCATATACTTATAACTGTTCTGTACATCTGTTTTTACATCTGGAATATACAAAATACATATAAGACCTCACAGGTCCAAAACTGAAAGAAAATACAACTGGAAAGTGTGTGTGGGGTCCCCTCTCGCAAGCCTCAGTCCACCTGCTCCTCGCTAGTAGCACACTGACCTGAAAAAGAAGGAAGAAAGAAAGGGATGAGTGATAAAGATCACCCAGTAAGCATTCCATACTTCCCTCGACCCAAGCAAGCAACAAACAAGGGCATACATACCTGGCCTCGGCCATATTCATACATCTAATTGCTTGCGGGCGCTGAAACTGATTTCTGGATTTGCTGTTTCTCATTATCAATCAAATTCTGAAATGAATGACATGTCATGTTATTGAAAGCTGAATATCTACTGATGATGCATACATCTGGAAAGCTATACGTACCTGAAGGTACTTGTTGTGCTGATCAGACTGATGAACACAACGATTCGGCATCCTTGCCAAGTGGGCTGAACATTCTAGCTACTGGCTAGAAAGCTGAAAACTGTGTTGAGCAATCTGATTGGGTCAGAAAACTAGGTCCTACAAATGCCCCCTCGAGTTTACCCAAACTGTAACTCGTACATCAGGTTCTAAATGCTGAAATCTACTGAATTCGGATCCCTGGATCCTCTTTCAAACTATATGCTATGCTATGAATGCATATGCATCTGTTCTTGTCTGAACTCTGAGAAAAATTATCTGATGGTTAATAGCCTTTGGATGGATTACCAATCCTTTAATAAGTCAAATTCTGAAATTCTGAGAAAAATAAGCTGAAACACGGGTGTGCAAGGGAAAAGCACACGGTCGTGCATGCACACACGACCGTGCTACACACAGGCACACGGGGGTGTGCCCAGAGACACGGGACCATGCCCAAGTCGTGTGTCTGGCCGTGCAAGCTTCTAGAAAATTTGGCCATTTCATGCATAAAGCGGACACACGGCCGTGTCCCTTAGGACACATGGTCGTGTGCCCAGCATTCCAGGCCGTGTGCTCATCGCGCACACGGGCGTGCACTCGCAAGAACACAACACACGGGCGTGCGTCTGCGGACACACGGGCGTGCACCTGGGTTCACAGCAGCATACCTCACCTGAAAATGCCGGAAACCCAACCAAAACTCATCCAAACTCAAATTAAACTGAAACATGCATAAATGGCACTTCAATAAGCTAACAAATCACTTCAATTTCATCATCCATCCCAAACTACTGAATCCACCATGGCAAATCAAACTTTCTCTCACAACACACACACAAACAAAGCATGCATGTTCATGGGTGGAAAATAGACATTTCAAGCATCATATTTCATCACATATCATCAACCAAAACGCTAGAAATACACACATACATTTCCAGACATCATCAGACAATCATCAAACAAGCTGGGAATGCGCTGAAGAAGTAAGAAACACTGACCTCTTGACATGGCTGTTGGGAATCTCAACTCAAGCTAATCTTTCTGATCTCTAGCTGGATTGGGAGCTGTTGGAAGTTGAATCTCGCGTCTAGGGTTGGGAACTACTGAAATGGAGATGGAAAAGCTAAAATGGGTGAGCAAAATGCAATAACTCTCGCCTCTCTCTCATTTTCTACCCACCTGCACGGGCGTGCAGGCATAATGCACGGGAGTGCACCAAGGGAAAATGAAGGAAATTCATTTCCCGCGCTTCGCATGATTGAAACCTCCCTAAAGGCATCATACGAAGGCCACACAGCTCTGGAAAACTACTATCTCACCTCTGAACTCTTCTAGACTCCCAATCTATTCCTGGACTCTATTTCTAACCCCAAAACTCTACCCCTAAGGGCTTTTCTAACCTGGGATGTTACATAATTATTTTTCTGTACAATGGGCCTAATGGCCTATATCATGTATACATAGAGTTTCTATTCATCTGTTTACATAAGCATTTACAAAATGACCACACAGGTCCAAAACTGTAAACTGTACAACTTAAAACTTAGATCGCGGTGTGGGCCCTCTCCCTGCTAGCCTCGAACCACCCACTCCTCGGAACCAGTACGAACACCTGAAAGGATGGAAGAAGGAGGGGGATGAGTGATAAAGATCACCTAGTAAGTGCTCCCCAAGCAAGCACAAACAATCACAATAATCAAACATACTTGGGCCTCGGCCCTATTCATACATCTATGCGCTTGCTGAAATCTGAAACTGTTATCTGAATCTCATTCTCATTATATATTGATATCAGTATTAATCATGTCATGATGTGTATGTCATGTCATGCTAACTGAAAATACTGGATGCATGTATCTGAATATCTCTATATACCCGAAGGTACCTGCTGTGTTGATCAGACTGGTGAACACAAGGATTCGACATCCTGGCCATGTGGGTTGAACAGTCTAGCTACTGGCTAGAAAGCTGCTGAATTTGCTACTGAATTTACTACTGTCCGATCTAACTGGTGTTAGATGGTAAAGTCTGAATTGTTGTTGATCATTCTGACTGGTGTCAGAATACTGAATCCCACAGATGCCCTCTCGTGTTCCACCTAATACTCTCACCCATACATCAGGTTCTGAATACTGAATACTACTGAATTCAGATCCCTTGATCCTCTCTGAAGCTACATGCCATGCCATGATATGCATATACAGCTTTATTATCTGAATTCATGCTTATCTGATGCTTATCTGAAGTAATTTAGCCTTTATTCTGAATTCGCATGCTTTATTAATCAATTAATAATTATTTTCTGAAAATCTGCAGGTACACGGGTGTGTGGGGCAAAGCACACGGGCGTGCAGGCCTCACACACGGGCGTGTAGGCCTCTCACACGGGCATGCAGGTCCTGGACACAGGGGCGTATGCCTGGACGCACGGGGTCGTGCGTTGGTCGTGCTCCTGGCTGTGCAAGCTACTGGAATTTCTGGGCAAATAACTGAAAATGCTTACACACGGGCGTGCATCGCAGGACGCACGGGCGTGTGTCTTATATTCTGGCCGTGCACACAGTGTGCACACGGGCGTGTTCCTGGAGAACCAAAGGCACACGGCCATGCGTCTTGTTCTTCAACAAGAGCACCGCCTAGAAATCACATAATTCCACAACCATATCTCATTCACTTCCAAATTTACTTCAAACACACAATCTCAGCACATCAAGAAGCACATATAAAGCATCAAACTCAACATGCATCAACCCATCAAGATTTCACCATGAGAGCTTAGCATTTCTCTCACTAAAACATGATCAAGCAACATGCATGGATCAAGGATGGCCAAAATCAACATTTC
The DNA here is from genome assembly GCA_026122585.1 of Anacardium occidentale. Taxonomy (NCBI): domain Eukaryota; kingdom Viridiplantae; phylum Streptophyta; class Magnoliopsida; order Sapindales; family Anacardiaceae; genus Anacardium; species Anacardium occidentale. The sequence continues at coordinate 56,659 of JAJEJH010000371.1, read as the reverse complement.
ATGCAACAACCATCATCATATAACATGTATAAAGTTCATCCAAGCACCACAACTCATCAGCCATGCTGGGAAATTGCGAGGAGAAGTAAGCGAACACTTACCTCATGCCATTGCCTCTGAAAACTATTCTTTTGAACTAATCTCTTGGCTCTCTAGCTTGATCGGGAGCTACGGGAGGCTGAATCTCCTCTCTAATGATGGGAGAAACTGAAATAAGAGAGAAATGGCTGAAGATTGCAAAGTGGGTGAGAAAAATGAACTTAAACTCTCGGTTCACTATTTATAATATGCCATGCACGGGCGTGCATCAAGGGTGCACGGGCGTGCACAAGGAAAAATGGACTTAATCTATTTCTCCCGTATTCGTACGATTGAATCCTTTTGAAAGGATTCGTACGAAGGCCATACAGCTCTGGAAACTTACTAACTCACCCTTGAATTCTGCTAGGCTCCCAATCTCTCTCTGAATCTCGTTTCTAACCCCAAAACTCTTTCCCTAAGGGCTTTTCTAACCTGGGATGCTACAATTGCCAACACCTCAAATAACACAATTCAAGCATCAAACACAACATGCATCAATCATCAATAAATTCACCATGGAAGCACCTCCATTCTCTCACTAAACATACTCAAACATGCATGCAAGGCTCAAGGATGGAAATTCATCATCCAATTTAACATGCAACAACATATAAGCATACCCAAAGTTCATTCACATGCCATATATTCATTCAATCATCACATTTCATCGAATCATGCTAGGAAAACTCAAAGAGAAGTAAGTGAACACTTACCTCTCGCCATTGCCTCTGAAAGCTTCTTTTTCAACTAATCACTTTACTCTCTAGCTTGATCGGGAGCTATGGTTGGCTGGATTTTCTCTCTAAGGTTAGGAGGAACTGAAATGAAAAGGAAAGCTTGCTGAAAATGGAAAGTGGGTGAGAAAAGACTTAAATTTCTCTCGGCTCTCTTTTTATATATTAATGGCTTGCACGGGCGTGCACCCAAGGTGCACGCCCGTGCACAAGGGAAAATGAGCCTTACTCATTTCCCGCGCATTCGCATGATTGAATCCTTCTGAAAGGATTCATACGAAAGCCATACAGGCTTTGGAAACTTACCAACTCACCCCTGAACTTTTCTAAACTCCCAATCTATTTCTAGATTTCGTTTCTAACCACAAAACTCTTCCCTTAAGGGTTTTTCTAACTTGGGATGCTACAAGTAAGCATGATCAGGCCGACCATGTTGAAGTAGAGCAAAGCACTCAATCGTGCATGCATAACGCACGCTCGTGCAAGTGAAGCTTTGTATGGTCACAGTCGTGTTCACGTACCCATGCACGACCGAATCAAACAGGTCATAACCATGCATGTTCATGTCACAGTCGTGTATGCACATAAAAGAAGAAAATGATTTAAAATCACATAATACATTATGTGCACATCATGACATGACATGTCATACAGTATTTACAGAGAGGGATCCAAGGATTCAAATGTATGTTTTTAGTAGAAAAATATTGATTTCAAAGGTGTAGAAGGGGGGACACTTGTAAGTTTTAGCACACCTGATACAGGGGTCAACATCAGGGTTTATATGAACTTACTAGCCACTATATATAGGCATATGCTAGTGTGCTTAGTAGCAGCTTAGGATAACATGATTAGCATACAGTGCGATGCGCTTAGTTTTAGTATCCAATTCAGGCATAACACTTGTCTTAAATAGTTTCTAACACGTGTTTGCACATGAAACTCATATAGTCAGGGTGTCAAACCCTGTATTCATCAGTCTGCGTAGCACAACAAGTATTTTCGGATACAGTTTTTTGTTTCAATTTTCAGATCTCAGTATATGATCAAATTTTTAGATATTTTAGGATATTCGGATATAATAGTAGTATTTCAATACACAGTTTTTATAAAACTATTTTCAGTATACAAGCCAAGGCCTAGATTTAATTTTAGTATATTTCATAGCATGTTATTCTCACGTGACATACACAGTAGAACACGATTCAGTAATAATCATTCAGAGACAAACAGTAAAGCAGTAAACATTCAGAATACATGGAAACCACATGATGCCATGTGAACTACAGAATATAAAACATAAATGTCAAAACATGAGTACCGGAATAGAATATGCATGTTAGAATAGTACCTGTGAGAACCAGCTCGGTTTCTCTCTAATATGTATGTATGTATATGCTTCCTATGCCTTGATTTCAGTAGGAATCCCCAGAGGAGGATTGGTTTAGGGTCAAGGATAGGAAACACTTACCGGGTGAATGTATCACTCACTCCCTCCTATCCTTTCTCTTAAAGGTCAATATAGTCGTGGGGGCTGAGCGGAAAAGATAATTACCGATTGGGAACCAGCTTTCTGTTTTTAGTTTTGTGGCATGCTTCCGATTTGCATGCTTTTACAGTTTCATGTATGTATATGATTGTACAGTATATGCACATGTATGACATACGTATTTTGTTCATATTTTTAATATATAAAAGAAAGTTTTGGGCCATATTAACTTATTGTTTTATCCTGGTTTTCCCGCTGTCATATTTGAGCTCAGCTTTAGGTATTTCTGTTGTATATTCTTGGTAGCATTTATTATTTGTTTAAAATTATATTATTATTAATTTATAGAAAAGCAGAAACAATGATATACAACAGAGGTGCCTATAATAGATGTGAAGAACAAGTGTATAATTAGTGTATGTGTTAGATATTGATGACCAAATATTGTGATTTTTTGTTGGAAATGAGCTTACAAGGGGTTTCCTAAAGTTTTAACTCTATTTTTGCTGAAGCAAAGTAGGAGGCACGACCTTGTGCCTGTTAGGTGCACGCTTGTATAATCATGCTTTTGTAAATTCACAATCATGTAAGTTGAGCGTGCACAATTGGATCTAAAAGAAAGGGGGTAATGACCATGCATGTTGTGATCACGGTCATGTGTATGCAGTTATTTTGTAGGCCGATGTAACTCAGGGTTATGGTTGTGTGTAGTGTAAGACCATATGTCCTGAAGGTCATGTAGCATCCCAGGTTAGAAAAGCCCTTAGGGGAAGAGTTTCGGGGTTAGACATGAGATTCAGAGAGAGATTGGGAGTCTAGTAGAGTTCAGGGGTGAGTTAGTAAGTTTTCAGAGCTGTGTGACTTTCGTAGGAAATCTTTTGGAAGGATTCGATCAGGCGAGTGAGCGGGAAATAAGTGATGCTTATTTTCCCTTAAGCATGCCCGTGCACCATTGATGCACGACCGTGCGTGGCATAGTATATAAGTGAGAGCCGAGAGTTTTAGCTTCTTTTTCTCACCCGCTTTCATTTCAGCCAAAATTCTCTCTTTCATTTCAGCAGCTCCTATCATTAGAGAGGAGATCCAGCCACCGGTAGCTCCCAATCCGACGAGAGCGCAAAGAGATAATTGATCGAGATAGTTTTCAGAAGCAATGGCACGAGGTAAGTGTTCACTTACCTTTCTCATTGAGTTTCCCAGCTTGCTTTGTGAGTTTTGATGCCATGGATGAATTAATTGCATGTGGATAGATGTTTGGAATGCTTAAATGGCATTGCATGTTGATTTTGATGATGTATTTCCACCCTTGAAGCATACATGTGTTGTGTGTGTATTCTAGTGAGAGAATCAAGAAGTTTCCATGGCAGAATTCATGTGGCTTGATGCATGTGGAGTTGAAAGCTTGAATTGTGTTGTTTGTGATGCTGGGAACGTGCTATTGAAGTGAATTGGTGAATGAGTGTGATTTGGTTGGCCGTTTCATGCATTTTCCAGGCGGTGCTCTTGTTGAAGAACAAGATGCACGGCCGGGCCTTTGTTTTTCCAGATGCACGCCCGTGCGCACGCTGTGTGCACGGCCAGATTTCCAGACGCACGCCTGTGCATTCCGTGGTGCACGCCCGTGAGTAAGCATTTTCAGTGAAGGTGAATAGTAAATTCCAGTAGCTTACACGACCAGGCGCACGACTAGCGCATGGCCCCGTGCGTCCGGGCTCACGCCCGTGTGCCTTAGATCTGCACGCCCGTGTGTTAGCCATGCACGTCTGTGTACATTTCCTGCACGCCCGTGCACTTGCACATTTTTAGAAAAAGAATATTAATTGTTTAATTAAGCATGCGAATTCAGAATAAAGGCTAATTGGCTTCAGATAAGCATTAGATGAGCATGAAATCAGATATTAAGCTGCATATGCGTATCATGGCATTACATGTAGCTTTAGAAAGAATCAAGGGATCCGAATTCAACAGTATTCAGTATTCAGTATTCAGAACCTGATGTACGGGGAAGGGTATTGAGTGAATATGAGGGGGCATCTGTAGGATTCAGTATTCTGACACCAGTCAAAATACTCAGCAGTATTTCAGATTTAGTTCTCTGACACCAGTCAGAATGATTAGCAGCAAATTCAGATTTTTACCATCTGACACCAGTTAGATTGGACAACAGTATCCAGATTTAGCTTTCTAGCCAGTAGCTAGAATGTTCAGCCCACATGGCCAGGATACCGAATCCCTGTGTTCACCAAGTCTGATCAGCACAGCAAGTACCTTCGGGTACATTCAGATTCAGTATTCAAATGCATGCATCCAGTATTTTCAGTTAGCATGACATGACATACACATCATGACATGAGTAAATATGATATCAGTAATGAATGTGAATGAGATCCAAATAATTCAGTTTTCAGATTCCAACAAGCGCATAGATGTATGAATAGGGCCGAGGCCCAGGTATGTTTGATTATTATGATTGTTTGTGCTTGCTTGGGGTATTGAGGGAAGTAAGGAGCGCTTACTGTGTGATCTTTATCACTCATCCCCCTCCTTCTTCTATCCTTTCAGGTGCTCGTGTTGGTGTTGAGAAGCGGTTGGATCGAGGCTGACGGAGAGGGCATACACACACACACCCCGATCTCAGTTATACAGTTTTCAGTTTTGGACCTGTGTGGTCATTTTGTATATGCTTTTGTACTCAGATGTAAATGAACAGTATATGTATATGTGAACAGTTCCATTGGGCCCATTGTACAGAACAATTTATATATTTCAGTGATGTATATTCAGTAAAGCTTCCGCATGTGTACAGTTGTATAGTTCCAGAGTTTTGTTATTTTCGTAGGATTCCCGTCGCGGGTAGCCAGATTTCCAGATGATTAATAAAAGCTCCCCATAGTTTTCAGCAGCAGGGGTACTCGTGGCGGCGGGTCTTACAGGTCATGACCGTGCAACAAGTTAAAATCACAAAAAATTAACAAAATATAGTATTGAACATAAAGACTCCATTTCAATATTTATAAACATTATAATAAAACAAGATAATAAGACATCATACATAATAAACGTCGCATGACATAACATACGAAAAATAGTGTTTTCAAAAAGGGATATAAGAAATTATACATACGTTTTTAAAAGCAAAAAAGATACAATGTTTTAGATATCATTTTAAGGGTAAATACAAAGAGACATCTGTGAGTTACACACTCGTTGGAGAGGGAGCTAGCATTAGTTATAGATAAAAAGGGTCTTTGACCAAATTAAACATAGATTGAGATATACGCTAGTGTGTATTAGTTATTAGATTTCAGCTTACTAATTGAGCATCTGTATGCTAAACTCATATGGTCAAGGTGTCAAATCGCTATATTCATCAGTCTGATCAGCACAACAGATTTTGAATTATAGTATTTTAAGATATGTTTCCATTTTAAGATCTTTAGGTTATTATAGTTATTTTCAGATAGATAAATGTTTTTAAAAAAAAGGCCCAAAGGTAAAGAGCATATTTTCAGCATATTCCATACCATGACATACATTTTCTGTATGTTAGATCTATTCACTTTAATTTAATTTCAATTTTTGATTCATAAGATTTACCAAATAATAAACACGAGATAAGAACGAAACATGCTCCAATAGGCAACTGTCTGTAGGTGAGGAGTTTCTTCCTGCATGCTAGGTTAATTTATGTATAGAAGATGTGTCTAATCACAGTCTATGTAACCTGTCACTTTGGAGGTCACCTTATGAATATCATTTTGTTGGTTTGATTGGCAAAGAGTTTTATTGTATAACACATACATCATATCACCAACCTTAATTTTATTTTAACATTTAAGTGTCAAGTTAATATTGAAATTTCGCTCAAGCAGTCGGGTTTTTTTTTTTTTGTGTGCAATAATTAAACAGCAAAATCAGCTCGTTTGATTAATCAGATTTGGGGTCTGGGAAGCAGTCCTACCCTGGACTATATTTATATGATTTGCTCAATTATTAAGGCAAAGATTACTTGAAACTCTGAAGCTCCCGATACAGTAATAAAAGCAAAAGATAACTGTTAAAGGATTTGACATAAAGCTTCATAAGCCACGTAGTTAGATATGTAAATGCATGATCGCTAGGAACTCTGACTTGGAGATTAAATTTTTCATTACTTGCTTGATTACCGGGCTCTCACTTTTGTTTCTCATTATTTTACCCCAATTCATGCCTTAATTTTTTCTTTAAACTTATTTTATTTGACATTATGCTTTCAGGGTAATTATATATAGTTTATTTTATTTTTTGACATTGAGAAAACCAAAAGGGGTCAAAAAGTTAGCTAAACATAACAAGTCTATTATATTTGAAAATATAATATAAGATACAAAGATATATTAAAATATGAATATTTATTTCAAGTGTACTTGGTCCCATGAAACAAATTTATATATTTCAACAAGTATAAAATAAAATTAAGAAATTTTATTAAAGAGGTATTAACACAAGCACAAGCATTTCCTAATTAATCTATAATATAGAATAAATATATTTAAAAATTTTAAGTAGCTTTCCTTTATTCTGGTGTTAATTATAATTTAATATCATATTTAAAATATGATTTAGAATTTTTTTTAAGAAACATTGGCAAAAAAAAAAAAATTTATTTGTAGTTTAACTTGACAAAAATTTTACAGAGAACATCTTTATTTCAGAAAATATAAAAAAATTATGTAGATTTCATTCATTTTTTGCATTTTATAAATAAAAAAGTATAATTTATAAAGTGTACTTATGACTTATTTTAGAAAAATAAAAAACATAATTAATATATTTGATTAATATAATTTAACCCTTTTTATTTCGTCTTTGATAAGACGGTAGAGGAAATGACAAGAGTGAGAATCCAATCATGAAGATGTGGGCCTGCTGAAAGTAAGCAAAGGATAACGGGCCCCGATTCATCACATGGCGGCCCATTTTGTGCGGGGAGTGTTTCCTGTTAATTAGTAAGTTGTTCTAATGGAGACAAGAGATGTCCAATAAATATAAAAAAGTTATCGATTTACATAGCTTTAGGGACTGCAATGGGAGGGGCGAGACAGTGTGGGATCGGATGTCCTAATCCTTGTTTATATTTTTGTTAGGAAGACTTTTCTTTGTCTTTATTTTGTTTTCAATACAGAAATAATATAGAATCTTTATACCCTTTTGTGGAAAAAAAATTTTCTTCTCTTGTTTTTGCTCATTTTTTATTGTAAGAATTTTAATTATTTTTATTTTTATTTATGTTTTTTTCGGTGAATCTTCTATCCGTTTAAAAAAAAGTTAAAAATCTCGTCTGGGGAGTTAAATTATTATCACTATGCGTTGTTTTGATTGCAATCGGGATAATAAATGATAAATAAATTAAAAAAATAAAATATCTTAAATAAAAATTTAATATAATTTTCAGCCCCAAGTCACCTATTATGGTTAGGCAAAGACAATTGCTTATTATTCGTGGTGTTGAAATTATTCAAAAAATAAATTAAATAAAATAAATTTTAAATTAAAAAAAATTCAAAGGTTGTGTTTTAATTGTAATCCTTCTTATAACAATTTTTCAAATCAAAAGTTATAATCAATCATTACAACTCTTCATTTAGTAGTTTTTCACATCAAAAGTTTTAATTTTTCATAAAAAAAATTACAACTTTGAATTCTTATCTCTTAAAAGATCAAATATTTGTTTTGTTTTTTTTTTTGTATTCTTTATTAAAATTTTTCAGTGCAAAAATTCTAAAGACTTGTTGTATTTACTAAAGTTATTTGTAGTTAATCGCATAACAATTTTAAGAGGAAAGAGAGCAAATATAGCTTTTAGGAAAACAATTTACGTATTTCAAGTCTGCCTACACCATTTTTGTTTATTCTAACATTTAATATTTTATTTTCTCTTTTAGTATTGTTTGCAGTCTTCAACTATAATTTTCTAACAATCTAAAAAGCAATATTTGATATCATGGATACCACAACAATCACGATGATGAATCAATATTTTGTCTGATTGGATCATTTTGATAGCACAAATTTCACTAGGTGGAAAGACAAACTAAAATTTATGTTTATTACCTTAAAGATCTTTTATGTGCTTGATTTAAATCTTTCTTCAATTCCTTCACCAACTGATGATGATTTTGATAAACTTAAGGCACAAAGGCAAAAAAGAGAAAGGAAGATGAAATCATGTGTCGATGTCATATTCTCAATGCTCTTTCTGATCGCTTTTACGATTTTTACACAGTTAAACCTTCTGTAGTTGAGATTTGGAAAGTTTTAGAGTTTAAATAAAAGGTCGAGGAGGAATGTATTAAAAAAATTTCTAATCTCTAAATATTTTGAATTTAATTTTAATGATAATATACCTATATTAGCACAAGTACATGAATTAAAAGTTATAGTTAATCAATTGACGACTGTAGAGATTACACTTCTAGAATCTTTCCAAGTTAGTGTAATTATAGCAAAACTACCATAATCTTGGAATGGATATAAGAAGAAAATTCTTCATAATTCCAAGGAATTTTCTTTGGAACGAATTCAAAAATACCTTTGCATCAAAGAGGAATCAAGGGCGAGAGACAAGAACGAAAGTTCTTATAAAAGTAATATCAAGGCCAATACTATGAGCAAGCCCTCAAATAATTGTAACAAAGGGAAGCAAAGTAAAGGCAATTTTCTTGGTCCTAAAAAGGATGAAAAGAAATTAAAGAAACCAAAAAAAAGAGGTTGTTTTATGTGTGGAAAATCTAGCCATTATGGTAAAAATTACAGATTTAAGAAAATTCAAAATCTAGAGGTCAATTCTTTAGAGGAAAATGACATGATAATTGCTGTTGTGAGTGAAGTCAATGCCATTCAAGGTAAAGTATTCGGTTGGTAGTATGACACATGTGCTACTATTCATGTTTGCTATGATAAATTTCTTTTCAAAACTTACAGTGAAGTTATTGATGGACAAAAGATTCAAATGGAAAATGAAAGAAGGTCTAAGGTATTAGGTAAGGGCAATATTGAACTTACCTTTACTTCAGGCAATAAGGTGATTCTTACCAATGTACTTCATGTTCACATATGCATATAAATCTCGTTAGTAGAGATTTGTTGGGCAAACCAGACATTAAATATGTATTTGAATTAGAAAAATTAACATTATCTTAAAATGATATTTTTGTTGAAAAAGACTATTCTAGTGATAAAATGGTCAAATTATCTACTGTAACCAATAATTCTATTACTTATAAAATTAATAACTATGTTTATATATTTGATTATATTACTTTATGGCATTGTAGATTAGCACATGTTGGTCTAAGCATTATGAAAATGGTGATAAAAAATGATTTGATTTCATGTGATATAAATACATTTAAAAAAAAGTGAATTGTGTCTTAAATAAAAATAACTAAAAACCCTTTTAAAAGTGTTGAAAGAAATACCAAATTGATAGATTTAATTCATTTGGATATATGTGAATTAATTAGTTTGTTAACTAGAGAAGGTAATAGATATTTCATTATATTTATTGATGATAGTTCTAGGTATATGTATATGTATTTGTTGAAATACAAAAATGAGGCTTTTAATGCATTTAAGATTTATAATGATGAAGTAGAAAATCAATTAGATAAAAGGATTAAAACTTGGAGAAGTAATAGAAGAGGAAAATATTTTCCTAAAAAATTTAATGGTTTTTGTGAAGAAAGTGGCATAATTTATGAATGTTCAGCTCCATGTATACCTGAACAAAATGGTTTAGCTGAAAAAAAATAGAGCTTATTTAAAAATGGTTAATGCTTTATTGTTGCATATTGAATTGTCATTTAATGTGTAGGGTGAAACACTTCTGACTAGTTATATTCTAAATAAAATTTCTATGAAGAAAAATCAAATCTCTCTATATGAATTATGAAAAAGAAAGAAGCCCAACATAGGATATTTTAAAGTCTAGGGGTGTCTTGCATATTACAAGAATAATGATCCAAAAAGGTCTAAGTTAGGACCTAAAGGGATCAAGTGTGTATTTGTGGGTTATCTCTTAAATAACAAAGCTTATAAACTTTTAAATTTAGAGTCAAATGTTATTATTAAATATAAAGATGTGAAGTTCTTTGAACATCTATTAATCTCAATCAATAGAGTTCAATTCTCACCTAGTGAAGCAATGCTAAAAGAGACATCTAAGAATCTAAAACTAGTTCACAAGAAATTGGTGGGCAATATAGTGAACAAAGAAGAAACATTAGAGTTTGAAAAGCTAAAATTCTTGGATCAGATAAGGTTGATTTTCAATGAATTTTCTTTTACCTTGTTGAAGGGAATAAAGACAAAACTGTAAGGACTAAGGGCATTTCTGAACTCTGTTATGCTTTTTCATATGGCTAGTTGGTAAATTGGAGAACTTAACTAAATTCTTAACTAGCCTAACAACTTATCTGATGTAGCACCCGCTATCATATATACTAATATTATTATAGTGTATCTGTTTATTATCAAAATATTAATATTTCATTATATTATTTTGAGAAAAGAAGTCTTTATTAGTACATATAACAAGGATCCTACACAAACTGTTTTACTGAAAATATACGTTGTAGGGAAGTTTCAAATGAAATATGGTGGAATAATAAAACCCACTGTACAGTGCTTGAATAAAACTCACATTTTATTACTATTAATTTTATATATACATGTATACATACATACATAATTGAAACTTAGGTAAGAACCCGCTCAAGTGGTATCTCACTTTACAACTATCTCAGGCTTCAAGCTCAGCTCCCAACTCGACCTATAAAAAAGAAAAACTGAAGGGGGATGAGTGATAAGTCATCCAGTAAACATCTCCTATCTTTACCCTCAAGTAGACTTTAAACTTTTTAATTTAATTGGCTAGCTATTGTACTGATGAACTTGACTAAGTTCTCTGTAGCCTAATAACTTCTTTTGCTCTAGCTCTAGTCATCTTTCTATTCTGGCTATTTATCTTCTTACATGCTTAGTCGAATAGACTTTACTTAGTTTATGACTAGTCTCACCACTAAACTAACAGACTCAACTTGATCCTTAACTGGTTAAGTAAGTTTTCTCTTCTGTTCTAACTAATCTTACTGCTTATTTTCTATTTCACACCTCATCATAAATGCATATATGAGTATATGTATATGACTTAACATGAAAAGAAATCTAATTGGAACTAGCTCACTTAGTTCTTCTCTTTTTTTGGTATTAATTATTCCACTTTCTTATTTGATTTCTGAGATCTATAGTAGTCTCAAGTTCTCTAAGGAGTTTAATTGAATTCTTCTAGGTTTCTGCTTACGATATATATCGTGTAACTAGTTTCTATTATTTTCAATTTATAATTCATGATTTATTTCTCTCGTATCTTGTTGCCTATATTTTGATTTGTCGTTGTTCTGTTTCTCATCTACTGTTTTTTTATGGCTTATTCTGTTATGCATATGATACTCTATATGTACTTATATTTCTGGTATTACATATTCTAACTATATTACTGATTATCAGTCTTTCTAACATTTTCTTTATTATTTCACTGATGCGTATTATAGTTTCTCTATTTTGATTAATTTCATGTTGAATGTGACATGATATGAAGTATACTGAAATCATGCTTGACCCTTAGGCTTATTTACTAAAAATATCTTTCGAAAATTGATTTTTCTAAAAATATTGTTACTGGGATTTGAAGATCTTAAAGCACTGAAAATACTAGATAAAATTTGTATATGAAAACTCAGTGTATCATAAGATACTTGTTGTGCTACACAGACTAATGAATACAAGGATTCAACACCTTAACTGTGAGAGTTTTACATACTGACACGTAGGTAGTAACTGACTAACTGACATGTAGCAACCAAATCTAAAGCTAAATGTTGATTATTGAAACCTAAACTGCTAGCTGAATGCATACCAGTATATGTCTATATATAGTGGCTAGTATGGTCATAGACCTTGATGTTGGTTCTTTTAACTGATGGATGTACAGAAACTCATAAGTGCTCCCTCGTATCTACCTCTAAAATGATGTCTGAATCATCTTTTTTCTACTTTAAAACATATGCACGTAGATTACTTGATTTTTTTTTTTAAACATTGAGTTGACATGCCATGTCGTGTAATGCATTTAATACATGATACTCTATTTTTCTTCTTTTCTGAATCTATTCCATTTAAGTGAATAAATGTTGTAGTATTGTTTTATGTGTATCTTACTGAAGTTACTATTTTTGTAACTTATTATAGTTATTTATAGATTCTATGCAAGCTGATCAATATTCAATGCATATCTATGGCTTTATTGTATTATATGTTTTATAAATGTTTTTATTTTTGTGTCTGTATATTTCTAACATGTTTTTGTTACTGTTTCTCTATTTCTCTTTCTGTTTTCTGATCGTAATCTATCACTAGATTACGTTAATCTAAATTGCTATTGAATTTCTCTTACTTATATAAGCTGAAAGTGTGATTCAAGAAAAATGTCTCTTTCTTTTCTCTACTTATTCTCATTCTTAATTTGTTGTTTCTTCTTTTATTTAATTAAGAATACTTGATATGTTCTCTTATTACTGATATTTTGTTGAATAGGAAGAAAATCTCTAATTTTCACTAAGCGAATAAGCATGCAATATCAGACACATGGGAGTGCATACAAATGCACGGGTTATGTACCAGTCGTGCAACCTAATCGTGTTAGCTTATATAATTTTTGCTTATTCTTTTTTTCTGTTAACACATAGTTGTGACTCTCAAGTGCATGATCATGACCTTACTAAAATCTAACTGTGCATGGCTCGCAAACATGACTGTACCCTCTTGAAACAAAACTGTATAAGAGTGTGTTTATCGGGTGTATAGGCATGTGTCTTGTTCTGTTTCGGTAACTATAACTGAAACACACAGAATCACGTCCCATCTTAATCCAAATCTTTATCAATCTTTAATTAAACTTATTCTAACATACATTCATTCTAAATACAAAAATTTATACTAATTTTCCTCATAAATAACAACTAAAGAAAGCCTAATATGTTTATAAACCCTTAAATACATATACATATGAATCAAGGGAAACCAAACATGGTTCTACCTTTATATCTCTCTTCTATTTCATCATCCTCTTCTTGTAATCATGTTAATAAACGGGAAACATGCTTACAATACTGAATAATCTATTTAAGAAGCTATATATTCTAAAAATAGTGAAAGAGGTAAGGAAATACTTACCTGACGCTACTAATGGCTTCAATCTCACTATCTTTGGCTAAATCTTGATTGGATTAGCTGTTAAAAGCTGACTAATCTCTTTTTCAATTTGGTTAAGGTTAGCTTGAGGGAAAGGAAGGGAAAATGGGTAAGAAACTGGCTAAAACAGGTGGAGAAAAAATATTGATTTATATATTAGTAGACATGCATGGACGTGTATGACAACAAAGACGCATGGGTGTGTGTTCATAAGATGCACATCGAGCTTGTCTCACACAACCTATAAATAAAGCTTCTAAAAGACTATTCTACATCTAAACTCTCTTGAATCAAGTCTTTGGCTATAAAATTTCTTTCTTACCCATGATCATGGCCCAGAAAGACCATTCTAACATCGAGATGTTACACCTAATTCTCTATTTTCTTTTTTATTTAGATTCTTAAGTGAAGGTATCTCTAACTTTTTTCTTTGTTCATCATATTTCTATGTCAATCTTTTTATGATTACTTCTCTTGACTTAACTTGTACTCTACTTAACTCATCTTTAGTCTTTCCTTATTTTGTCTCTATCGCCTTACTACTTATCTGATTTCTAGCTTGGTAGACTCTATTTTATCTACATCTAGTCTGACTGACTGCTAAACTAAATAGCTTAATCTAGTTCTTAACTTATCTTATAAGTTTATTCTTCTCTAGTTTGACTTACTATTCAAATATTATCTCATGTCATGTCATAAGTACGTATATAAGTATACTTAAACAACACAGAATGAAGATATTTAAGTTCTTCTAAAACTTACATACTTCCAATGCTTTCTTGATTTATGATCTCCTTTCTCTAGATTTTTAAAGATATTTTATAAGTATATTATGTTATAGTACTCATGATTGATCATGAGAATTCATTTGGTTCTCTTCTTGTTATGTTATGAATTATGTTTGTCATTCAATGTTTTGTTTATAACTTATTTTGTAAACTTGTTTATTTTGTTATGCATATACAATTTTGTACTTACTTATATTTTTGACATTATATATTCTGACTATATTGCTAATTTTTAGTTTGTCTTATAGTTATCCTATTATTTTACTAATACACATTATAGATTCTCTGTTCTAATTAATCTCATGCTAAGTATGACATGATATAAAGTATGTTGAAATCATGTCTAATGATGCTAAAAATATATCTAGGCTCTTGAACCTATTTACTGAAAATATCTTTCTAAAAATTGATATTTTCATGATACTATTGGGATTTAAAGATCCTAAAATACTGAAAATATTGAATAAAATTTATATCTAAAAACTCAGTGTATTTAAAGATACCTGTTGTATTGTGTAGACTAATAAATACAAGGATTCAACACCTTGATCGTATGAGTTTCCTATACTTAGACGTAGATAACAACTAACTAACATACACGTAGTAACTGCATCTAAATCTGAAATTGAAAGCTGATCACTAAAACCTAAACTGTTAGCTGAATGCACACCAACATATGCCTATATATAATGGTTAGCATGACCATAGACCTTGACGTTGATTTTCTTAACTGACGGATGTGTGAAACTCATAGGTGCCCCCTTGTATTTACCCCTAAAATGACACTAAATTATCGTCTTTCTAGTTTAAAACATATACATATTAATCACTTGATCCCATTTTTGAAAATACTGTTTTAGTATGTCATGTAATGAAATGCTAATCATGCATGATATCTTATTCTTTCTTTTTTTCTAATTACAATCTACTTAAATGTACATATGTTATAGTTTTGTTTTGTGTATTTTTCACTGAAGTTACTGTTTTGTAACTTATTAAACTTATTTATAAGTTCTGCATAAGCTATTCTGTATTTTGTGTGTATCTATTTCATAATTATTTTTATTTTTGTTTCTGATTATGTACTGTTTCTATTCATATTTTTGTTTCTATTTTGCTTTCTGCTGGTAATCTCATGATTTCAATACTGTTTCTAGCTACTATTGACTTTCTTATTACTTAAGAGTATGAAGGTGTGATTCTAGAAAAATATTTTATTTAACTGCTTTATGTTCATTGTTCTGAAGGTTTCTTTATTATAATATTCTATGTCTCTTTCTTTTTTCTTCTTATTCTTATTCTTAATTTACTGTTCATTCTCTTGTTCCCTTAAAATACTTAACATGTTTATTTATCATTGATATTTTGTTGAATTGGGAGGAAAATCTCCAATTTTAACTAAGCGCATGGGTGTGTATACTCAGACGCACAAGTATGCATAAAAGTGCATAGGCCGTGTGCCAGTCGTGCAACCCAATAATGTTAACTTCTAAAATTTTGGCTAAAATCTGCTTCATTAGATATGCATGGTTGTGACCTTAATCTATATGATTGTGATCCTTCACAACCTTAGTCATGCACATCTCATGTATATGATCATAACCGTACGATATGAGTCCATTGAATGCATGGTCGTGCTTCCTGCTTTATTTTGATAATCATGGTTGAAATGCACAGAATCAAATCCAATCTCAACACAAATCTCTATCAATCTTCAATCAAACTTATCCTAACTTATATTCATGCAAAATGCACTATTATAAACATATTTTCCCCATTAATAGTAGCCAAATCAATGTAACATGCTCCTAAAATCGCAAAGCACCACACACAACACATACACATACACATACATATACTTTAAACATGTTTCTACCTCTAAATCTCTCAATTTCTAACATCTTGTCATATCATTCTACTACTTAAACTTTAAACATACTTCTTATCTTATCTTATTTAATCACCCACAATAGGGAAATATATGCTAAATAGACAAAGAAACAGGGAAAGAGATAAGAAAATACTTACCTAGAATTGTTATTGGCTTTTATTTCTCTATCTCTGGTTGAAACTTGACTAGATTGGTTGCTAAAACATTGGTTTCTCTCATTGATAAATTTGTTAGAGTTGGCTGGAATAAAGGAAGGAGAAAGGATTAGAGAAATCTGTTATAGGAGAAACCCAACTTTATATATACATAGACATGCACAGGCATGTAGCAAGATACATAAGTGTGCATGACAGTAAGGATGCATCAGCGTGTGTCCAAAGACACACAGTCGTGCTCCTTTGTCAGCTTATATATAAAGCTTTTAAAAATACTATTCTACCCTCAAAACTCACCTAAATCAAGTCTTAGGCTATAAAATCTCTCTCTTACCATTCCTAAGACTATTGTTTTAGATAGAGACACCAAATTTTTTAGTCACTTTTGAAGAAGCCTTTATAGAAAATTGGAAATTAAGTTACTTTTTAGTACTTTACACCACCTCTAAATCGATAGTCAAACCAAAATAAACAATAGGACTTTGAGAAATATCTTAAGGAGTTTGGTTAGTAAGCACATGAGGGATTGAGATCTTAAATTGACATGTGCTAAATTTAGCTACAATGGGAGTTTTAACACCATTACGGGCCATTCCCCTTTTGAGATTGTATATAGTGTAAACCTTTTAACTCTTATTGATCTATCCTCATTGCCCTTTGATTTTAAACGAAGTATGAATGCCAATGAAAAGGTCATCCAAAATAAAAAAGATGCATGAGGCTATTAAGATGTAAATTGAAAAGGTAGTGAGTATGCCAAAAATAGCACCAATACGAATAAAAAGCCTAAACTGTTTAAATCGGTGGGGGTATGGATACATTTGAGAAAGGACATATTTCCTAGCAAAAGAAGGAACAAACTATCACTAAGGGCTAATGGTCCATTTGAAGTACTTGAGAAGGAGAATACTAATACCTATAAAGGGGAACTTCCTAGTGAATATGGTGGTATTTTAGCTACTCTTAATATAAGAGATCTTAGCCCCTACTTGGAGGATGACTTAGATTTGAAGGTAAATCCTCTTCAACCTATGAAGGATGATATAAATATATTTTTAAGCCATTTTCATTTTTGAAGGGGACTAATCTCTTTCACACTACTTATAACAACTTTGGGGTAAGTTCTTTAATATGCTTAGATGTCTCCACTCTTTGTCAGGCTTTTACACACTTTTTCAAAGCCTTCAACAATCCAAAATGTATTTAAGCTGAGGTGGGAGTTATATGTTATGAATTGAGCACCAAGGAAGTGTAAATAAGTAAAGAAAGGCATGGTATAGATCCATAACACACTGCAACACATAAAGCAACATACAGGCACCTTGCAGACACTATAACCTAAGGTTGTAGCTTGTGCATCCTGCCTTGCGCATATCCACACCCATTAGCGTCGCAACCTATTCACTCTACCTTACACAGCTCACATGTGCCACAGCCTTGTGTCGCAACTTGTGCACTTTGTCCTATGGCATGCCTCTTATCCTTCACCTATTTTATTTATTAAATTTTCATGTTTTAGGGATATTTTTCTTACCCCCTTTTGTAATTTAAAGTAAGGGCACTTTGGTCATTTTTGTTTACATGTAAGACATATATATAAGTGTTATTCTGTCTTATGTAAAGACTTGAACTTGAATATTGAATAAACTCCAAACTTGAAAGCTTTTCTCTTGAATCTCTTATTGAACTTTATTGGTTCTATGATTTTTTTTCATCTTTATTCAATCTTCTTGTAAAGAAAGGTTGGCGGTAATTTAATCAAGCTGGGGGATGCTTTCTTTGGGCTTATTTCTCATCCTCGCATTTTCCTTTACTTTCAAGTAAGTTTATGTTTGGATTGTGTGAAGTCATTCCATCTCCTACCTTTCTAAGATTTGAGCTTGCATGTTGGGTGTGTGTTGGGAGTTGCTTGTTGTTTGCATAATTTGGTAAGTGTTCATTGATCACCTAATTACATTGATGCTTAACTTGTTGGAAAAGTAGATAGCGGGAACCATTTAAATATGTTACAAAAGGAGCCCTAAAATTGCACTCATGATAAGATATATAATATCTAATTTCATAATCATAATACACCAAATCCAGGTAACCAATGAATTGTATCTAGCAACAAATAAAAAGATTGAACAATGTCATGGGAAAAGCTTCAATAACTAGTCTTCTCTGTTATTCTCCTTTCTTATGATCCAAATAAACCCCAGTTTTGCTATAATGTCCAACCATTATGGCATTGATTATGGTTGTAAGCTCATGCCTTCTTGTTTCTAATATATCTATGCCCATGCCAACTCTTTGTTTTCTCCACCAACTCTTTCTCTTGTTCCTTACATTTGGATGCGTTTATTTCTCATAACTTTTTCATTTCCTTTAGCTTCTTCTACAACTAGCCTTGTTTATCCACACTCTTGTTGTTGTCCAAGAGGACAAGAAAAATCTTGTTGTAGAGTTGGGGGAGCATGTTAAGAATCTGCAAAAAAGAATAATTAGTGTAACTCACAAGAATTATTGTAGAGCAAGGAAAGGAAAAGTCTAGTAGTTACCTAACCTCTCATGTAGATTAACTCATGAAACATTAGTAGGTAGCCAGTGCTACATTGGAATGCTTTCCATAAGTAGATAGGCCATGGAAGCAATGCGAATAGGCCACTTTCCTATAACTTGCTCACATATAGATACCTAGAGCTCTACATTGCTTGGTTTGTAATTTCCTTGTGGACCTACGATAAGGGGTTAGACCTAACCCTTTTCTCTGCATCAACCATAAATACTTATTTAGGCTGCTTATTTGGCCATTAGATGTCCTTTTTGCTTTGTCCATAGACAACAAAGGGCATTTGTCTCTATTACTGGAGTAAGTTTGAAAGGGTACATGGGCATCCTTAATTGGCTCTTTCACTATAGAATGAGTGTTGGCATGTGTAATTTGTATTGATGTTGAAGTGAAGGCTTGAGAACTTGACGTAGATGCAGAAGACCTACCTTGTCTCACTTGTCTTCTAAACTCAAGGGAGCGGTGGATGAATTCTAGATAAGTTAGTCTTAGATGTAAGTTAAGATTTTTATTTCAAAGATATGTCTAAAAGTGGAATTCCAAAATTGCAAAATAGTAGGAATTAAATCTAAAAAAGTAAAGGAATTTAGTTTTTTTTTTTTTTTTTTCCAGAAGACAACAACTTGAAACTGGCAAGCTACTCTAAGGGTTTACGGTCTAGGCCTGCACAATTTACAAGCCTGACACAACTTGCAATGGGCAGTGCTTTTTTTGAGCGGGCTGGTATTATGCCCTCTAACAATGTGTATATTATGTGTTGCAGTTTCCAAACTTGCCTGTAAGGTTTAAGTAGAGACAATCTATATCTTATAATTTAAGATATTAAGTTTTGTTAAATTACGGAAAAAAATGCAAGAGCATATTTCTCTTGTATGGGACTACTATTCTTCGAGCTACTTTCTCGTGGTTTCTTGTACACAAATTTTCAAAATAGTTAGTTTTTATTGGATGTGTTCAGAAGTAAGGCGACAATTGCCCGTAATTTCGTGTTTAATGAGTTTATGATCTATTTTAAATGATTAGTTGACCGAGATGTTGGAGAAGAAGGTGCAGCCGTACACTCAAAACTTTGACAGCACTGTCCTTTCTTAACCCATTGTAATGTAACCGCAGAACTAGAATCAGAAGGTTTTTGGTTCTTCCTTGGCGCCATTTCGACTATTTCTTTTTAAATACTTGATGACGTGACTAGCGAGTACGCCATGATCTCATGGAAGGCATGGTTTGGTACTCTATCTAACATGGTGAAATTAGCATGGCAAAAGGACCTTCTGTTACTCTTTTGATAACCCTTGTGCTCAATCAACAATTTCAACCATGATTTACCTGTTTTTTTTATGAGGATATATGTCCGACCAACACTTGCTTATATCTTGTTAAGAGGACTCAGCAAAGGAGATAGTGATTCTTCTAACAAGCTTAGTTCAACTATGTGATCAGTCCCATGAAAATACTTCTATTATAAGTTCATTTATTTTTAATTTTCATGAGCACGATTTTTAATTCCCCAAGTTGTTCCTCTCGGACAATTCAGGCTTCCCTCTCTAATACAACTCACATTTTACGAATTTTTTGAGATGGTTAGAAATCTCAAGTCCTTTTCTTGCAGTACAGGATTTTGTGTTGCAATATGCAGCATATAAATACATTGCAACCTAGAGATATTCATATTCCTTGTTTTTTGGGATTCCTTTCAATCTTCTAGGCATGAAAAACGTCACTGTAAATGAAAACCTAAAGATTGAAGGTAGGAGAGATGTTTGTGTAGTATGGCATACGTTAAGCCTAATCACTTTTCTATACTTCATGGAGGAAAAGAGTTTAAACTCCTAACTTTATTTAAACCGCCCATGTTTAAGTTTATGGTTGTTAGAATCTACTTTAGATATATCGAAATAGCCACAAAAATATAATAAATGAACTAAAATATATCAATGTCAAAACATTGATAAAGATCAAGATATGAGAGAAATTATTTCATCAAATAGAGTTCATAGTGCCTTTACATAGAACTATAATAACCCTTATGCAACAGCAATACTAATAGTGATTAAGAATATTTAATTACAATCCAAATAAATACATAATTGAGTGGTTTAGTGTTGGACTTAATCCAACACTAATTGTGATTAAGAACATTTAATAACGCCAAAAGAATTATAATTCTCGGAGCTTGGGAACTATACAATCAAAGATGAGAGAATAAATTAGTGAAAAACAGCATGGCTGTGTTTCAGGTGTGCTCTATAAAGTGAGCCAGGAGGAGCCTAGAGATTGACAATGATGCCATGGAAGACTGAGACAATAACCGGTTGAATAAGGTGACAAGATATAGTTATATAATATTTCTGCGCACTGGGTTGCCATTTACGTTTAACACTTATCAAATTATCAACACTATATATTATCTCTTCAAATCCTGAGGACCAATTAGCCGGACGACAAGAAATTCAAGAACTTTCAAAGCACGTCTCTGAAGATCAGTTAACTAAGTTATATTTATAGTATCCGCAACTACTCTCGAGTTGTATAGCTGTGCTTTCTCTCCCTCCTCTTTAAAACCAAGCTCTCATTGTTAACTTCAACGAGTTGGATCTTCTGCTACTCATCTTCTTGTTATGGAAGGAGCTTTCATGTTTCAATGGTAAATATGGGAGTGCTTGCTGTAATAGTGATTCTTCTGATTTTTTCTAACTTTGGAGCTGTTGCGGGCAGTCGAGGGACTTCTAATTTCAGTCAGTATAATTCTTCTTGCTATGGTGCTTCTTGCAATGTCTCTCTTGATGACAAGAGAGGGGTGCCAACAGGATCTAATCCTCTGCATAACAGGTAGTTTGATTTTGTCTTTCAGGAAAACAAATGCGGGCAATCCATTGAGATATTATCCCCAGTAGTATAGTTTTTTCCTTGATTAATTGAAGTCGCTTTGGCTTCAGGTTTATCTAAAAGATGTGTTTTTTTTTTTTTTGCATTGAATTTGGTATAGAAAGCTCATTGGATTCATTAAATATTTAATGAAGGTCTGACATGTTGGTGCATGAGTTGTCTCTCCTTTGTTTCATATATTCAATTTGGATGCTTCACTATGACATCAAGAGCATGCATGCCTTAATCTTATTATACAATTCATCAACGACGTTTAACGTTTGGTGATGAAATCATCATGTGGCACGATGCAATACATCTCTAATATATTACCTCCACCACTGACTTGCCGCCACAAAAGGTCACCTGTGGCATGCAGGGCAGTTATATCCCTCAAATATAAACAAACGATTTTGAAACAACATTATAGCATGCAACCAACCAACTCCTCTGATTAATTAGTTTAATGATAATAATATTATTATATGCATACATACGTATATATATAATACACGCGTGATTCATGTAAATAAGATAAGGTTTTATAATGATAAAGAAAGTTGAGTTGTTGGTCTGTTGCTATGGATGCTTCCATGCTTGTCCATCTCAAACTTCGGCTTCTGCAAATGTTGTCTCTCAATGTCTCTTTTGCTTGTAATTTTTTGTCAGTTGCCTGCAGGACAACATGACTTTATTTTATTTTTATATATATTTTTTTCTTTAGGAACCTAATTAAAAAAGTGCTCTCAAATTTTACTTTGTCATATTTATGTAATATCACATTATTAGAGTATGCCAGCCAATCATCCTACTTGTTTACATTCATATTTGTCATATTTACGTAGTAATAAAATAACGTTCTTTATCTATTTATGCATATTTAGTTTATATATGTTAAAATAAATATTTTTAAAGTGAAAGAATTGTGATGAGAAAATTAAATATAACTTAATTGTGAAAATTTTGTAAGTATATTGGATGAGTATTCCAAAAACATTCATAATCTCATTAAAGATGTAACCATTTAAGATAAAGTTATTATATTAAGTCCCTTAATTTTAATTATATTAAATGTATTTCTAAAACAAATTTTTATTACTCTAGGCCCCCTAACTTTTGTTAGTGATTCTTTTTATTGGAAAATTTTTGTTTATTTTATTAAAAATGATTTTTTAAACCAAACACTAAAAAATTTATTTCTATTTACAATATCCTTCCCTGTTCATACATCTCCTTTAATTAATTTTTTGTTCAAGCACCTTAGCTGTGTCTCCTCCATTCTCATAATTATTCATGGGTTATCTTGGCTTTCACGAATAGATAATAATCTTAAACTATCTTTTTTCATTTTCATTTTCAATCAAATCTCATAGAAACAATGACACACACACACACACACACACACACACACACACACACATATATATATATATATATATATGGGGTTTACTTATTAATAGTATAATTATAAGTGAATGGAGTATATATATCTCTTGAGAAATTGTTAAAGAAGTGTTAAACTTGTAGACATCATAAATTTATAGTGAATATGGTTGGTTGAACTATGTCAATTTTTGTTCATAAGAAACAATTGACAAAAGTAGAGTCTGGTTGTCACATATTTTAATTAATTAATTGATTGATTGATTAATTTAAACTTATTTGTAAGAGAAATTATCAGTCATACACCTAGGCAAGACAAACAGATTGGGCATGATTTTGTCAAAATTTACTTTTTAATAAATATAACCCAATTAAATTATTATATTTGAATGTTGAGAAAATAACTTATTTTGATACATTTGAGGAGAGTAAATTGATTCATCTTACATAATTTTACTAATATAATTGTTTATAACTACTCTAGTTGAATTTTAATGTGTATATCAGAATTTTTTGGTTGATATGCACTTGAGCATAAACTTTGATATAACATTAAAAATTGGAGGTCTTGTTGAAAAGATAGTTAATATAAGAAAACATAGTCTTTTCTTTGTATATTTATTAGTCAAGTAATCATTGATCTTGCTAATTACTATAACAATACTTGAAAAATATTTCTACAATAAATATTGTCAAAAATTTATTACTTAACTAAATGGGAGATGGATTATTGAATGGTTGTTTAGTAACCTATATTGAGAGATATATTAAAGTATTGATAATGAAACCATCATGCAATGATTTTAGAACATGAAGAATGGTATATGATTATTGTAATATACTTGTGATAATTTAATAAGTTTTTCAATATTATTATTTATGTATAAATTTTTGGGTCTGTCACTAGCCCAACATTATTATGACAAAGAGCATATATAATACAAAAAAACTACTATTGTGTTGCATGACATTACCCAAAGGTAGTGTAAGATCTCATTTATCAAAGTTGTGTATTGACAATCTAATACAACAAGTGAGATCTTATTGATTACAAGTTTATTAGACTAACTTGTTAAGGAATTCTATATGAATGGTAACCCCTTTATCTATTGAACTAATCCTCTGACAAACTATGATGCATGTTATCCTCAAATTTGAGATCATTAGAGTCCCTTGAGCACCAATTGACATAATTTGATGCTATTTAACATTGTCGTTAAGTTAGGGTTATCACAATGATAGTTATTGGGTTATGTTGAGAAATGCACTAAGATTATAATAGATCAACATATAATTTATCACTCTTAGATACAATCGAAAATATCTTGATGTCATTTGATGGATGATAGCACCATTTAAATTTGTCGTTATAGTAAGATTAAGTTATCAATTAGTCAAATACTTTTTATCATTGTTCTAGAAATCAAATAATGTAATTCAAGGGATATTCAAATGTAGGCACTATTGGGATCCAAAGGGTGCATGTACAAGTGTGGACGCAACCAAATTGATAACAAAATTTTCTTTCACTCCCATACATAACACAAATTTAGTCAATATGTATAAAACAAACATAAAACATAATACATGAATCTATCCCATCCAAAGTTACTTTGAAAATAAAAAATTTCATAAATGAAACCATACTAGGTTCACAAAACATACTTTACGTGTGATGACTCTTCCAGTTTTTATGTGACATAGGTTATACTCCAAAAACACTTCTATTCAAGAATAGGATGACATTGATGGTGATTCATATGAAGCACAAACATAGAAACTACCATGCACTAAACACCTTGCTAGAAGGATGGTACACAATTTTAGGTAAAGAAAAGATGAAAAAACATAGGCAACAACCCTAACAATAAGTGAAAAATTGTGGTGAAAAGAACGTACACTTGAGAAATGAGAGAACTCACACTTGAGAAATGAGAGAACTCATTTATTCATATAAGGTAAGACACATGGTCATACCAAATTCATCAATCTCGAGCACGAAATAAGTGTCTCAATTAAGTTGTCTAGAACTAATTATCTATGGCCATAGTTAGATTAGTTGGCATGTATCTAATTTGGTATGGACATATGCATATGCAGAAGGTACATAAATTAGATTTGAATGTATATCTTAGCCTTATAAGATACGGTGACGAAGGAATCGTATTGTACATTAACTATTAAATTAGTTAAGTTTAAAGTTGTTTGTTGATACTTTACTTTTTGAGGGTCATGATATCTTGTTAAAGATTACTCATGATCTATGTCTAGATTTGACTTGAATTCGGGTGTTATTGAGATAGTAGGGAACTTACTTGTCACACACTTATAAAGTTGATATATTGAGATAAAGGATTATTATCCTAGTGATTAAGTTATGAAATAGTGCCACATTAAATTTATTGGATTTATTCAGATCAAATTGAGAAGTCGATATCAAGGATTTACCTTAATGCACAACCATGCACCTCTATGGGTCACAAGTATGCATTTTGATGGTTAATAGAATTTTAATGTGTTTGTATAAAATTTGTTTGACAAGCTAAACTAATTCAAAATTTAAATAATTTAATAACTCATGAGTGTGCATGCATTATGTATAGGTGTACATGTAGTTATTTGATAATTATTCAATTATGAGAACATTGCACAAATTATGCATAATGTGTATAAATCATAACGATTACCAAACACATGTGTACAGTTGTGACTGTTTTATTCATAGGCATAAAGTGAGTGTCATAGGCATGTGTGTTTTGTAGTCATGCCTATGACTTGTGTTGTAAAAAAGAAATAAGACAAATTTTTCATTGATCCCTTGGAGAACTTTACTCACATCCGTACAAAACATACTCACATTCGTATACCAAATCTAACTAGCACCAAAACAATGTACTCTAACTTCTCCCTACCTTCATGTGGACTTTCATGAGTGTTATTGCCCTTTTTGATGGGAAATGACTTTACAGTTGTTGATTCTTTTGCCACTTGAAGAATAAAAAGCTCGAAAATAGGTATGTAAATCCATAAACACCTAATATTTTGTATAACATGATTTATATCTTTCTTAAAAATCATAAAATATTGATCCTTTGTGGTTTTTTCTATTGCTCTATATGATTTTGTTAATTTCACTGCATGATCGTCACTCTGGTGACTTTAGGAAATTCTAACTAAACTTTCTTATAATTCTTATCTAATTATGTCATTGCACAAACTTTAATGTGATAAACATGAGACACATTGTCATGTGCCTTCACCCTACTCTTATGTGTCTACACACACACTCCCATGTGCCTATCCACAACCTCTCGTGTGTTTGCCTTATATAAAAGACACATGGCCTTATGTCTTACATACGAGACTATATCTCAATGCCTATATAAATATATGAGTTCTCTCACTTTCGTGAGATACATCATTCTTTTTTAAAAGAGCTTTTATTTCTTTTAGGCTATTGCCTAAATTCTCTCATCTCTTTGCTACCCAAAGTCATGTATCATCTTTTTTAAAAAGTTCATAATGCATATAACCTCTTGATTCTTGCCTCATATGGATCATTATCAATACCACCCTACTCATGGGTGGAGAACACTTTTTTGAGAGCATAATTTATGCATGTAAAGATCAGTGGAGCTATCTCACATAAGGTACGCCTTATTAACCTTGTATGGTTTATCTTTCTCTAATTTTTTATTGTCAAGGTATCTTGGGATGGAATTGATTCATGTTTGTATATTTTATATTTTTTTTATGCATATTGATTGAGTTGGTGAATTATATAGGCATGAAAGAAACTTTTGTTATCTATTATGTTGCACTACACTCATACAATGCACCTTTTGGATCCTAATAATGGTGTCATAGCCAATTTGAAATCATAATTGCATGTTTATTTGTGTTATTGAGTGAATAAACATGTTTTTATATGTTTGTTTTGAATTCAATGATATTGAAGATATAATTATTGATTGATTGATTTGATGTTGCAACCAATTGGAGATTAATGAAATGTAAATATGTTGATGAATTTATTGATTTTTGTATTCTTGGTTTTTGCTTGATGGATTTCTTGATGTGTTGAATTATGGTGAAGACATGCTTGAATTGTGTAATTGTTGTCACATGAATTTGCTTTCACAGGGTGTTGTCACATGTAGCAGGAGTTTCATTGGAGTGTGGTATGGCCTTTGTGCCATATTGTTACATTTCTATGACGACTTATTCAAAAATAGGAATTTCCTTATATTTCAAATCACTTTGGAATTCTAGAAAACGTCATGCATAGTCGTTTGTTTTATATTTATGCCTATGCATAAGTGAGTTTTTAATCGTGTATAGGTCGTGGCCATAGTCGTGCACACTTCTAAATTTTTATTGAATTTCTTAGTTGATGTAACATATGATTGTGTGCATTACGCACATCCTCATGTGTATGCCATTTTTCATCTGATATATGATCGTGACCCTATCCTATGTATGCTTTGTATATAACAAAGTTTGACTAGAACATTTGCCTATGAGTGGAGGTTGATTCTACGATTTGAATCCTAGTATAGATTTCATTGTAATTTTTGAAACTTTTAGGGTTGAATGACAATTTTGTGAAAGTTAAGGATGCAAAATGTGATTTTGCAATTTGTTAAATAATTAAAATTAATTTATTAATTTCAATTTTTTTATGTATGTCATTTTTTATATGCATTATGTCTGATACATTAGCCACAAACCTTTGTTTTGTAAATTTTGGAAATGTATGTAATTTTAAATAAAACTTATGTGTTTGAACTTCTCTTGATACTCTGATATATATTCTTCTCTCATCTTCCTCCTCTTAAATTATATTTGAGGTTTTTTTTATTAATGTAAAATAAATTAAGACATTTTAATTATATTTTAGAATAAAATATAATATATGAAATATTTGTAAAAATGTATTTGAAGGCTAGATTGAGAAGAAATATATTTGAAGACTCGAAGATAGACAATAAAACCTAGGTTAACTCACCAATTCCTCTGACTCGGGGACTCAATATTAAATTAGACTACGTACTAGCATATTCTATTTGTATTAAAATACATGCTCAAAGTTGTTTATGAGTTTTAAAGAATAAATAAGGAAAACTAAAAAAACATAAGTAAACTTAGAATTTATGTTAGTCTCTTATAATAAATATTTTTTAAGGATAAACTAATCAAATAAGAATATAAAAAGTAAGGGTTATGATAAAAAAAGGCAGGGGCTAGAAATTAGTACTCGTATAATTGTTGTACGAAATTGAAGCCGAAATTAGTTTTTCATGGGCCGAACCAGTGTAGACCATTTTTGAAATCCGCCCACCGGTCCTCTAGTATGGCGCTGAGATTCTGGCAGCGATTATTGAACGTGCTATGTTTCACTGTGAAAAGCATTCGTCCGCCCTGTTAATTTCTAACTTCATTTCGCAAATCAAATGGTACACTCTTCTATTATGAATGCTTTCTTGACATTGGTTTAGATATTTTTGTTTAGGTCTCTCAATGCTTTCTGTTCTTACCTGTTCCTTCATTTTACTTTCAGGAACGTATTGAACAGAACAGATACAGAGCTTTAGCCAATTCCTCGTCATTTAGTCGCGCGGTGTACTCAGAGGTGACTTTAATCGTCATTACTCTATTTTACTCATCAAAAATTAAAAGATTTATATATATGTTAAATTTGAATTCATTGTGCTAGTAATGGTGCCGAATTTCAAGGATTTTTGGCATGAGTTGAAGTCTATTAGTTTCTTTTATTTCACACTTCAGATAGAAGAGGTTGGTTGGGAGCATCTGGTCAGGCTGAGTGATGACCTAAAGTTTCTCAGCTTTCGTGTTTCGTAAGACTCTTTTGCTTCAATCCTTTCTGTTATAATCATTTTTGTGGAAATAAGTACCTGTGTTTGTTGAGATTTGAATTAAAAAAAATATGAACTCTAAAGACACTTTAGTGTTTCGTTTGGAATTCAATGAAAAAGATCTCCTAAAATGTCCTTTAAGAAACGCACCTTACCTCAATTTTGCAATGATCTAGATTCATTAAATTGGGTGAGACTAAGTGATCAAGCATGCTTCCTTTAGACTTAGTTTTGGGACAACATTTCTCAGAATAATCTTTTATGTTAATGTCTTGCACTATAGCTTTTCTTCTTGAACAATGACCATAGCTGCTTGTTCCCTAAATATTTTGTAAATGGCATGCCAAAGTTAAAGGTAAAAAATTACATAAATTTGTTGACTTGCAGCTAAGGAAAATGACAACATTCCAAATATTCTTGCATAGAACTTGTAGAGTACCAATTATAAGCTAGGTATCTAATATGTGTTTTACATTCAAATTTATATTTTATGCATTATATGGTTATGTTAAAAGTTATAATTTTGATCATATTATAATTTGTTTACCTTTTTTTGTGGAATTTAAAGGGAACTGTTCTTCTTTATGCTGATCCATTTACTCTTAGTTACTTTTCACTGTTTACAGAATCTTCTATTCCATGTAGGTCATGTAGAGTAATATGCACATGCATTTCTTTGGACTTGCAAATGGAAGATGTTGAGTCTTAAACATGATTGGCATAAACAAACTTGCAGCTTTCTTTCTGGTATACAATATTTATATAATGCTGCAAAAGATTATAGATGTATCTCTCAAATTTCTATGGTAGTGTGTTGCAACCTACTACTATGTTGGTGGCAATTTTTCGTATCGATTGTTTGTAAATGCCTAATTACTGTTATGTGCCATAATTTTCTTGTCACTGTGTTTATGTTTGCGCTTACCATTTTGCTATTTGAGTGTTAGAGATAAAAAGGGGAGAGTGCACTACATGGAAATTCAATTGGATAAAAGCTATCCCAAAAGCCCACCTTTGATTTCAGTGGTTGGTATCATATTATTTTAGTCTTTCAATTTTTTTCATTTCAGTTCTTATGTCTTTTGAACCCTTCCTCAGGATGTGCCATGTGTATTTAATTTAAAATGGTCCAGAGATTCAAGATTGAAAGATTTGCTGCAGCAGTTCCTAGAGGTATGTGTTAAGATATCTTAGAATCAATTTATTTTCCTGTATGCAATACTACTTACTGCTTGAGGATGCTATATGTCTCATCAATATGGCATTGTTGTCAGTTGTTTAACTAAACAATGCCGATCATTCTTTTTACATAGCATCTGGAGAAACTTCAGGAAATTTGGTCTATTTTGGATGAGATTGATAAATCTCTTTGGGTTGTCAACTTGAACCAGCTGTCTCGTGCTAATATTTGTCGACAAATTAATTTGGGTAATATTTGTTGTGTATTCTTGAACTTATAGCTCAGTTCTCAATTTAATCTATTATCGTTGTAACTTATTTGGGTTTATAATTCATGTCCTCCAACTTCAGGTAATGATTGCTTCATCATGTTGTGTATAAATGCCAATGATCCTAAGTGTTTGCCTGAGTAAGTCTTCATCACCAACTACATACTCCCCTGCATTCCTAACTTGTTGTTTTCATTCAGTAATTATTTTTCAACTTTCCTTAGATGTCGCTTTATGGGTTCTGGTCCAACCTTGAATTCCTTAAGGAAAACATGGCTAAGAAACAGCAAGAGATGGTGAGCTTTCATTCTCTTCTTTAGACAGATTTTTATTGATACTGGTTAAGTAGAAGGTAATACATTTGCTACCATAAGAACATACCTTTCTAGGATTTACTTGCTTCTCCGCATGTTGTTAATTACCTTATGTTTTTTCAATTGTCCATATATGTTTAAATAATATCTTGAAGTTTTCCAAGATAATTGACATTAAGAGATTGGGACAACTGAAATAGCATGGGTATCTTTTTCTTTTTTATGTTGGTAAAAAGAAAAAGCAGAAACACCTGCCTGCATATTCTTCTTCCCCAAAATACATTGGGTATATGTGTTATATTACTATTGGGTCTCTTGCTTGAGCCAATCATTTCTTTCCTACCCATTTTATTTTCCTTTTTTCTAAAAAAAAGTTTTCCTTAATCTGCAAATGTTTTATAAATGATTGATATTTTTTATATATTTATTTAAAGGAACAAGGACAAGCCATTTCTGGAAAATGTTGCAAATCTTTTAGATGCTGAACTGCCTAGGCCTCCAGATTACCAGAATGGTGATCAGCAGGTGGAATGTGGGATTTGCTATGCTCAATTTCTACCTGTTGGTATTGCTTCATACCTATGATTAGATATTTACAAGTATATACTACATTGGTGATCCTTGACATTGTATTGTTTTTGTAGATGATGAGCTGGGAGCTAAGAGTGGAAGTGGAACTGATTATACATGTGATAACACCAGTTGCAATAGGGCTTTTCATTCTGTATGTCTTGCAGACTGGTTGCGCTCCATTACAACAACACGGCAGTATGTTGAGTTTTCCATCCTTATAGACTTTTTCTTATGTATCTTTTCATAGGATACTAGGATTTGAAGCTTTTCATTTGATACATATAGAAGTACAACATAAATTTTCACTTGTGTGTATGACAATGAAAAC
This sequence comes from Anacardium occidentale, assembly GCA_026122585.1. NCBI lineage: Eukaryota > Viridiplantae > Streptophyta > Magnoliopsida > Sapindales > Anacardiaceae > Anacardium > Anacardium occidentale. The sequence continues at coordinate 24,891 of JAJEJH010000371.1, read as the reverse complement.
GGTAAATTGAGATTTTAATATTTCTCACCATTTTGCCATAAACTATACTAGTGTTCCTTGTTTTTTGTTTCTGTGTTATCTAGTGTTTGCTTATGCAAACATGCAGAAGCCACAATCAAGTTTCCCTCGGTTCTTGCAACATTACATGAGATGTTAAATTAATTTTCTTCTTGCTGATTGGAAGGGTACTGATAGGAAGTATGCATGAGTTATATTAAGGCACAAAGTACTTCAATTGAATTGTCTTCAAAACATAATAGGAACTTTTTCCATGATAGATTGACTAGTGTTAGGATTTATATGGTTAACCAATGGATATGATTTTCTCGCTCTGAGATCTTGGTATAGGTAAACTTTGTCTAATCCCATGGTAGTTTTAAATTTGACCTCATGAGTACTTGTTCCTATGGCCACACATTATGCTTGTGTTGCTTCCAAACACATACCCATAACTATCATGACTCCAAGACGGTACTATAATTTGTCTACAAGATTATTTTGGATGAAGTAAACATTTTAGTGTGTATCGGTAGGTAAAGTGAATATACAGCAGAGAGGTCTGGGTAATAATGTATCACATGTGATATTAATTATGGATATCTTAGATGGTCTAGTCCTTCCATCTTGGCTGCTTGTTTTATGTTTGAGTGGATGCTTCTGTTGCAGGTCATTTGATGTTCTGTTTGGGAATTGTCCATACTGTTCAGAGCCGGTCGCTGTCAAAATCAACAATACAAAATCATAATTCAGCAACATCATTTCAGTTTCATCAAAGATGATTCCTATTTGTTGCCCTTATCAGTTGAAGACAAGCAGTGAGTTCCTCTGTTACAAATTGCAATTATTCAATTAAATAAATTGGATAGTGAAAATATGAGGGTCTTCAAATTACATCTGCAAATGCAGCTACAAAGAAGTTTGTCTTTTTAAAGATTTAAAAATTGATGTCAATGACATTAGTAATGCAAGCACATAGTTTCCCCACGCATAGCACTCTACTGTTTCATTAACTGGAGCCTATTATTTAACTATGATGTGTCCCTTTCTGTCCACAAGTTTTTGTTTTAATCTTATACATTGGCCTAGTGATTTGATTATATGTTTTTGCATGTGATCAGGACCTGCCAAAGAGATAAAAGTGTTATTTCAACTCCATGATTTGTAAGTGATTTCCTGCTCATGCATATAAATTTGCCGGCTTGTGTTCTGCTTTGAAGTTTTCCAATGTCACTGTTTGGTTGAAACATTGTAGTTGTGGTGTGAAGCTCGCACTTTTTGTTATCACGTATTTCAATCATATAAGAAAAATAAAATTTGGGACATGTTAATGGATGTTTGGTAAAGAAAACAAACCCCATTAGTGTCAACATTGGTGAGAAACATTCTAAAGAGTCCTATAAATTATAGTAAATCTTTCTTGAAATTTGTCAGATTTTCTCTAAATCACAGTCAGGGCTTCTTGTTTAAATATATACTTAATATTAAATCGAAGGGATCTATGAATTATCAAGACCAATCCTGTGAAAATTGTGGATTAGAATTTCAATTTTTTCATCAATCTTGTTGATATTTTGGTGCTTTTTAGATATATATACATTTAAACAAGGTGAATGTTAGTGATGACAAACATATGGCTTGGCAAAGCTTTCACCAAGACGGTCCCCTTCTGAATGTGTCTCAACTCCCAAATCAAAGAATGGGGGCTGGGGTCTGCAATTTAACCTCTAGCTAATCTGTTGCTTAATCAAGCATCCCTGATTTTGTCCTATATGTAAGTTATTAAAGTTCCATGGGTGAGATTGTTAGAATTTTCTTTCAATATCTCTTTTATTAGTTTTGATATGATATTTAGAAGAATGAAAATGATTTACTGTGATTAAATATAAGATTCACATGATATATTGGACTCCGAACAAAATTTTTAAATCGTGAAATATGTAACATTTATTTAACCAAAAAAAAAAGCAATTTTATAGTGACAGTACTGATGTTCTAAAACTAGTTGGAAGCACAAAAACATGGTTTCAAACTATCTTATACAAACTAAACTAAAATGAAAAATTACGGTTTAGATTTCGATGTGAGATTATAAATGCTTTTTTTAGCAAAAATAACTTAAGACAAAATCATGATTCATGCTGAAAACCACTCATTTTCAATGTCAAGCAGATTCTTTCGTTATAAATAGCACAGTTAAAAGCTAAGGGTCAAATAACTTATTCCCAGTCATAGTTTGATGTTTTTGTTTGGGAGGTTTCACACATTAATTTTGTAAAACTCAATATCCCACTTTTTAGGTGTTAAAATAACTATTTTGTCCCTAATCCAGTTAAATGATCAAAAAGCCCTTTAATGAAATAACCGTTTTAACCATACATGGTTAAGTGACTAATAAAAAAAAAAATCAATTTACCTTTATATAACTAAATGATCAAAAAATCCTCAATATGTACATGACTCTTTTATCTTTAGCCAATTATAATGACTTAAATACTTTATTATTTAAATGGTTATTTTACTCCTTTATGAAATTACCAAAATAATTTTACTATAATATTTATTTTTTGTGTGTACAAATATTACTCTTAAACATTATTAAGACTACTTATTTTAGGTTAAATAAATTAAAGAGTTAATGGATTTAATATAAAGATGGATTAGATTAAAATTTTCAACTACAACTAGAACAAATTCAAACAAAAGAATCTCCAATAAATACAAATAACAACAACTCAAACCATATTTATATGAATGTGGTTCATAGCTCTTTAAGGCAAAGAAGTGAAAACATATTTCATTCTAATTCAATGGAGTTATCATCTTCAAAACAAGGTAAAATATTGATAAATCAAGTTTTGGACACCTTCCTGAAGCCCCTAACCTCTCAAATTGGCCTTAAAATGAACGTGAAGTCTTAAGTGTCAGGTTAAGCCACAAGGGACAACAATCAAGCAAGAAGGGTATGAAGGTTTTGGAAATTTTTGTGTTGTATACATCACGACCTAGTGTTGCAACCCTGCATGCCCTAGAAGCAGCACGCCCACAATTACTAGGGCCTAACATTGTTGCTTACACACTTTGGAAGTAGCATGCCCGCGTATGTCACGACCTAATGACGTAATGCCTTCCAATGTCTAACTCCTATTTTTTTTTTTTTTCTTTGTAATCACTATGTATTTGAAGGTTTTTCACTTGTGATTTTATACCCTTCATAAGGGGCTTTTTGATCTTTTAACAAGGCATGCAAGACATATAAATATCTTTCTCTTTCATGTAAAATTACACTTTGATATTTTGAAATTGAAAATGAGGTTTTGTGCTAACTTTGAACTTAGAACTTGTGATCATACGTTCAACCTTTCTTTATCCAAGTTGGTAGTGGAGAATCAACTGGTTGAAGACTAGTTACAAGTTAGTGAAATCTTCTTCAAACTTGTATCAAGTTGATTCAACTTTAAGTTGGTGGAAGTTATTCTTTTAGACATGAGTGACTAATTTTGCTCATTATTTATCCTAGTAAGTTATAATATTTGTGTTGTGTGATTTGAGCTCCATCGTTTCTGTATTTCTTTAGATGTGTTGTAATAAATGATAATAGATATTGGAGTAATGAAGAGGGTTTGAAGTTGTATTGGATATTCTTATGGTTGAAGCTTTATTAGGTAGGATTTTAGAATGAAAATTTGCTAACATTACATGAATTTGATACCAAAACCTAGAGCATATTTTGGAATTGAACTTATACTTGATTGATGAGCAATTTGTAAGGATTAGAGACTTGAATCTTGATCATTTGATATCAAAGCACTAGGTTGTGTTATTGCTTCATTATGGTGAGTGAATTGAGCTTGATGATTGAAAATTTTAGGGTTGGAACTTGAAAGAAAATTCTACTTGAAAATTGGTTTATGCATTATTTGAAATTTTCTTAGATTGTGGGCTATAAAATTTTTTATCATTTTGTGGGAAATATTTCGCTAGAAGAGAGATAAAAGTGGTCAAGCCTTGGTAAAAATTTGCAAGACAAGATCCATGGGTTTAGCCTTGACACCTACTTTCATATATGCAAAACATTATCCTACGTTAGTCTAAGCCATACCTTACTATGCCATAGTACCAACTTGCATGATCTTTTTTTTTTTTTTTTTAACCTTTGCTAATTTTTCTCCAACAACATTAGTTCATTTAAGCTTTAATCACTTGGCCTAATCATCGCATATCTTAATCTTAATCTTATCACGTAATTTCACTATTGCCCTTTACCACAAATATCATAATACTCTTACTATTTTACTTAGAGCCAAATTAAAATCAAGAATAAACATATACCCAATTCATCTCAACCCAAACCCTTACCTTACCTTTTTCAACCATGAAAAACATTATTCATCAACCAAAATCTATTGTTCATAGTTTGAAAATATTGTTCACTAAACACAAAAACCAATTTAATTTCAATCCTAAACATTTCCCAAACCTATTTAACTTAACCCCATCACCAAAATGACAAGTAGAGGGAGTTCCCAATCACTCCTATAACTATGGATGATTAGAGATATGAGGTTAGAAAGTTAAATTCAAGATTTAAAGTTGGAAATGAATGAAGGTTTGAGACGTTTAAAACGGTAATGCAAGGAATGTCCAATGATTTAGCTACAGTCATACAAAACCAAGGGTCAAACAACTAAAATGAAGGTAAAATTCTACTTCACCATGGATAACCATCTATACTTCCTTATTATACACATCACAACTGAACCACCCAAGAGAGAACTTCTCATTACTACCAATAAGCCACCATTATGGCCCTTCCCCGCTCCCATCTAATGAAAGAATTTATATCCCTAGTAAGACAAATAATGGTGATGATAAGCCTAGGAGAAGAAGAGGAGAGAAGATAACAATGATGGAGGATTAAAGGTAAATATACCCAAGTTTAGTAGTGGTTTAAACCCGAATGACTTTGTGGATTGGTTGTATGTCATAAAGAGGGTTTTTTTAATATAAGGACTATAATGATGAAAAGAAATGTAAAATTGCTACGTGAAATTCAAAAGCTATGTCTTATTTTGGCAGGAAAATATGAAAAAAGAGAAAGAGAGGGGAGGAAAGAATATACTAGAATCGTGGAAAAAATTGAAGAGGATGATGAAAAAAAGTTCCTACGTAAAGACCACAAATTATACCTTTATTTTAAGCTTTATAATTTGAAACAAGGCGAGAAGAAAATTGAAAATTATATTAAGGAGTTTGAAAATTTAAAAACGAGGAGTGACATACTCGATAAGAGGGAGCACACCATAGCAAGATTTGTAAGAGAATTGAATAAGAAGGTTGTCAACAAGGTTGAATCGCAAGTATACTGCTTATTCCATGATGTTTGCAATTTGGCTTTTAAGGTGGAAAAACAACTTTATTTCATGAAAAACACCATTCTTAATAAGCTATTTAAGAAGAATACTTACCAACGAGAATCATGTCCTTTACCAAGCCTAATATTCCTCTTAAGAACCTTAGAAATGCAAGATGGTTGAGCTAAACAAAAAGAAACCCTAGATGCTAGTCAATAATGTCTAAATGAATCAAAGGAATAGAAAATGTTTTAAATGTTAAGTTGATTGCCCTAACAAGAGAATCATGACCTTTAGAGAAATTAAGCCTATTGAAGAAGCTTTGCAAGATGATAACCTTGGGGAAGAAAGTGCAAATGGAAGTGATAAAAAATTCATTGTTGATTCGAACTAATGAGAGGTTCTTGTGATAAGAAAGGTGATGCAACCCTAATTAATTGCACAAGAGAAACCAAGGGAGAAATTATTCCATACTAGGTGTATCATCAATAAAATAGTGTGTTCGGTCATCATTGATATTGGAAGTTGCATGAATATGGCTTCCTTAAGTTTTGTGGAGAAATTGAGTTTGCCTACCCTTGATCATCCCAAACCTTACAAACCAATAGAGATAATATTCAAGTAAGTAAACAAACTGTGATTTCTTTCTCTACAAGTAAAAGGTATGTTGATGAGATTATGTATGATATATTGCCAATGAATACTTGTCATGTATTGTTGGTAAACCATGGTTATATGATAAGGAGGCTTTATAGAATGGGAGAGCTAACACGTACACTTTCAAATTCAACCATAAAACCATTACCGTCACTTTTATATTCCCAAATCCCATACTATCCCAAACACCTTCCCCGCCCCCTTCTTCCTTCCCTTCACACCAAAGAACTCTAAAAAAGACCTCATCTTTATGGCCAACTTAATCGAGTCGTTAACCTCTTTGTACAAGTCCAACTTTGTTTTGTTTACGACTAAGAAAATGAGTGATTTTGAAGAAAAGTTGTCAAGAGAAAGTGGTAGTTTCTTAAAGGGGAATTTTAAAGCTTACTTGCTGAAGAATTTGAATGATTCATATTTGAGGTCAAATCTTGTCTAACATAAGAAGAATGATATGAATACAGTTCATAGCTCTTTAAGGCAAAGAGATGCAATTATATTTCACTCCAATTCAATGAAGTCATATCTTCATAACAAGGTTAAGTATTGACAAATCAAGTTTTGGGATACCTTCTTAAAGCCCCAAGCCTTTCAAATTGGCCTTAAAATGAGTGAGAAGTCTCAAGTGTTGGGTCAAGCCATAAGGGAAAGCAATCAGACAATAAGGGCATAAAAGTTTTGGAAATTTTTGTGTCACATGTGCCACAATGCCTTCTTCATGTCTAACTCATATTTTTTTTTCGTAATCAATATGTATTTGAAGGTTTTTCACTTGGGATTTTTGTACCCTTCATAAGAGGGCTTTTTGGTCTTTTAGTAAGACATGTAAGGCATATAAATACCTTTATCTTTCATGTAACGTTAAACTTTGATATTTTGAAATTAAAAATTAAGCTTTATGCTTTCTTTAAACTTAGAACTTGTGTTCTTGTGTTCAACCTTCATTTATCTAATTTTCCATTTCAAGAGGAAGTTGGTGGTAGAGAACTAAGTCGGTGAAAACTAGTTATAAGTTGGTAAAATATTTTTTAGACTTGTATTAAGTTCCTCATTAAACTTGATTCAACCTCAAGTTGGTTCTAGATTGTTGCAATCTACATGCATAGAGTTACATATTCTGGAATGTTGATCAAACAACAACAACTCAAACCATATGCAACTTTAACATGAAAGTTTTATATGCAAATCAAACAACATAGCATTTAAAAATTTAACTATAGAAACTATAAACAACTACAGAAATAAAACATATAACATTGAGAAAAAAATGCAACTCCAACAAAAATTTATCTGAAATCCAAAAATCAACCAAATTGACATTGACCAATAAGTGATATAATTGTATAGGTTAGATATGAGGCAAGACTTTTCTAGTCAGTATAATTCAATTTATTAAAAAAAAAATAGAAGGCAACTTTTATTTACTATAATTCAGGTCACTAATTGTAAGCAAAATTTGTACTTCCTTGGCATTATTAATCATGTTGTCTGGAAGATGAAGAAATTATGATCTAACAAATTAACTTGTCATTGACGAAATAATTTTTCTATATGATTTTAAAAAGAATGGTAGAAGGAACAGAAAAAAAAAATGAGGAAGAAAATTAATTAGATAAATGAGGAAGAAAGAAAAAAAAATATAATGAAGAAGAACAAAGAGAGTAAACAAGTAGCAAAATTACCTTTACATTTCTCATGTTTAGAGTGTCTAGGTTGATTAGGCAGGATATCTTGTTATGTTCTAATTGATTACATAAACTGCATCGAATTATGGTCACTTTTTTCCTCTTCCCCTTTTCAATAGGGTTTCTCTTCTTTGTTTTCCTTAGTCTATCGTATTTGGCATGCCTAAATGATGGTTGTAAGATGTTTTTATTATGTGCAGCCAACTCTTTTTGCCTATAATAAAATGAATCATTTCAACATTAGTTTTTATATGTATTGAAATCTTCATCCTCTTGTCAACAAACTTTTTAGAGTTAAAAAATATTCAAATGCAAAATAGAACAAACTACATGAATATAAGGGTCGTCCAACAACTGTCATAAGCTATAACCACAAGCTTTTTTCTCCAGGTCCAATGTATACCTTGTGCTTAGTAGAAGACAAGAGGATTAGCTGCCAAAGGGATCTATCCCGCAGTAGATCCCTTAGACTCAACGTCAACTATGCTCCAACCTCGGATTGTTGGTGAGGAACATTATGAAACTGCGCAAAGAGTTAAGCAAACTTTACAACGTTACAAAGAACTTCAGGACATTATAGCTATCCTTGGGTTGGACGAATTATCCGAAGAGGATCGGTGGAGCATGTGGTTTAATTCGATGCAAAGCGAAGAACCTTACCAGGGCTTGACATGCCGCGAATCCTCTTGAAAGAGAGGGGTGCCTTCGGGAACGCGGACACAGGTGGTGCATGGCTGTCGTCAGCTCGTGCCGTAAGGTTTCTTCGGTTGTCTTCCTTCCGCTGGAAAGGCACCTTTCAGGCCATAATCCTACGGACAAATAGCAACTGGGCCCATATTAGCACAGGAAATTCTCATATCTATCACCTTAAACTCCTTTATACCAACATATATATGGATACATTCTTTACTAATTTAATACTATTGTTCAACTTTTCCATAACCAATAATGGTAGCATGGTTACTGCTTACTTCTAGCTTGTAATCTATTTTACATTTTCCTTGTTATCCCCCTCATATAAAGCTCACACAAACTGAGGTTTGACAATTACATATTTTGACCAAGCCAACTATTAAAGGTCTCGCTCAAATTATTGGTCATATGATCTGAATTGTATTTAGTATCAAAGCTAAACCTAGACCATTAATCTAATTCATTCTCAATAAGCCACTTATGGAAATTTTCATCAAACAACTTGTCATTAGTTAAGGCATCCTAGAAATCCACTTTGTTACTTAGTCTACAAACAACCCAAAACAGATTGCGAATGTGAACTCCAAGAAAATTTTTTCTAAAATCTACAAAGACGTGTTTAGCACAAAATCTACCCTTTTATCTATCACTAATGAAAGTAATAGACTTTACATCACCCAAAAATTCTTTCAATAACTTTGAAAAGTAATTTCAATTGTCATTATTTTCCATTTCACAGACACATACTATTGGCATCAAGTGATAGTAGCATTCCTCCAAAATGACCTTTTAAATGATAATTGTCTACATCAACAAAAGACCTACATCTCTAAAGAAATTTTTTCTTTTGTGTTGCAAAACTGACAAAAAACCACTAAAATCAAGGTATTGAAGGTATTTTTTCTCTAATGATCTTTAAGACATCTATTGACTCCAAATTAGTGACCAAAATAATGTTACAATATTTGAACAACCGAGTGAAAAACTCTAAGTGTTCCTTCACACCTATTTTAGTGGCTATTTTTTTAGCCTTACATAGCTTCTTTAGATGTATCTCCAAAAAAAATTCCCTATTTAACTAGTCTACTAAGGGCTGAATATTTGACCATTTTTTAGATCTTATAAAACTATCAAGCTTTTCAACAACCTATGAAAAACTGGTAGCCGAGTTATTCTTCACCCTTAGGTAACTATGTGAATGCTCATATGTGGTATTTGGTAGAACTATTGGTCTACTATCAATGCTACATATAGATGAAGTAGGTAACGTTTAGTTTTATATAAAACTTTTATTCTTCTCTTCTTATTATATACTTTCTTTAAAGCAAAACCTTATTGTATGGTGTAGTCTTTTAAGATTTTTCTAAAATGGTGGACACTTATAAACACTTGCTTCACCTTAAAATAAATCTTTCCATTTGCACTATATTTAAAAGACTTTCCGTTCATAAACCTAGACAACTTATTTATACCATTTTCTTTAACCGATGAATCATACTCCCTATCATCACTTCTAGATTCATAATTAGATAGCTTCCCCTTGTCATTCAATAATTTAGATACATCCTCTTTCCCATCCATATTTTAAGTTCTTATATCTTCTTCTTTAACATTCAAATTTTACATCTATCTACTCTTCAACATCCCTACTATCATTTCTGTTGTCTCCTATATAATCATTACAAATTCCATCATCATTGGAATTATCACTTCAATGTATCCTATCATCACAAAAATCTAATTGCTCTTTATATTCTTTTTCCCATCAAATGGTTAGGTCTAAGGTTCTAATGGTTAAGCAATGGGGTTTTGATAGTCTGTGTTAAGTGTTTGGTAATGGTAGAGTAGGAATAATTTTGATGTCTAGTGGAATAAACTCAATATACATCTAAATATTTGTTTTCCCTAAATTACCATACTCTTCAAATATATACATCATATCTTTACCATACTTAAACCTAGATAATTCTATTTTCTATTATAAAATCTTACTTTTAACCCTGATTTTCAACCTAAAAGACCATTCTAACATCAAGATTTTACATTGAACTTGTAATTTCATGGTTTACTTCAGTAAGTCAATTAAAAAATTACTTGTTGAATTTTCAAAACTCTTGTAAAACAAGCAACACACCAATTGCAAGTATAGTGTTCGGTTTTTGAATGAATAGAAATAACCACTGGACTCCCACTCACAGTAGATGCACTTGTCTTTACAAATACCAAAATATCAACAAATCTTTTGGTTTCTAGATTATAGACGTAGGCTTTAACCAATACATTACTACCAAGAGTTGTTAGAAATAAAGTTTCTTAGACTTATGATGTACTACCTTTATCTACATTTTTCCTATATATTGTTATATCCAATGATTAACCTTTATCCAAGGCATATTAATCAATTATGTCTATTTTTATATTTCTTTGAATAAGAGCTTAAACTTAATTAAATTCTCATTCTTCTATAAATTCTTTTAAAGACAAACAATCTCCAAAGAAATAATCAAAATAAGTCTTCAAACTTGTTTGATATTAAATAAATAGCTTTCAGATGTTTCCTCCAAAATACTTTGATTAAGGTTAAATAAATGCTTTATTATTTTTTTTTTTCCAAAATTATGCTTCTCTAATAATTTTCTTCCTTTTTTTGACTTTATAATCTCTCTTTTTCTCCCACACCCTTTTGTCTCTTTTATAAAAATATGAATTAGGTTTTTCTCACGCGTTGTCAACTTCCATTAGAGCTAAGAAATTAAAAGAAAAATCAATGAATTAAAACAAAATTTCCTTTTCACCACTCTCTTATGTATCAGAAAATTAAACAGATTTAATCATTACTTACACGGCAAGTTTAAACTAAAATAGTAAAATCAATTAATGGAAATTTATTCGTATTGCTTTATTCCTTCTATAAAAAATTTAACTTCAAAGTTTCTTTAAATAACAAAATCTCACTCAAAAAGTTTTAAAAAATTGCATACTAGCCTCCCTTTTAATTTTTTAATATTTTATATTAAAATATCAAATGACCTATCATAAAATATAAATAATATTAATATTAAAATAAATTTTATATAAAATAATATTAATATAATAATTAAAAATTAATAAAAAATTTTGCCGACAGCAATAGCCTCTGAAAATTTCACTAGGTGTCGAAAATGTCTACCTAATTAGATTGACGACCAAATTTGGTCGTTTTGATGATAAAGACAATCAGATTTGATCGTCAAATATCTAGTGGATGTAATTATTTTTAAATTTTAATTAAAATTTTCATATTATTTTATATTTTAAATATTTTTATAAATTTAATTTTATTATTTATTATTTTCTAAATTTTTTTATTTAAAAAGACAAAAAAAAGCTCTTTTAACCAATTAAATTTAACGCTCAACTATTAAATTTAATTATTAACGTTAATCAATGGATAGATATTTAATTTTTTAAAAAAATTTTAAATTACATTTTGTTAGCTAAGGAAACCGTGATTGGGAATAAATCGTTTGGCCAGAATTTAATTACGATAACCTAAGCTCAAAATATAAATTTTTGTAAAGACTTCCATAGAATTTTAATAAGGTTTATGAGTGATGATAACATATCAAAATTAATACTCCAATAAATATATAATTTTGTTATCCTTAAAAATGGAAAGTAACAATAAATATGATGATAATTACAAAATAATGTCAACAAACGGATGCAATAAGGCCACTCCACTAAAAAACAGTGTAGCCCATAAAGACCTTCCACTTCCCCTTTTTTAACTGCATCCTAGATGTACCTCGATTAACAAACTTTTTATGTCCCATTTCTTGGTTTCCTGAAGGTGCCAACAGATACATGATTTAATAATTCTCTCAAATTGAATCAGATTTGCGGGATGGACATCTAACTTTGATGGGAGAATTTAAAAAAAGGCCAAAAGGCTTTTTGTCACCCAAAGTTTGTTGTTTATAAAGAGAGATTCACTAACAAGTGGATAACAGTGAGACTCCATTCATACAGGGGGCCGCAAGACCCAGATCAGCTTTAAGATATATGTCTAAACAAAAAGAGTACGGGCAACGCTCAAATAACCCAACCAACCTAACTTCAAAACCAAAGCGAGTCCCCATGAGAGTTTATTTCAGCAGAAACCAACAAAAAGTTGAAGAACGATCCAAACTTTATGAGCCACAAACTTGCCCCGAAAGCTATGCAATACAAGCCCACTACCAAAATACCGGGGCCCCAAAACCTAAACTAGGACCAAAGAAATCAAATAATGCCCAGCCCATGAACAAAAGAATCCCAGGCCCAGAGCTAAATAAATCATGCCAATCCATCAGCCGACGCGATTGGACAAATACTCACCATCCCCTTGAGGCCAGAGAATCTTCCTTCACTTGGCTCAGCTCGGTTCACCCCATTAAAGTAGCTCATACCAACTAGCCTGCCAATCTGGCCCGTAAACTAAGCCTACCCAATAAAGCCCAGTCCAAAAACAGCCTCCCCATTTATGCTGATGCAAAAAGCCAAGGCCTCATTAATCTCTCCCCAATTATCCAGATTTAAGCCCATTTAGGATTCCCAATTAGCTGCTTTACTGGGGGAATAGAAAAACTTCACCATGTTGCATTTGCTAACAAATCTGCTGCAATCTTTCCTGATAAAACTAGCCTTTTTATTCCTAAGCACAATGCCTTTCTTAAATCCCCTTGGACACAATTTAAACTCTTCATAATGGTCCAGCAGCAAGTTAACCTCCTAAAGCTTAGAAAATGTGCTGCTGTACTTTGAGCAGAGTTAATGAACTAAAATAAAATAAATGATTAAGCCATTGAAGTTTTCATTGAAGATTGCTCTGCTTGTCGTACACCTGATTTCAGGGTTCTTTAGATTTCAGGGTTTAAACGCATGGGTTAAGTTTGTTCAGTGGAGTAGTAGATTTATTTATTTACATCCATTTAAATTCAGTGGATGTGTGTGTGTATATGTAATATATTATATATAAATATGAATAGGACAAGCCACTTTCCTTCGTCGTTTCACATCAATCCTAGTTTAGGCCAACCAGCTTTTCAAAATCTTCCCACAGGCCCCCCGCCAAATGGCTTAAGATAGGCCACTATCTTTCCACCATCTGTGATGCACCATCGTGATTCCTGGCGCCCATCTTCAGCAAACGGGAATCTTTTAGCTGTTTCCTGATGGGTATATGGTACAATATAATTTGTCCAGGAGATAAGGGATGGGCTGATTTCAATGCCTATTTGATTTTGGAATACAGCGCAAAAAACTTGAGAAAAAGGCTTTGGGAGTCAGAATTCAGTTTTACAATGTGGCCCCTCAACTTTTCAGTCGTCTTGTCCTCAACCTTTGTACCAACTTCTCTTTTAAGTTTGGCGTTAAGGCGATGGAGATGGAGCTTGTAACATCCATCACCAATCCATCTGACTGCAACCAAAATCAACTTCAACTCATAACCCACTCAAAGTCTAGAAAATATACAATTTATCACATCAATTTTCACACCTCCAACGAGATTGAGCCATTGACATGTAAGACTGTAACTTGGACGGAAAGATGGTGTAAAAGAAAAGAAGATTTGGGATGAGAAAAGGCCCTTGTTATCTTCGTCCGTGAGGTCCCAATATCATGTGTTGTCTTTCAGGAACAGTATTCCACCGTTTAATGGATTGATTGGTTTCTGAAGCAAATTAAAGATAGGCATAAATTTGTAGTAATAACTAGGAATGAAAGAGAAGACAGGGCAAATTATTCGTGAAATATCCCATCATTTTTGTCTTTAAGAGCACTCAAATCTCGCGAATCATGATAATAATGATGCCCTTTTTTTCTCTTCTATATTTTCATTCTTCAAAGGAGCTTTTCTTTCTTTAAAAGCTCAAACATTTTCTTCAAATAGGAAGAACCCCTCTCATTTTCACTTGCTACTTCTTCATTCAGATCAAATTATATCAAATGACATTAGCTAGAGATAATTTTTTTGCAGAAAACAAAATTAATTAATATAAGAAAATAAATATAGGTTTTTATAATTTGGGAAAATTTATCATTTCAAAGTATGATACTCGAGATAGATAATAATAGTTAAAGAAAAAGGACAATATGTACTAGTATTGTTTACTAATATTGCAACAGCTTAATTAGAGTTGGTTATTCCTGACGGAGACAAAATAAGTAAAAAAAACAAAAGAAAAGGATGGTTTCTTCCCATCTCTTTCTTAATTACTCATAAAAATATGTCAAAATCAACCCTGGAAAATAATTCATCACTTAATCAGTCACACACTCTCATGTACGAAGAACTTTTATTCCACTCACCTATTGTAAAATCAGAAGATTTCCTCAAAATACTTCCTAGGAACCTATTACAAAGTTTGACTCTGCCAAGAGAGTTGAATAATCAGCAGTTTTTCTTCCGATTGACTGCTCTAGGACAACAAATTTATATTTAATTCCAAAATTTCCCCCCCACTCTGCCTGAACAAGCTATTATCCAACAAATAAGCCAAAGTTAATTCGGAAAACCAGATTTTGATTTTTGGGAAGTAGTTAATATCTGATTTTACACGTCAAGGTTATCGGGAAGACAATGGAAATTTGGCGGTGAAAAGTCCTGCAAAATCTTCGAAAATGCTACTCTCTGAGCTGAACAGTCAACGAAAAATTTCTTGCTCGTTATATATTGTAACAATATAAAAAGTTTTATTTTTCAAATAAATCTTGGAGGAACCAATTGGTGGCGTGTACAGTGAAGTCAAATGTAATTCGTTAGCTGCTTTAACCAAACCTTTCTCCTCATTTCAATTTCTTAAGGATTTTTATGAGAATCAAATGACCTTATAAGCATGCAGGGATGGCCTCCTACTGCGATCTAACCCAGAAGAAGACGTAATGGTTTTATCATTTTATGGAGAAAAGAGTACTTGGGTTAAAATTAAATAATTTTCACACGGAACAGGGTCATAAAATACTAGGCATTAATTCAACACTGCAATCTCGTTACACATTTGGAAATTTATATATATATGTGGTCAGTAACCAAAATATTACAGAGCTTTAGTGATAATATATATATATATATGTAAGATAGGAAGAAAGAAAGAAAGAAAGAAATGAAAAGAAGCCTGGTTAGACTAGAGGACCTAGAGGAGTCCTACTACTATATATATATAAAAACTAAAAAAATATCCCAAAATGAGATTTTTTTTTTCTGACATAATGTTTTCCCCCAAAAAAATCCGTTCCTAGCTAGTAGAAATTTGGAGATAGTGATCATGGATCGAAGATATATTTGCCACACTTGCACTTCCAACTCATGGGCTTGTAGTTAGTGGTGTCATCGCCTCTTGCATTGGCGACACTGTAGGCGACTGTTGAAGAGTTTGCCTTGCCATTTTGTGCAGGATTGGCAGGCACCTGGATGGCCTCACAGTGCCCACACGAGCTGCACTTTAATTCACATTTTGGTGGCCTTGAGCCTATTTCTGCAACCATAAGAGCATTATCGTCCACCACTTTCTGTCCACACAGACCAAACGCAAAACCGATAAGTGCATGTAATGAGACCCCAAGATGTAAATAAAAAAACAGAAAAAACAATACTCACCTGAGAGAGCTGAAAAGATTTGATATTTACTCTTCCTGCTACGCACAAACAAAAAGTTTAAAGTAAACAAGATATGACTTAAATTCCTTCGTTACAAAGTTAACTGCAATCCACTTACCTTCAGCCTTGAATCCCATCTGTGTTGAGGCTATGATTAAAAGAACGAAAATGAAACAAGAGAAAGAGGGAGGCTTCTGGCAAAACATGAAACTGAGAGCAAGTCCCATTTGGTAGAGCGAGAGCGAGACAAAGTTTAGAAGATGACAACTTTCAGAGCTAAAGATGGATGACCAAATATATAAAAGGATTGATAAATTCTATAGCTTTTGTATGCATATATAACAGAATAAGCAAAGGGGAGTTCAGTAATCGAGCGACAGTATATATTAAGTATAATACAAGTGTCCTTTCACCCTCTTGCGTTCTGAGACTGAGATGATGGAACGTTTAAGGACAGATGAGAGACTGGGTAAGGCTAAAAGCAAGAAAGAGGAGAAATCAAACCAGAAAAGGAAGAGCGTTAAGCGCGACTCGTTTTCTGAGCCATAACTTCCAATAAACAAACAGTGTAATCTTTCATCTGTGTATTATACAGCATAGAAGAGAGTGAATCAACAGGAAGAAGACATATGATGGAGGTTGAGACTTGGGACTGATTTTAACAACAGCACTACAATAAACAGTACAGAGAAGTTAAAAAGGTGATAAAGACTCGAACAGCGAAAAAACAACGCAAATGGACATACATTAAAGCTGTATCTGGCGCATTTGGAGGGTTTTGGGATAAATTTTTATTTATTATTGAGATTTCTTGTGGTTGTTGGTCTGAGCAGTCCCACTTTATCACGCCATATCTCGATCTCTCTCCGTCTCTGAGAATTGAAAGAGCATACAAATAAAACATATGCAAGTTTCTCATATGTCTCTCTCCAATCATGATTCTGTAATCACATGCGACGCGCCCTATTCCCATCCCCCATTTTTATTTGTTTGTTTTATTTTTCTTATTATTCAGCGTCTCTTAAAAACTTTCTAACTCATATTTATTTATTCTCATTTTACCCCTAAACCTATGTCATAAACTGTGGCAAGGCCAATCTTATTTAATCCAACTTTTCTTGTCCCCGCTTCATTTACGGTGTTCAAGGCCAACTTATTTAAAAATTTTGGACTAGAACTTACATAAAAACTTCAATTCCACGTCCTTCTCTGTCTGCTACTCTACTCCCAACTTTCACTTCTCCATCCCCTCACTCTCCATTGCATCTCTTCTCCTCCTCACCCTAGTGATTTTACCCATTTCACAAACCTTTTTTCGGTGCTCATTTTTACTCCGTTTTTGCTTTGTTTTATGATATCTGTGTGTATATTATTGTTTGCTTAACGCAAGCCTTTTTTTTTCTTGTGTTGTTATTTGATCTGGGATGTTGTGCTTTCTGGATTTTGAGTTGGATAAATTTTTTTGGGTTGTGAGTCTGTTTTCAGATGGGTTTTCTTCTAAAGACTTGGATTCATTTGATAATGACGAATCATGGAAGTTCATTGTGTGGTTTGGTTTGTTTTTCTAGGGAATTTATGAAATGTGGCGGTGGTTTGATTACGTGGATGTAGTGAAGTTTGAGATTATTGCGATAATATTTGGCGCTCATTCAGGCTTTTAGACTTCAGCAGTCTATATTCAAGTTCAACTGAATAAAATTTTGAACAATTGAGGAGTGCAATGCAGGTTCCAACCTGGATTTAGTTCGACGGCCAAAGGACTTCATCCCGCCCATCTATTGATTTTTTAAAATATAAATACTTATAGATAATCAAAATGAACAGTTAAGCTTAATACTTATTATTGTTAAAAATATATTTTTGATTTTTTAATAAAATAATTTTTAAAAATAATAAAATATATTTTATAAAAATAATACTAAAATAAAATATATAAAAAAAAACAATCAACACCATAGTCAATAGATTGAAAAAGATTATTTAAAATTTTGTAAAGTTTAAAATTGTTAACTACAAAATACTTGAGCAATGAAACTAAATAGATCACAAAATAAAAATAATTTTAATGAAACACAAAATTAAGAGAGAAGAGTTAGAGAGTGCTCATTGGAGCTCTGATTACTAGCCTTCTACGTTCTCTTCTTCAATCTCAACTCTATTAAAGTTTCATTATCTTCCAACACCGAAAATATAATAGTTTTCTTTTCAAGGGAATTTCACCCTTTTTACAAGTGATTTATCAATATAAAAAGAATGTGGAATGCCTCTAATTAGGCTGAAACACATAATAAAGTACAACTCTCTCAAATGGATACAAGTGTGATCTTGGGAGAGATTTCTCAGCGAGCAATTGTGAAGAAAAAAAGACTTGGTTGTGTAATCCATTTTTCTAACTTTCTTCTCTTCAAAATAACCTCCTTTTATACTTGATTTGTTGCTTGAAATGGTAAGGAGTTGTTTTTATAAATTTTTATCTGTTGGGTTGGTTGAGAAAAATGGTTCTATAGTAAATTTTTCAAGTGCACGATCGTGCTTACTACATTTATGGCTTCGAGCAGATTTCCAACAATCGAATTTAAGATACGCACCAAGAATGCATGATCGTGTACGTAAGACACACGGTCATGCTTCATATCTTTATGACTGACGCTTAAAATTCCCAAAGCTCACATGACTTCTCAACATTAGCAATACACGGTCTTCACATAAGAGCTATTTTGCTTGTACATAGTCGTGTGATGATTATGCATGGTCGTGTGCAGGTTGTAAGCTTTGAAATCACTCTACACAATCATCCCTACACAACCCATATGGTAATGTGCTTCATATTCCATAACACACGATCGTGTGGATATTTTTTGCATAGTTGTGTGTTCACTTTGGTCCTTGACTTGATGCATGACTATATTACACAATTAAGCATCACTTGCTTTTCCTAAAGCATATGCTCATGTCATTGTGCCAAAAATATGCACGATCATGTGTTTGACCGTTCTTCATTGACTCAACATGCTGACCACCACATGACTGGAATACCTGTGTTTCTTCATGGAAAGTTAGAGCATGATCGTGTGTTTGACTTGAGTGTTTGATCCAACACAGTCACCTTGCATGATTACACTAGTAGTGTTGCTTTCGTATTGTGCATACACACGATGGTGCAAAATATAAGCACGATCGTGTTGGACTTGAAAATTTTTAGAAGAATTATAAGCCTTAGCACGATTTCTTATATGATCTCCTGTTTTGGCCACACGGGTTATCAAATGGTGATACACGGTCGTGTCAAAAAGACACACAGTCATGTGAGACCTGAAACTTGCAAAAATATAATTGTTTTCCCTTATTTTGTCATGACATCATTCATGCAACGAATTTATTAGCTATTTTAACATATTTTTATCATCATCAAAACATCAAAGGTTCAACACTAAAAATAATTGGTCTTTTTTTTTGGTGACCATGGACCAGATTTGATTGGCTTATGAGTTAGGTAGTTTTCAATTTTTGATAGTCATTATCATCGATAATTCTATCGACGGTGGTAGTTACTTTTTTAATTTTTTTTTTAATATTTTATAATATTTATATAATTTATTTTAATATTCAAATATTTTTTACATTTTTATTGTACTTTTTTGTCTTTTAATTGAAGATACTTTGATCATTTTATCAAAAATATTAACAAAATTAGATAAAAATTGTTTTATGAATTGATGAATGAGCTTAAGAAGTTAACATGAAGAGTTTCGTCACTTAAAAAGAAGTTTATATATATATATATATATATATATATATATATATATATATATATATATGTAATAGTAAGGTTTTAGATCTAAAGTGTCACGCCTAATGCCACCAATAATAATTCAAAATTTTAAACAATATATCCTTAAGGATATTAAAAAAATAATCAACTTTTAGAGGTTGATTGAAAAAATATTTACATCTACCATTTTTTATACAATATTTAAACTAAATTTCTAATCATTCTTCTATTAATAATTTTATAAAATGGATTGACATTAATTAATATTTCTTGTTAATAAAACCAATTTGATGGGCTTAAAAGTTATCAACAAGAGTTAGTCTAATATATTATACCATTTATGACTTAGATAGACAGTTTAGCATGAGCTTTTTGACTATTGGGTCTTTGATGGGGTTTAATAATCTTTTATAAATTGATTAGATATCTGCTTCAAAATTTTAACACATAACTTTTTTTATTGAAAGTCGTCATTAGGGGGGTTTCAAGTGTAAAAGACCAAATTGTTGCATTTATGTAATTTGCAAGTGATTTTCAACATAACTACAAATCTAAGAAGAATGATACAATCAAGTTTTTTATTACTCTATTTCAATTATGTATTTAGATTAAATATGTAATTTGATATTTTATATTTAATGAATGTTTTATGATCAAATCGATTTGAAGTTTAACGTGTGGTATCAAAGCCAAAACATAATAGATGTAAAATCTAAATTTTAGAATTGAAATTAAGGTTTGAAAAATTATATTCAATTTTAGGCTTTTCAATTGAATGATCAAACCTTTAAATTAAAAAACAATTTTCGGGTCTTTAATGAATTATATGTTAAATTTTGTTATGGTAGATTGAATTTCATAATTAAGATTGATTTTTTACTCAAATGAGCCCCAATTGTCACCAAAAACACTTTAGAAATCTATTGTCATTTTGCGGCGAATAAGATAGTAACATTTCTAGATCCGATATTGTAATGAGTCACAAACTCCATTTGAACGAAACCATCTAACTAGAAGCAAAATATGTGGCAAAAAATGACAAAATGAGGTATTAGGTTTGCACTTCAAATTTTTAATCTTTGCTGCACTTTTGTAGTAAGATTTTAGTCACCTTTTTAGCTAGGATACTGTGGACTTGATCACAAAATTTGACTAAGACAATTAGGGAAACTGGTGGTTAAAAAATAAAGAATTACGTGTCAACATTGATGAAATCGATGGCTAGAGTTTGCAAAAGTTGCAGGTCAAAATTAAGCTTTTCTAACCCTGATTATCTAACCCCTAGGGTTGAATAACCTAACTCTATTATTGATACTATAATATGACACTCATGTTTAAAATTAAATGTCTTGCATGTGAGAGCGCATGAAAGTGTAGGACCCGCCGCCCCGAGTACCCCTGCTGCTGAACAATAAATCTCTTTCTATTAATAACCTGAAAATTGGGTACCCGAGACGGGAATCCTACGGAAAAGAAACCCTACTGCTGCTACTGTACATAAGCGGAAGCTGAAACTGAAACAAATATACAATGAGCCCATACTGGCTTTCCATATATGCAACTGTTCTTTACACTGTTATGAAAATATACATCATATACATGACCTCACAGGTCCAAACTGAAAATAAAATACAACTGATCTCTAGTGTGTGGGATCCCCTCTCGCAAGCCTCGGCCCACCCGCTCCTCGCCAGCAGTAAAACCTGAAAAGGAAGGAAGAAGGAAAGGGATGAGTGATAAAGATCACCCAGTAAGCATTCCTTACTTCCCCCGCCCAAACAAGCGACAAACACACACACAAGCACACACTGAAACTTGGCCTCGGCCCTATCCATACATCTAGTCGCTTGCTGGCGCTGAAACTGTTAATTCTGGATTAACTGTTATCTGATTACTGATTTCTGATTATCTGATTAGTCATGCCAATATGTATATGTAATGACATGCTGAGCTGGAAACTGAAAATGACTGATGATGCATGCATCTGAATCTATAACTGTACTCGAAGGTACCTGCTGTGCTGATCAGACTGATGAACACAGAGATTCGACATCCTGGCCAAGTGGGTTGAACATTCTAGCTACTGGCTAGAAAGCTGAATACTGATCTGCTGAAATACTGCTGCTGAGCTGACTGACTGGTGTCAGAAAGCTGGGTCCCACAGATGCCCCCTCGAGTTCACCCTAAACTGAAACCCATAACTTGGGTTCTGACTGCTGAAATCTACTGAATTCAGATCCCTGGATCCTCATTCAGGCTATATGCTGTGTCATGCTATGCATATACTGCCTTCTTATCTGAAATCTGGATTATCTGATGTCAATTAGGCCTCTGGATAGATTACCAAACCTTTAATAAGTCAATTCTGCCTTTTCTGGGAAAATCTGACTGACACACGACTGTGCAAGGGAAGCACACGGTCGTGCAGCACACACACACGGTCGTGCCCAACAAAGGCACACGGGCGTGTGCCCAGACATATGGGACCGTGCCCCGGTCGTGTGCCTGGCCGTGCTCGCTTCTGGAAAAACTGGGCCAAAACACGCAAAAGAAGGACACACGGTCGTGTCCCTCAGGACACACGGTCGTGTCCCTGCGTTTCATGCCCGTGTGCACTTCGTGCACACGACCGTGTCCTTGCAGAAACAAAGGCACACGGGCGTGCTCTTGCGGGCACACGGCCGTGCTTCTTGTTCTGCTCAGACATGGCGCGACTGAAGCTGCAGGAAACTCAACTGATTCTCATCCAATCTGTAATTAAACTGAAACACACATGCAAGGCACTTCAATCATCACATATACATCATCAATTTCATCATCCATCCAAGATCACTGAATCCACCATGCAAATCTCTCATTTCTCTCACTAACACACACAAGCAGAGCAAGCATGCATTCTGGGTGGAAAATAAGCATAGCAATCAACATATAATCATCATCTCATCATCATATACACATGCAAGCATAACATCTCCAACTGGAAATGGAAACACACGTTTTCATCCACATCAAACAAGCTGGGAAACTGAAAGAGAGAGTAAGAAACACTTACCTCTCGCCATGGCTGCTGGAAACTATCTCTCAAGCTAATCTCTGGTCTCTCTAGCTGGATTAGGAGCTGCTGGAAGCTGGAAATCTGATCTAGGGCTGGGAGCTGCTGAGAACAAAGAAACTGAGCTGAAAAAGGGAAACTACGGGTGAAAAATCTAATAAATCTCCCGTCTCTCTCTCCTGCTACCCACCTGCACGGGCGTGCAGGGCACTGTGCACGGGAGGGCACCAGGGAAAATGAATAAAAATCAATTTCCCGCGCTTCGCATGATTAAAACCTCCCTAAAGGCATCATACGAAGGCCACTCAGCTCTGAAAAACTACCATCTCACCCCTGAACTCTTCAAGACCCCTACCCTATTCCTGGACTTATTTCTAACCCCAGAACTCTATCCCCAAGAGCTTTTCTAGAAAAACTCGGGATGCTACATGAAAGTGCATCAAAAGTGTTGGTGGCACATGTAAGTACATCAAAAGTGTTGATGGCAATGTAAGCATGTGAAAGCCTACAAGTGATTATGGCAATGTGTGTAAAACCTTTTCTTGTCATGTGGCGATGCGTGTGGGTGCGTAAATAGGTACCTCTCTAATACATGAGCTATGGTGATGCATGGTGCCATGCATGACTCTTTTAGAGCTTTAAATTTATGTTTTTTCACTGCTAAAACCTAAAACTAAGGAAAAGAGAATTGTTAATAGAGTTAGATGCAAGAAAATTTTAATAAATATTTTTAAAGATCATAAGGTAACTGGTCTCATGAAACTTGAAGTCATTATATATAATTCATATCATTGAATTAATTTATGAGTTGTTAGCATGTTAATCGCCAAAACAATACATTATTAAAGCTTACAAAATTTTAATTTGGTGATGATATATTCAATAATTTTGATACATATAATTTCTTACCTAAAGATGGTCATTGTGTGTAACAAAATTAAGGTATACATAAGGTCATTTTTGAAAATTATCTAATTATGAATAAGTCACTACACTCAAAGGTGGTTGGGTTGATTAATTTGACATATGGTTTTTTGAAGATGAACAATGATCTATAAAATTTATCAACTTAAAGGTGATATCTTTTTTAAACATCATATGTTTTCAAGGTCCTTATAAAATTATGTCATGACCTTATGCTTGGGATTTTAATTGTACATCATCTTCTCCACTTGAAAAAATGTAATAGGAACTATTATAAAGTGTAACTTATCAAGTTTCTATTTTACAACTACTTTGATTATTTATTGCTCATTATTTTGACTTCTTGAATTGTTTTCTTTTAGTTTCTAATTTTGTGAACAATAGTAATGTCACAATTGAGGTCTTGATTAGAAGCAATTTCAAGCCATGGAAACAAGATATTGAGTTTCTTTTGGTTATGGGTGATTTAGATATAGAACTACTCCATGATAAGCCAACATATATCACTAATGAGAGCACTACTAAAGAGAAAGATCTTATTACTAAGTAAATGAGCTCGAACCATTTATGTGTGATGGTTATAAAAAAGATTATGGCTAAATATCTTCTCAGTGTGCTGTTAATTGATAAGACTACTAAGAAATTCTTTACCACTACAGGAAAATGATTCCAAACCTTTAATACTTTTGAAGTTTCATATTTTATAAATGAGTTATTTGGTATAAAGAGATTACATATTTAAACTCATTCACCTCAAAGACAAATTTAAGAAACATGACATCTCTTTACCTGATAGGTACATAGTTTGTCATACCGTAGTGTATGTAAGAGTCCGAGGGTCGAATTATCTTTTTAGGTCCTGAATTTGAGGGTAAAAGAGAGATCTCATTGATAGGAAAGAGTTTTGAGAGAGTTTAGGGGTAGAAGAGTCTTTTAGAAACCTTTTGTGGCTTGTACATGGATATTCTGGGAGAATATTACATGTATTGCACAAAAGACAATGGAAATTGAGATTTCCACTGCACACACGACCATGTGTCTAGGGCACACGATCGTGTGTCTTGCCATTTAGTCATAAATATGTTTTATTTTCTAGTTCGCATAGTTCCCAGCTTGTTTCATTTTCTCCTTCTTCTTCC